>CM072520.1:9587416-10119916 GCA_036898135.1 Oncomelania hupensis | reverse complement strand
ATATAGATAGATAGATAGATAGATAGATAGATAGATAGATAGATAGATAGATAGATAGATAGATAGATAGATAGATAGATAGATAGATAGATAGATAGATAGATAGACACGATGAGCGCTCGGGAACGCTCTGTGGGTATATATAAAAGACAAAGACATTCTAGCCACTGTCATGGGTTGCCGCCCAGTCTCCAGTAGACTCATTACCATCCGTCTGAGAGCAGCCCCTTTCAACATCACCATCATCCAGGCCTATGCCTCAACATTAGTATGACGACAGCGAATTGGAGGATTTCTAAGAACATCTATAGGGTGTCCTTGACCAAGTGCCGAAGAAGGACATAGTCAAAGTGTAAGGCTACTGGAATGCCAATGTTGGCCAAGATGCGCACCACAATTGGGGAGACACATGTGGACCCCACTGCAACAACAAGACAAATGACCGGGGTCTGAGACTCTTGGAGTTTGCCAGATACACCAATCTAAAACTGGCAAACACGCTTGGTCTCAAAAAAAAAATCCAGACGATGGAAATGGCATAGTCCCAGCGGGAAGCATCACAACCAGATTGACTACATCATGGTCAAGACACGCTTCAGATCAAGCATCGACATTGGCAGGACCAGCACTTTTCCAGGAGCAGACATCGTAAGTAACCACGATCTCGTGATAAAGTCCTTCCGCTACACTTGAAGAGAGTAAACACAGCAAAGTGTACCAGACTGAAGTTCGACCTGGACAAACTGCAAGACCCGGAGGTGGCAGAAATATACCAAGCAACAATTGGAGGGAAATTTGCACCTCTGCTCATTTTGGGAGCTAGTGAAGTAGGTGTCAACACTATGACCACCACCTTCAACTCAGCTGTGCCATGCCGCCAAAATGGTTGAAACCCCAAGCTGAACAAATGTTCGCTGAAAAACAAGCAGGATTCAGGGCAGCGCGAAGTACCACTGAACAGATTTTCAATCTCGGAATTATTTGCGAGAAATACCCACAGCACCAACAACATCTATATCATGTGTTTGTAGACTTCAAGAAAGCGTCTGACCAAGTGCGGCAGGCAGCTCTGTGGGCAGCCACAGGAGTGTACAACATCAACCCTAAAATTATTGAAGTCATCAAAAGACTGTACAAAAGGTGACAGATGAGACTGTAAAAAAGGCTACCAGTGCAGTCCTCCACAACAGCGCCATTGGGTACTGGTTCAAAACAAAAATCGGTGTGCGTCAAGGATGCCTACTCTCTCCAACACTCTTTAACCTCTTCCTAAAGCGCATCATGTCAGATGCTTTTGCACATCACGAATGCACAGTCAGCATAGAGGGTAGACCTCCGTTTTGCGGATGACATTGATAGATTGACTGGAGAGGAACAAGAACTTGAATAGGTGATACAGAGGCTTGACACCACCTCCAGAGCCTATGGAATGGAAATGTTGCGAGAAAACCAAAATGATGACTAACAACACCAAAAGCATCAACATGGACATCAAAGTCAAAAGCTAATCCCTCAACACATTACATAGCTTCAAATATTTAGGAGCCATTGTATCAGAGAATGGATCCCGACAGGAAGTTTTCTCCATGATCGCACAAACAACTCCTGCCCTTACAAGGTTGAAGCCCATTTGGAAAGACAGTACCATCAGTCTACATTCCAAGTTAAGGCTGCTGCGCTCCCTTGTCATCTCCATCTTTCTATACGCTTGCAAAACATGGACCCTCACAGCAGATCTACAACGAAGAATACAAAGCATGGAGATGAGGTGCTACAGAAGACTTCTGGACTTCCTATACCCAGCACATCACCAACAACGAAGTCCGAAAGACCATCACACAAGCCATTGGACAACACGATGAGATGCTCACAGTGGTGAAGAAACCGAAACTTCGATGGTATGGCCACGCCAGCAGAGCATCAGGCCTTGTAAAACCCATCCTGCAAAGCACAATGCAAGGAGGCAGAAGAAGAGGGAGACAGAAAAAAAGGTGGGAGGACAACATTCAAGAATGGACTGGTTTGACACTGAACGAAGCCATGAGGGTTACTGAGCACAGAGAAAGATGGAGTACGCTGGATAAACGATCGTCTGTGGTGCCTCTACGACCTTTGAGTTACTTGATAGGATAGGATAGGAGCGCTCATGGACAAATAAAGAGAGTGAGAGAGAGAGAGAGAGAGAGAGAGAGAGAGAGAGAGAGAGAGAGAGAGAGAGAGAGAGGGTCTTAGGATATGGGACAAACACCGTCAAAATCGATTGATCCTTCATGCCATTGATCCTGCATATCTTTAATCATACATGTCTTGGGCTCACAAAAATCACATGGAACCAAAGACACAAAATTGAACCACGCCTGCACACGGCACATGCACAACACTGCACACTGGTGTCCAAACAAGAAGAAAGTCAGTAAGAAAATTAGTGTCAGTAAGTTAGTAAGATACGAAGTGGAAAAAAAAACTACTTACCTTGTATGTTGACTCAACAGTTTTCCTGTCTGGAGGGTTTTGAAGACGATGGCACAGGCGGTTCAACGTTGACATGCAGTGGAAGTAGCTGGCGGCCTGATCCCTTGAATTGTGTGCCAGTGGAACCGGACTACGAACCAGAGAAATCAAAAGGTTTGACAACTTTGCTTCCACGTTCCTCCTCCCCATGCCTTCCAATTATAGCTTTGTTAAAAAGAATAAATGTGTGCGATTTGTTGGTTTCTATGGTTTTTGTATCGTATACTTTAAAATAGACGGGAATCAGATCAGAACGAGCGAATGTCGCGCACCATATCTCAGGAACCACAAAACGGTTTTAAAATAAACTTCATAGGAACATTACCTAGGTTAGTTGCCTGCCTCCTGTACCATCATATTTGGACTATTTAGGACTCATCTGGCAGAGAGTTTTTAAAGTCCGAAAAAATGTGGGGGTGAGTACATACATTGCTACACGCATGTGATTAACAACGACCTTCCTAAATGCATGTGAGTCAAAAACGGCTTAATCAATTCTGTTAATTTTGGTATAAAGGTCCTTCAACTCATGGCAAATAATTAATTTGGAGTCTAGTTGCCGGCCTGATACTCGGTCCTAAAAACAGAAGACCACGGACCAGGTTAGGAGAATATAATTATGTCTTATAGCACTGTCCTGCATACAATAATATAAAAATCTGTATTGCCAATTGAACGCACAATACACTTTCAGTGGTTCAAGCGCTCACCCAAGATCTCCCCATATTGTCAGAGCTGATCTGTAGTTGGCTAACAAAATACGAAACCTGACTGTTTTTTGCTTTTATGGATTCCTAAATGGTGATAGTATTTGACGAAAGTGGAATTAAAATGGTCCGGACCAATCAAGAGGTCACTGGGTGTTACACTCGAATCGATGATGGTGTTTTTCTTTATCAGTATTTGATTCAGCCCCGATGCTGAAGTCCTGATAAGGTGTAACTCAGATTCGTTTATTCACACAGCCTGCTCAATCAGCATACAAGTCACAAAGTCGACGTATGAAGTTTTCCACTTTTTATTCAGCACACACCAACAACTGCATACAATTCTCAACTCAACTCAACAACTTTCACAGCAACTCTCTATCAACAACTTTACTATCTCTCAACAACAGTGCGGCACACAATTTTATAATCTCTCTCTCTTCCGGAAGAATTTCGAATACAGTAGAAATGACGCACTGCCACCAATCGAATAAAAGATCGTCATCACTGACTTACGTCATACATGTCAAAAGAATGTTCTCCATTATCTACGTCCATCAAGAAGCTTCGATCGATAGTAAACAAACGGATCCAGAAGATTCTCCAACAATATCGACTAACGAAAATTATCAACGTTATACAAAGCCTCTCCTAACAACAATGCAAACTCAAATCAAAGGTAAATAAACTCCATTATTGAATACTTTGCAAAACGAAACGATTAGATCTATCGTGCGCGCTTCCGACGAACTACCATTCGCGTTTCAACGTAACATAACCCCCCACTCAAGAAGAAATTTACCCAATTTCTTTCAACAACGTTGAAACGTAATGCACAAACAAAGTTCAGAATTAAAACTTATTTCAGACTGTCTGAACACTGTCAATGTTCTTAGCTCATTCACACAGAGTCAATGGTTTTCATCTTCAAATCTGTCTGGATATTGTCAATGTTCACAGTTTATCTACACGGTCAATGTTTTTTACTCACACACTCTGCTGAGGAAGTCCGCACCGACATTGTCTGATCCTTTGATAGATTCTACTCGCATGTTAAAGTTCTGCAAGTACATAGCCCATCTCATGATGCGACTGTTCACAAACTTGGCAGAGTTCAAGTAAGTTAACGGCTTATGATCAGTCTGCAGCACGAACTTCACTCCTTGAAGGTACAGTTCGAACTTCCGGATTCCCCATATGATGGCAAGGCACTCTTTCTCCATAGTCGAGTAATTTTTCTCAGCCCTGGACAGCTTTTTGCTGGCGTAACTGACCGGAAATAGTTTCCCTTCGTGCCAGAAGTCAGCCATCTTGATGCTTCTGGAAAGTTCTTTTCTGGAAAGTTCTTTTTCTAGAAAGTTCTTGACTGTAGAGTTCTTTTTTCTGGAAAGTTCTTGACTGTGCTGTACCTTTCTAGACTGTTCTAGAACAGCACGCTTTCTGCAGTAGCGCTGATGCTTGTCACTAGTCGCCTTCGCTGACGCAGGCACCGCTGTCCTCGTCGTATGCGACGCTGCACCACGCTGGTGTTGATGTATACGCTCCTGTGCTGAAGTAGACGCGACGTCCGCTCGCCGCTCTCTGTAACACTGGCGATGTAGCTCCGAGACTGTCCCTCGACGTAGTCTTACGGCAGCCACGTAGTCCCGATCTGTTGTTCGCTCACGAAGCAACTCTTCAGCGACTTCACGCCCTTGCAGTCAACCCGAACCTATCGGTGATGTAGTCCCAGTATGTTGGCCCCTCTCGACGCAACTCGTTGGCGGCTACCCTCGATGACTGCCTCTCGTATCGTTGACTCGCTTGTTGTAGCAGTTGAACCCTTGGCTATGGCGTGAATCCCGGCTTGACCCCCAAAATGTTACACTCGAATCGATGATGGTGTTTTTCTTTATCAGTATTTGATTCAGCCCCGATGCTGAAGTCCTGATAAGGTGTAACTCAGATTCGTATAAATTCACACAGCCTGCTCAATCAGCATACAAGTCACAAAGTCGACGTATGAAGTTTTCCACTTTTTATTCAGCACACACCAACAACTGCATACAATTCTCAACTCAACTCAACAACTTTCACAGCAACTCTCTATCAACAACTTTACTATCTCTCAACAACAGTGCGGCACACAATTTTATAATCTCTCTCTCTTCCGGAAGAATTTCGAATACAGTAGAAATGACGCACTGCCACCAATCGAATAAAAGATCGTCATCACTGACTTAGTCATACATGTCAAAAGAATGTTCTCCATTATCTACGTCCATCAAGAAGCTTCGATCGATAGTAAACAAACGGATCCAGAAGATTCTCCAACAATATCGACTAACGAAAATTATCAACGTTATACAAAGCCTCTCCTAACAACAATGCAAACTCAAATCAAAGGTAAATAAACTCCATTATTGAATACTTTGCAAAACGAAACGATTAGATCTATCGTGCGCGCTTCCGACGTACTACCATTCGCGTTTCAACGTAACACTGTGAAACAACGGGCGGTGCAGGGCGGTGCAAAGAAGACATTTTAATAAAACTAGAATTATTTATGAGTATTTTATTGATACTGAAGTAATGTACGATTGTTTTTGAATCGTCTCCGGTGGTTACCACTAACTTCCGGTTTTAATTAAGGTCGAGGTCAAGGTCATTTTCAAAACCGGGCAGAAATGTAGTTTCAGATTTTTTTAAAAGCACCCACGCTTACGGTATGAGCGCTACAGCTGATTTGTTGGATCGGTTCATGCACTAAAGGTCATACGTTGTCCTTGCAATTTGTAGAGTTCACATTGCTTGATTTGTGACCTCTGCGCTCTTTTGACATCTATTTTTCTATGCCATCTATTACAACAAAAATCACTGGGAGGATCACAACGAGTTTTGGTGCACACATGTAATCAGACCAATCACAAGTGTGGCACTATCCATTTTACCAAAGGTCAAAGTTCAAGGTCACTGTGGACCAATGAATATTAGAAGGACGTATCTTATCTGGGAGGCACTGTGGTCTAATGGTAGTGCTTCGGCTTGCGGATCTGAAGGTCCCGGGTTCGAGCCCTGGCCAGGCCATTGTGTTGTGTCCCTGGGAAAGACACTTTACTCCTGTTTTCCTACTCCTTCGGATGAGAGTATAAACCGAGGTCTAGTCTGTGTGTCGCATACATTCCATCATAACGGACTTTAAAGATCCTGACGCTCATATCCTAGACGGGTGAGTGCCGGTAACATGAACACACCCAGCACTTGGTCCTTCTCCCCCATCCCTGGCTGCCCAGAATTGTGCTCAGTTGTCCGGGCGTCAGACCATGCGCCCAAAGGCTGCGGGTGGGCGTCTCGGGCGGTTTGAGTTAGATCCTGTATCGGCCAGCGCCTTGATCCTTAGGCTAAGGCGCCTTACAAATGACGAACATTATTATCAAACCCATGACATAAGAACGCGAAACTCCTTGAAAGTAATGATGCATAGTTTTATTGAAAACGTTCAGGTTTTTTTCCAGAAGGTAATTAATACTATTTATAGTTCATCGTCTTTGGAGGTATAACTATTAAAACACAAAGTATGATACTATCCTACTCTATCCTATCCTATCCTATCCCGTAACTCGAAAGTTGTTGAGGCACCACCGATGATCGTTCAACTAGCGTACCCCATCTTTCCTGTCCTCAGCAACCCTCATGACATCGCTCAGTGTTAAGACAGTCAATTCTCGAATGTTGTCCTCCCATTCCTTTTTACTCTTCCTCTTCTTCTGTCTTTTGCACCGTGCCTTGCAGGATGGTCTTTGCAAGGCATGATGGTCTGGTGACGTAACCATATCATCGGAGTTTCAGTTTCTTCACCACTGTGAGCATGTCATCGTGTTGTCCAATGGCTTGTGTGATGGTTTGTCGGACGTCGTTGGTGACGTGCGGGGAACAGGAAATGCCCAGACGTCTTCTGTAGCACCTCGTCTCCATGCTTTGTATTCTTCGTTGTAGGTCTGCTGAGAGGGTTTATGTTTCGCATATAGGAAAATTGAGATGACAAGGGGCGCAGCAGTTTTACCTTGGAATGTAGACTGACGGTTTTGTCTTTCCAAATGGTCTTCAACCGTGTCAGGGCAGTAGTTGTTTGTGCGATCCTGGAGAGGACATCCTGTCGGGACCCATTGTCTGATTCAATGGCTCCTAAATATTTGAAGAAGCTATTCACCGTGTTGAGGGATTGGCCTTGGACTTTTTGATCTTCTCTGCACGTATTTACATTGCAAAGGCTCTAAAGTGGTGTCAAGCCTTTGTACCAGCTGTTCAAGTTCTTGGTCCTCCAGTCAATCCATCAATGTCACCGCAAAACGGAGGTTGGAGATTGCTCTACCCCTTATGCCGAATGTGCTTTCGTGATCTGCAAAGATATCTGAAATGGTGGGCCCTAGGAATATGTTGAAGAGTGTTGGAGAGAGTAGGCATCGTTGACGCACGTCGATTGTTGTTCTGAAACAGTTCCCGATGGCTCTGTCGTGGATGACCTTCAGGAGTGTGAAAACTACCGGACCCACAGCCTCATCAACCATCCAAGCAAAGTCCTCCTGAAAATAATAATCAACAGGTTGAAACCCCAAGATGAACAAATCATAGCTGAAGAACAAGTTGGAATCAGGGCAGGGCGAAGTACCACTGAGCAGATTTTCAACCTCAGAATAATCTACGAGAAATACCCACAGCACCAACAACATCTATATTATTCAGCTATGATTTGTTCAGCTTGGGGTTTCAACCTGTCGAGTATTATTTTCAGGAGGACCTTGCTGGGATGGCTGATGAGGCTGATGGTGCGGTAATTTACACACTCCTGAAGGTTACCTTTTTTGGGAAGAGTGATGACAAGCGACTGGGTCCATGGTATAAGCCACTCCCCACTCTGCCAGATCTTGTTACAGATAATGGTGAGGGCATCAATCATCGCTTCTCCTCCTGCTTGTAGCAGTTCCGTGGGTATGTTGTCCTCCCGCTGACTTCCCTTTCTTTAGCGATTGCACTGCTGCCTCAACTTCTTCCCGGAGAATTGGGAGGATTTCTTCTTCTTCTCTGTTCTCGGGACATGCTAGAACTGATGGGTCTCCATTTGGTGTATGGTTGTAAAGGTCAGAGCAGTACTCTGTCCATCTGTTCAAGACTTCTTGTTCTTCTGTAAGGCATATGCCAGACTTGCTTCGGATCGTGGAGACTTTGGGCATAAAGGTTTATACAAAGACAGATAAAGTTACTGCACATAAAACAAGAAATAGCCACTCACATCAGTTTTATTCAAAACTGAGCTGATGCATGTACAAGTTTGGTCCAAAAAAAAACAAACAAAAAACAAACAACAAACACCTAATTTGGAGGTACATGAAACTGTGTGGTGAGTGAGAATTAGTAATTTTTTCTCTTCTTTCTTCTCCTTTTCTCCCTCCTTTTTTTTTTTGACCGCCAGGGGGGTGTGCACGTGCACAAGTGGCACAAGAACAAGATCCGCCCCTATGTTTCAACCTGTTGAGTATTATTTTCATGAGAACCTTGCTGGGATAGCTGATGAGGCTGATGGTGCGGTAATTTTCACATTCCTGAAGGTTACCTTTTTTAGGAAGAGTGATGACAAGCGACTGCCAGATTTTGTTACAGATAATGGTGAGTGCGTCAATCATCGCTTCTCCTCCTGCTTGAAGCAGTTCCGCGGGTGTGTTGTCCACTCCCGCTGACTTCCCCTTTTTCAGTGATTGCACTGCTGCCTCAACTTCTTCTCGGAGAATTGGGGGTATTTCTTCTTCTCTGTTCTCTGGACATGCTAGATGATGCGTCTCCGTTATACTAAATTATTTTCGTGCTCAGTGAGCTTGGCCTTTGACCTTGGCAAAGGATAGTATCAGACATTCGAAATTAATTGGTTATACGTAAAAAATAAAATTGGTTGGTCAATTAAATACTTTGCGAAATATAGAGAAATTTACAAAGAGCAAATTTTGGGGTTGAGCAATTTTTAACCTTTGAACCCTGCGCTATATCGACATCATTAATACTTGCACCTTTCACACAATCAACGTGGCACGCCTTCCCTTCATTTTCCTTACGGGGGCTTTTTGAAACCAAACAAGAAACTCGACTAATGGCAGGGCAGCCTGGCCACAAAAGACAACAGTACTCCACCCACACCCCAAACCCGCTTCCCTCTCCACTCCTTTTTTTTTCCCGATGCTATTGCTGTCAACGTGACGTCAAATGCCGCTTTACCTGATTGTATCTGCCAATAATATTTCGGAGTTTAGGCCTCTCCTATCCTATCCCGTAATTCAAAGATCGTTGGGGCACCACAGATTATCGTTTAACCAGCGTACTACATCTTTCTCTGTTCTCAGTAACCCTCATGGCTTCAGTGTCAAACCAGTCCATTCTCGAATGTTGTCCTCCGACCTCTTTTTCTGACTCCCTCTTCTTCTGCCTCCTTGCACCGTGCCTTGCAGGATGGTCTTTATAAGGCTTTTGTTGGATCAAATTTTTATTCATCAGATTAACATAAGTTGTACTAAAAGGCCCGGTGCTCTGGTGACGTAGACATACCATCGGAGTTTCCGTTTCTTCACCACAGTGATCATGTCATCATGTTGTCCAATGGTTTGTGTGATGGTCTGTCGGACTTCGTTGTTGGTGATGTCCTGAGTAGAGGAAATGCCCAAAAGTCTTCTGTAGAACCTCATCTCCATACCTTGTATTGTTCGTTGTAAATGTGCTGTGAGGGTCCATATTTCGCAAGATGATGACAAGGACGCGCAGCAGCCTTACCTTGGAGTGTAGACTGACGGTCCTGTCTTTCCAAAATGGACTTCAACCTTGTCAGGGCAGCAGTTTGTGTGATCCTGGAGAGGACTTCCTGTCGGGACCAATTGTCAATGGCTCCTAAATATTTGAAGCTATGCACTGTTCTGAGTAAATGGCTTTAAACTTTGATGTCCATTTTGAGGCCACTGGTGTTGTTTGTCACTATTTTGGTCTTCTCTGCACTTATTTACATCCCATAGTCTCGGGATTGGTGTCAAGCTTCTGTACAAGCTGTTCAAGTTCGTGCTCCTCTCCAGCCAATCCATCAATGTCATCCGCAAAACGGAGGTTGGAGATTGCTCAACCCTCTATGTTCACTGTGCTTTCCTGATCTGCAAAAGCATCTGACATGATGCGCTCTAGGAAGATGTTAAAGAGTGTTGACACACACCGATTGTTGTTCTGAATCAGTTCCCGATGGCGCTGTTGTCGAGGACTGCAATGTAGCCTTGTCAGACAGTCTTTTGATGACTTCAATAATTTTAGGGCTGATGTTGTACACTCTCATGGTTGCCCACAGAGCTGCCTGCCAGACTCGGGCAAACACTTTCTTGAAGTCTACAAACACATATAGGTGTTGTTGGTGCTGTAGGTATTTCTCGAAGATTATTCTGAGGTTGAAAATCTGTTCAGTGGTACTTCGCTGTTATGGAGGACTGCACTGGTAGTCTTGTCATACAAGCTTTTCATGACTTCAATAATGTTAGGGCTGATGTTGTACACTTTCATGGTTGCCCACACAGCTTAGCAGATTCGGTCAAGCGCTTTTTCGAAGTCTACAAACACATGATATAGATGTTGTTGGTGCTATAGGTATTTATCGCAGATTATTCAGAAATGGCTCAGAACAACAATTGGTGTGCGTCAAGGATGCCTACTCTCTCCAACACTCTTCACCATCTTCCTAGAGCGCATCATATCAGATGCCCTTGCAGATCACGAAGGCGCAGTCAGCATAGGGGGTGGAACAATCTCCGTTTTGCGGATGAAATTGATGGATTGGCTGAAGAGGAACAAGAACGTGAACATTTGGTACAGAGGCTTGACTTCAGAGCCTATGGAATGGATATAAGTGCAGAGAAGACCAAAATGATGACCAACAACAACAATGGCATCAATAATAATAATAATAATAATAATAATAATAATAATAATAATAATAATAATAATAATAATAATAATAATAATAATGGATGCTATATACGCGCCTTTCCCCAAATCAAAGGCTCAACGCGCAGCGATCTGTACCAACATACACGCACACCTGTCTCATTCTCTCTCACACACAGACACAACAAATACACATCTATCACTCAAACAGGTGGTGTAAAGGCATACAAATCGCTATTGGAAGACGTAAAGAAAATCGATTTTTTTTTATTTTTGACAGTTTATATTGACTGCGTCCAGTATAATCAAAGTCCAAGGCCAATCCCTCAACACAATGCTTAGCTTCAAATATTTAGGAACCATTGTATCAGACAATTATATTCCCGACAGGAAATTCTCTCCAGGATCGCACAAACAACTCATGCCCTGGCAAGATTGAAACCCATTTGGAAAGACAAGACCATCAGTCTACATTCCAGTCATCTCCGTCTTCCTATATGCTTGCGAAACATGGACCCTCACAGCAGATCTACAACGAAGAATACAAAGCATGGAGATGAGGTGCTACAGAAGACTTCTGGGCATTTCTTATACCCAGCATATCACCAACGACAAAGTCAGACAGACCATCACACAAGCCATTGGACAACACGATGACATGCTCACAGTGGTGTAGAAATGGAAATTCCGATGGTATGGCCACGTCACCAGATCATCAGGCTTGCAAAGACCAGCCTGCAAGCCACTGTGCAAAAAATGAGGCATTTGAAGAGGGAGACCGAAAAAGATATGGAAGAATAATTATTAATATAAATAAATAAATATAAATAAATATAATATTTAAATTAATTTAAATTTATTATTATTATTATTATTATTATTATTATTAATTTAAATTAAATATAATAATTAAAAATAGTATTCTATGAATAGTGGGAGAGAATTCGAGAATGGACTGGTTTGACACTGAGCGAAGCCATCAGGGTTGCAGGGATGTCGTTTGGGTCGGATCTTCCGCTTTTAGCCGAAATTTTTTATAAAAAAGCCGATAAACTGTCCGTCATGTGGGCTCGCCGAGCCGAAGTTTTCACGGGTGAATCGGCTCAATTTTGTCCAATTTTGCGATATTCCTGTGCTGTACGCTTGCAGTTTAGGTGAGGATTCCATAATTACTAAGGTTAAACCCAGAAACTCTGACAGTATTGTGGTCTGTCAAGGGACAGTCTTAACTTTTTATTGTTTTTGTGCGTCTAAAATTTAAGAAAATAAAATTTATTTTTAATGTTCTTATTCTACTCTTAAAATTATGTTTTATTACAAAGATATGCATCCACAAGACACCTTTAATATATGGAGGTGGAGGGTGCACGTTAACGTAGTGAATCTAGTCAAAAAAACATGTGAGACTACTTTGGAAGAGAGAGCCGAAACTTTCTGTAAAAAGCCGAAAGTTTCACGGCTGTTTCGGCCAAATCGCCGAAGAAAACATTTCCTAGCAACATCCCTGGGGTTGCTGAGGACAGAAAGAGGGAGTACGCTGCTTAAACGATAATCTGTGGTGCCACAACGACCTCCGAGTTACGGGAAAGGATAGGATAGGATAGGGGAGCGTTTGACCGGGTCTGGCATGCAGCTCTGTGGGCAGCAATGGGGGTGTGCCCTAAAATTATTGAAGCCATCAAAAGTCTGTATGACAAGACTACGAGTGCAGTCCTACACAAAAGCGCCATTGGGAACTGGTTCAGAACAACATTCGGTGTTCGTCAAAAATGCCTATTCTCTCCCAACACTCTTCAACATCTTCCTAGAGCGCATCATGTCAGATGCCCTTGCAGATCATGAAAGCACAGTAAGTATAGGGGGCAGAGCAATCTCCAACCTCCGTTTTGCCGATGACATTGATGGATTGGCTGGAGATGAACAAGAACTTGAACGGCTTGTACAGAGGCTTGACTTCACTTCCGGAGCCTATGGAATGGAAATAAGTGCAGAGACGTCCAGAATGATGACCGGCAACATCGGTGGCGTCAACGTGGACATCGGAAGCTAAGTCCGGTCCCTCAGCGCGGTGTGTGGCTTCAGATGTTTAGGAGCCATTGTGTCGGACGGTGGGGTCCTCCCCGGGATCGCACGGGCAACTGCTGCCCTAGCGGGGTTGAAACCCATTTGGAAAGACAGGACCATCAGTTTACATTCCAAGGTAAGGCTGCTGCGCTCCCTTGTCATCTCCAGCTTTCTATATGCTTGGGAAACATGGACCCTCACAGCATATCTACAGCGAGGAATACAGAGCATGGAGTGTGTCGCAAGAGGACCAGTTTAACACAGCACTACAGCTTCTCGCCTTAAATAGTCAGTCTGTAGCCGTTGTAAATTAAAGTCGACGTACAGCAGATGACGCAAGTCAATTTGTGGGCTCATGTGTACGCTGGCGCTGGCTCAGTTAGGCAGTGACCTCATTCTGCTGACGTTTGGCCAGTATCACCCACCCATGCTAGAGGAAGGCTCTTGTAGTATAGATTTCCAGGGCTTCCAGCTGACCACAGGGCTAGATAGTCATTTTGTGCCTGACGCTCATTGGAGAAGGAGCTAAGCTCTGAAAGATCTCTCTACCTGAAGACTAAATCAGGGACTGGTGAAATTCAATTTAACCTAGTTAGCCACAGCCTGACATTGTCAAAAAGGTAAATGAGCTATCTTTTCTTTCACTGCGATTTATTGATATTATTGTTGTATTATATTTATTGTATTACATATATATATTTATTTGTTGTATTATATATATTGAGTGGATAACATGTTGTCGTTTTAAAAGTGTTTTATGTTATGTGGTAGATTGAGTGGATAACATGTCGTTTTAAAAGTGTTTTATGTTATGTGGTATATATATATATATATATAGGTATAGATATAGGGGGTTACACCTAAGGGCTGTTTCTGCTATCAGTGAGACGCTCTGTACACCCTTAGTGAACCCAGTGTTGCAGAAATTTGTCTCGTATTTTGCAGACGAGCAGGCATCGTTGGCCCGAAGCAGAAGGAAGACCATTACGAGTCCACACTGACATTCGGCCTGCAGTGGAGCGTCGAGCACTGAGCTACGATAGACCAACAGTCTGCCAACCAGGAGAAGACACCACCACAACACCACTCATCTATATGAAAGTTAAGTCAATAGAACCCGTGCACCAAAACTGCTATAGAAGGACATCAATAGTCCACTCTTCCAGAAAACTGACCAGTTGGACAGAACGCACCATTAGCCCAATGATGAGACAGTAGCTGCATAGACCTATCAAGGAGCGAACTATTCGATGTGATATTTGGACATTTAAGTTAGTATAGTGATTAGAAGATTTTGTTTAGAGTAGAGGAAATAAATGTGTGATATTTACTGTTAACAAGTGGCTGGACTACCTATGTTTCATAGCCGTGTGAGAGCTAGTGTGTCAGTGAATCTTTTACCATTGTCTCCCTATCTCTGTAACCGCAGCCTAACACAGACCGAGCTAAACTTATAAATGTATTAAGATTAGTCACCGGGAGGCGAACTTGTTTTTTCCAACCAAGTTCCAGTCATTCGCCGAAAAAGGCAATTACCGAAGTCGAACGAAGCTCTCCGAGTCGAGCGAAGCTATCCGATGTTTTACAAACGAATGCTGGCAGGACTACGTGAAACCACAGGCTGGGAAGTCTCGTCTTTCGTAGGCCTCAATTACATACTATACTACGTACGTATGTAGGAGGCCCACGAGTTTACAAAGACGAAAGCGAGCGAGAAACGATGCTTTACGTCCTATTGCATGAGCGTTAAGGACAATAAAATTGGGCTAAAAAGCCCTCATCATACATATTTACCAGACCATTTGGTCTGGCTCACTGTATTCTAAAGACAAAAGAAAAGACTTCAGAGCCTGTGGTGAAACATCCCTGCATAAAAATAGCCGCTGTTGCTTCTAGATCTAATTCTATCTCGATCTGCACAGCTTCAAGCTGTAAGTCGAGATTCGCAGTTTGAAGCAGTTAGTATTATTATTATTTTATGATGATTAATATACTGACACAATTAGTAATAAAGAGTAAAAGTAATACATAACACATAATGCACTCATACAACGATTTCACATCTATATCAACAATAAAACCATGGCAAAACTTCAAAGCGCTATGGATACGTTGATGTCCCTTCAGCACAGCAAGGCAAAGCAAGTTTATAATGGTCTCAAAAAACAGTGACATTTTTATTGCAAGCACCAAAGCAATTATTTATTTAACTAATATTATTCTTTTTAACTGATACAGTAAATGTGTTATATGTATTTAAATTATATGTATTTTAATGAGAAACACGTATTAAAAAAATGTTGCGTGGCAGGCGGAAATTTCCATAAATCATCTGAAAACTTTGGTAAATCTATAAGAAAAAAATAACCAGTAACACCATCTGAATATTTCGGGTTACACCCAACTTGAGCAAAAACAAACAAAACGTCACTGACCATATTTACACCATTGAGCACGCACAGCAGCACACTATTCTTTTCTTTATTTTTGTTAAGGTAGGAATATTAATAATATTTTTTTAAAAGTAATAATAATAACAAACAAATAATAATAATAATAATAATAATAATAATAATAATAATAATAATAATAATAATAATAATAATAATAATAATAATTAATAACAAACAAACAAAACAAATAAATAAATTAAAGATTTAACTAAATAACTATACTACTACTACTACTACTACTACTACTACTACTACTACTACTACTACTACTACTACTACTACTACTAGCGAAGTTGTGGTCTTTATTTTGTGGTCCTGATTCGGCTCTTTGCAGTCCGCTGGACCCTGTAAGCAATGAATAACTAATTAGCTATTAATTTAAATCTGATCTCGAGTTGTCTTGATTTTGTGGTCCTGATTCGGCTCTTTGAAGTCCGCTGGACCCTGTAAGCAATGAATAACTAACTATTACTTGAACTCTGATCTCGAGTTATATAAAAAAAAATTCGCTTAGCCTACTCGTCCTTCTCCGGAAATTTAAAATTCAAATATTACAAAGTATAGGTCTAAATATTATTAATTAGAATAGATATAGTTTATACATTTATTTACGTATAAAACAAACAATACAGGTCTAATGTAAATTAAGCCTATGGTTACTGTATAACAGAGTCTACTTGGTTCTAGGCAGGAAATTGGGATTACTATTATTAGCCTACTGCTGAGAACTAACAAAATGCAAATCAAGGAACGTAACTATTAAATATGGTCGATAATAAAATAAAAGTATACCGTTGCGAAATGCTAATCTGTGTAAATCGAACAGAATTAGAAGCAACAGCGATCATTTTTAATGTCAACTAGTCGTAGTCATGCAAGCATCATTTCGTAACACATCGGAGAGCTTCGTTCGACTTCGGTGATTGCCTTTTTGGGCGAATGACTGGAACTAGGTTGGAAAAAACAAGTTTGCCACCGGGAGATGAACTAGCCGACCCCCCACAGACGAAAGACAAAATAGAACTGGATAGATCAATGCCAGGAAATAGAGAACACTGAATAAGAACAACAGCAAGAAGGCCTACCAGATTGTGAAGCGGATGACAAGTGTTAAACAGCCCAAGGTCTCCACGATTTAAAGCAAGTCTGGCATATGCCTTACAGAAGAACAAGAAGTCTTGGATAGGAGGACAGAGTATTACTCTGACCTTTACAACCACACACCAAACGGAGTTATAGTTTTCACTTTAAATGAAAGTATGTATATTTCAACCCAACAGATGCTCCTGTCTGGATTCCAGTCTTAGTAGTTCTGATGCTGGTGGTGATTGTGACTGGACTGGTTTGCCTCTTCATTCTCACAATCTATGCCTGCAGGTAAGATGCATCCAGACCCTGAAGGTTCATCCTAAACTGATTATCCATACAACGTATGCCCTAGTTAGCTTTTATTTGGGGCGTCCTAGTTTGTTTTGGTGTGTTTTTATTGATTAAATAAATGCGTTTAAACCACTGACTCTAAAAATAAACCTTTCAGTATATTTAATCATTTGCGAGTAATCCGATATTGTTACTGTAAGATGATTGTATAGGCTAAGCCCGCTTGATGCTAACCTGTACAACGTTATTTACTTTATTGTCTGTCTGTTCCAATCGGACGAAACGTTCTCTGTATGCTTAATTTTACAAATGCGTCAGATAAGAATTGGATGCTTGATTTATGCTAATCAGTTTGTGCCAACTGAAATCCCCCTATTGATTGACAGAGGGATGCACACTACTACCGCCACCATCGTTATCCACGAGCAGGCACCACAGAAAACGTCTGCCACATCGTCAGCCACGCCTAAAAAGGAAAGGAGGGTCAGCAAAGGGTGGTGGCCATGGCAACTGTCAGCATCCAAAGTGCCGGCTGGTCACATTGGTCTGGACGGCGTGGCCTGGAACAGAGCTGATGTCAACGTGCTGCTGCCCGTCTCAAGGCGTTGACTGCTGTCCATCTTCTATACCACACTGTTCCCTCTACATAATTTGAACTCACTGACTCTTATCTCATTTTCAAAGGACTATTGTTATAAACAATAATCAAAGCTTCTCTTAACATCACGGAAGTGATTAGAGTATCAAATAAATAAATCAATTAACCAACTTTTATCTTAGGGAAATCTCGCATCCACGCTAACCTTGCAAAATTCCATTATCTTTGGCACGTTATCGATATGTTCTTTCTTTCATAACCCCTAAGCCAATTACGTTAGCTGTTGAACGTTGGCAGCTGGTACTAAAATGCATCATGTTGTCTACTTTTCAATGAATCCACCCGTGGGCTGAGGGCTTGAATAAACCTTTGAACCACACACTATTAGTACGTTTATTATGTAGGCGGACGGATGCATCCCTTATATTTTTAGTATAAAAAGACAACAACAATAGGATGGCCGTAAACCAGTCCCTCACAGATCCCGGTTTGAAGGCTCGAAGTTCTCTGCCTGGTTGGATTAGTTCCGGAAGTATGCAGGTTTCGAAATAACCAGTAATTCCCAGTATGTTATCGTTTAACATAGAAGAATACACCCCAAAAATTTTACTTACCGGTAGAAGAGATCGGTTTGTTTCTGAATTTACGATGGCTTTAAAAAACAACATGGCATGACATTCAAATGTACTTCCAGAAACACACAGGAAACGAAAAATTAGAATGGCAAAGCCCATATGACTCACATGCTCCTTATGGAACTCGCAATATTTAACCTGAAAATGAGTGTCCAGTAAAAACAAAATGAAATAGTGACATTAAAATGCAAAGTAATACCAACTTTGATCTTTCTGTGCTCTTGACCTTGAGATGACATTGACCTCCGGCTCCAACTACACTCATGTACTAACAAATAAAGTACAGCAAAAGTTGTCTTAAGCCAAAAAACGGTGACTTAAGATGACCTTGGCCTTCAGTGACCTTGACACACGTGATCTCTCATGCATTGACTGATCAAATAACCTAATATTGTTGCTTACTGCTTAAATAAACAGTATTCCATTGTACGATGACCTATTTTTGAATGCTTTTGCAAGGCCTAAAATGACCTTGACCTTAAAGATCAACGCAAAAGCGGAACATATAAGAGACATCAATACATAAATACAACAAGTTTGGACTTTATAAATACAACAAGTTTGGACTTTATATCTCTCATAGTTTAGGGTCAAGGCCATTTCAAAGTACCTATTCCCAGTGACCTTGACCTTGGAGTGAGGTTGACCAAATTTTCATAATATGAGTGTTTCGTTACTATCTATTATGCTTCAAAGAATCATAATATTAATAACTTAGAAAAAAAAAGAAATTTTGTGAAAATTTGTCATTTCTTTCACTAATATTTCATGGCCCTGTGACCTTGACCTTGGTGATCATTCATTCACTGATAATTTATGAGGTCTCATGGGTATTATATATATATATATATATAGAGAGAGAGAGAGAGAGAGAGAGAGAGAGATAGAGATATATATTATGCCTTTGTGTATAATGAATACTTTGTACAAATTAGTTAAATAATTATACAGCCATTTGTGAACTTATTTAGGCTGTAGCAAGAAAGACTCTAAA
Organism: Oncomelania hupensis; assembly: GCA_036898135.1. Lineage (NCBI taxonomy): Eukaryota > Metazoa > Mollusca > Gastropoda > Littorinimorpha > Pomatiopsidae > Oncomelania > Oncomelania hupensis. The sequence goes on along the minus strand of CM072520.1, from coordinate 10,100,636 downwards.
ACTATTATCTAAATCATTTCTTATTATTGTTTGTTTATTAGTTTTGTTTTTCATTACTGTTAAGTGTGATTGTGGGTACAGGTGGGTTAATTCCTATCCTATCCTATCCTATCCTATCCGGTAACTAGGAGGTCGTAATTAGTTATATAAATAAATAGATTAGGTTGTTTTGTGTGAATTGTCGTATTTTTTTCCTCTGATGTTGCATGTGTTACATATTTGGGGTGGTTGTTTCTCGTGTGGTTAGCACACACTGGTGTACCCAATGTTAAGGCAGTGGATGTAACCTTTTTGGTGGCAGCGGTGGGATAGGACAGTTAGGTGGGTTTGTCAGTCAGGGTAGTTTTAATTTTTGTTAGGATCCAGAGGTCAGTGTTTTGTTTTCGTGTTGTCGGCAATTGGCGTTCGGGCGGTTCGATGGAAGTGAGGGCCGAGCAGGTGTGCAGAGTGAGGATTATTTGTGGGTGCTAACTCTACCAAGAGAGCCCTACTCTACCATCGAGGCCTAGGCGCCAGGGGATTCCGGGTCTCCGCTTTCCGTTTGTTTACTCGTTTGGTGTTTTCATTTTCAATTTCCTTTGTTGTTCTGAGCCAATTCCCGATGGCGCAGTTGTGGAGGACTGCATTGGTAGCGGTGTCATACAGGCTTTTAATGACTTCAATAATTTCAGGGCTGATGTTGTACACTCTTATGGTTGCCCACAGAGCTGCATGCCAGACTCGGTCAAACGCTTTCTTGAAGTCTACACATATGATATAGGTGTTGTTGGTGCTGTAAGTGTTTCTCGCAGATTATTCTGAGGTTGAACATCTGTTTAGTGGTAAGTATTTCGCCATGTCCTGAATCCTGCTTGTTCTTCAGCTAGGATTTGTTCAGCTTGGGGTTTCAACCTGTTGAGTATTATTTTCAGGAGGTCCTTGCTGGGGTGGTTGATTAGCCTTTTTGGGGAAAGTGATGACAAGCGACTGAATCCATGTTGTAGGCTACTCCCCACTTTGCCAGATCTTGTTACAGATAATGGTGAGGGCGTCAATCATCACTTCTCCTCCTGCTTGAAGCAATTCCGCGGGTATGTTGTCCACTCCCGCTGACTTCCCTTTCTTCAGTGATTGCACTGCTGCCTAAATTTCTTTTCGGAGAATATAGAGGATTTCTTCCTCTTCTCTGTTCGACGTTCTTGGGAAATACTAGAACTGATGACTCTCCATTTGGTTTGTGGTTGTAAAGGTCAGAGCAGTACCCTGTCCATCTGTCTAAGACTTGTTGTTCTTTTGAAAGGCATATGCCAGACTTGCTTTGGATCGTGGAGACCTTGGGCTGTTTTACACTTGTCAGCCGCTTCACAGTCTGGCAGGCCTTCTTGCTGTTGTTCAGACTGTTCTCTATTTCCTGCTATTTTCTACTATCCAGTTCTATTTTGCTGTGCACATGCCTTTTCGGATGTCATTGTTAATTTTTCGGTAGGCATCAGCTCCCTGGGAGGTGTTCTTTTTCTTTTTCATATCTCTTCATTTATTACACAGGTCCAAAAGTTCAACTGTGATCCACGGTTTCTTCTTTAGGCGGTTCTTGCCAAGGATCTCAGTGGCGGCATCTTTCACATCTGAATTTAAGGTGGTGGTCATGGTGTTAAAATCTGCATCACCAGCTCCCAAAATGAGCAGTGGTACAAATTTCCTTCCAACTGTTGCTTGAAATATTTCTTCCACCTCCGTGTGTCCTGCCAATATTGATGCTTGATCTGAAGCCTGTCTTGACCATCTGTTTGTGATGCTCCCGGCTGGGCCTGTGCCATGTCTGAATTTTTTTGGACACCAGTCGTGTTTGCCAGTATCAGATTGTTGGAACTGGCAAACTCCAAGAGTCTCAGACCCTGTCATTTATCTCGTTGTTGCAGTGGGGTCCACATGTGTCTCCCCAGGTGTGGGGCGCATCTTGGCCAACATTGCTATTCCGTCGCCTTGCACTATCTATGTCCTTCTTCGGCACTTGATCAAGGACAGCCTTTAGATATTGTCACCGCCACGACCCCGCCCAAGCAGACACCACAAACAAACAACTTGCACACGCAGACAGCCCAGACAGGATGACGATTTCCAACAGACGTGAAGGGATGAATAACACAACGAGTATATATACCACTTCCAAACTATTTATTCATTCAAACCACACACTCATACACATACAACATTTACACATGAAAAGAAAATAAAGATGATGAATAATCAATGGAACAATGAAATGACACGTCAGTGTGATGATCGATGGTTGCTAATCAACCCAGTCCGCGTACGAAAACGTGCGTGAGCAAACGTCCGTTCGCACGTACTAATACAAGAGGGGGGTCAAGTGCAAAGGAGGAGGACAACACAGAAAGATCCAACCTGAGTGGATGTAGTCCTCGGCGCCTCTTTGCGGCATGGCGGTCCCCGAAGTCCCGCTTCTAGTATCCTCCCCTGCTCGTTGCTGTAGTCGTCGCACGTGCTGATGATGACGACACGTGGTGGCGTCCCCGCTTCGACACGCCACTGACGTCGATGATGATGATGACGGTGATACAGTAGTCACGGCAGTCCTGCCGCCATCGACGTCGCACAGCGGTACACCTCTGGACAGTTTCCACGCGACGTCTAGGCCAGGCTCCGACTATCCACGTCACCGATCACCAACGGAAGTGGTGGGGTTGAGGGAAGATGACGATGTGGGCGATGGTGAGGTTGTGAGGACAAAATGACGATAACGTAGACAACAAGGATGGCGATGATGATACGGTCGATCCACTCGATCGAATGCTGTCGAACGATGTCGTATGACTTCGAAGATGTCGAACCCAATCGGTCGATGTCGAATATCGAACGACGAACGTCGATGTCGAACCTGTAACATGCTTGTTGCATTGTTAATATCCTGCTTGCTCATCCCTGTCCCCCTCCCCTCTGCACACACTCTCCCCCCCTCTCTCGCAACACAACATCCCTTCGATGCTCGAGGGGACACAACTGCTGTCCGTTTCCCCCCTTCGACTCTCTCCTCGCTTATTTCCCTTCAGTATTGTTATTGTCTCTTTCATGATAACATCCCCGGTCAAAATGCAATGAAATTACATAATGCAATGAAATCATGAGCATACCAAATGAATGTAAACATATCATAATACAATGAAATTATGTTATCCACATCTGGCAACCACAACAACAACAGCAACCACTCTCACCCTCCTTTCTCACCTTCCTTCCCCCTGCCTTTCCACAGTGCAGCCACTCTCACCCTCTCCTTCACTCACTCACACCTCTTGTACTCACACCCCATAGCCGGCGCCAGGTTCTCGGACAGTAAGGAAGCAACACCAACTACACTTACCCAGCCGGTTCGAAATGTAGTCGCTACCCGTAGCCACTTTCCACACTCCTACGAGTAACTCCGTGTAGGGTAATCCGTAGTGCGTAGTTTTCTTAGCGAACACTATCTCCACGCTAACTACCACATTAACACACTTGCTTTTCTATAATTATACTCCACTTTGAGTACTACCACCATAGAAACCAGCAACCTTTTAACTAGTATTCCAGACCAGTTACCATAATCCGTTGATAACAGTCTACACCCTACACCACAGAAACAGAGCACTAGACAACAACGTCCTTTCTGTAGCTCCCTCAAATTCGTTCTGCCAAGTAGTGAGTACGTTTCCCAATTCCTACCCCTGCGCAATTCGTTTAATCACGTTCCGCTATCGCAATCATACGCACCTCAGCCTATAATTACATACCCCTAACCGCTCTTACTCTTCCGCCACAGATCGCCTTGTGACAGATATTCATAGAAATCCTCGACTTCGCTGTAGTCATAGTCTGATGTTGGAGTATAGGCTGGATGATGGCCTGGTGATGTTGAAAAGGGCTGCTCTCAGACGGATGGTAATGAGTCTACTGGCTAGAGCTTTTGTGGACCAAGAATTTTACGCCGTATTCATGCTTGTCATCTCTTCCGCTGAAATAAAGCTAGTGGACTTTGTCAGTCGTTGTTTCACCTAGGCCTTTCCAACGCAGTTCGCTAATACCTAAAATGTTCCATCGATAATGGGCCAGCTCGTGGGCCAGTTCTTCTAATTTCCCTCCGCAGTAGCACACTTATCACCTCCGTCCTGGCAGCCAAAGGAAGACGCGGTCCTTGGTGACCCGGGCAGCGACCGATTCGGTAGAATGAGTAGTTCTTTTCATCATAGGCAAGAAAGACCTGGTAGGGCCCAATCCTCTCCAGGTTGTTGGCCACAGCCAAAATCCACGAGTACAGAGTGGCTCGCCTTGGCGAACACGTGGTTGTTGAACCTGTAGTAACGTGAGGTTCCTCCGTCCTGGACGGTGACTTCTGTGTAGAAGCAAAGAATGTACAGCTTCACAAGGAAGGATCATAACGTCACACCGCTATGTAAAAAGTGATGACAGATGCGTTAGCCCTTTTTGCATGGACGTAATCCTTTGCATTGCAGTACGTAAATAAACCTTGCCGCAGGACGGTTTTGACCCCTAAACATTTAACCTTTTGTAGTAAAACGAACTCAAAAATGTCTTATTAATACAAGTAAATACTTGTTTTAATTCACATTAATTACCAAAGCTGCTCGATTCATGATCTTATGCAGACCTACCACACAGTAAATTACAAGCAAAAAAGTGTGACATTAAAAACAAACATGGTGCTTGCCTTTATTATAGATTCATTAGTTGGCAACCACTTGGCAACAAACCAGTTAATTAATGCAATGCAGTGATGTTAATATATTCAGTATTACTGAATTGCTCTTTTTGTGCAGTTATTGCCTTGTTTTCTCCTTTATATGAAAGTGTGAATCTGCCTATTAATTGAGTGCATGACTGCGTATGTATTACTTTGTGCTATACACATGCAACTTTTTTTTTCTTCTGACAAAGCCCGAGTGCATTTATAACGTGTGTCTGAACTTGTTATGAAATAACTTCATCTTTGTGTAGCCAACTCAGGCCTGTGTGCAATTGTATGATAGGCATATTTGCCGAGAAAAATAAATCGGTGACCAGACATGTAATAAAACAGGAAAAAGAAATTAGTGACCAGACAGTTAATAAGACAGACAAGCAAGTGAAAATGAACAAAACCAGTGCATCACTGAACTTGCATGTCATTTAATTGTATTACAGTACAACATGCAACAAATCTAAAAACATAGCCATGTAAAGTGCAAAAGCACACAAACATGCCCAAAGTTAATTGATAAGAATTTAGAGAAGCAATATGAATTATGAGGAAATCTACACCTATCCTATCCTATCCTATCCTATCCCGTAACTCGGAGGTCGTAGGGGCACCACAGATTTGTGTTTAACCAGCGAACTCCATCTTCCCTTGTCCTCAGCAACCCTGATCCCCCGTTGGGGTGCCGGAGGTTTCAGTATAAATAGTATCCCCACTTTCTGGAAATTTAGTGCTATAAATTCCCACTGTCGCTGTCTTTCTCATTTGCTCTTTCTCATTCCTGCTCTGTTCTATCAATCTGCTATACTATCTTCTTCTTCGCTTGACCAGTCACCTACCCCTTTTCTTGAAAACTCTTCCGGGACAAGGCTCCTTATTTGTGCATGAGGTCTGTTGGATCAGCTTGGGAATATTGGACGATTTCTGCCAGGCAATGTAGGCATTTTATATGTATGTGTTTTGTTGATACATGTAATATATCGCGGGTCTAGAGGAAAACTATTCTAAGTGACTTTTTTTGAAATTTTACAGGAGAAGCACAAAATCTTCCTATTTCAATAAAATAATTTTATGGTCTGAAACCCATATAAGTAGGAGATAAATGGATCGTGGTCTGTTTTTGACAAAACTTGTCTCAAAAATATTTTCCTATCTTGTTAAAATAAACAAAATGCCACTTAGAATATTTTCCTTCTGTAAAATAGTATGAGTAAAACTACTCTTTCTGCCACATAGAATAGTTTTCCATTGAAAATGTTGAAAATTTAATGGAAAACTATTTTATGTGTCAGAAAGAATAGTTTTCCTCCATTGCTGAGAAAAGAAAAGAAAAGAAAATTATTGTAAGAGTCAAATAGAATACTTTTCCTCTCGAAAAATTATGAAAACTGAGGGGAAAAAAACACAAAAAACAACTTAGGCCTACACATGATATGCTTACAATAGTTTTCTGTAACAAACAAAAGAACGAGAAAGCAACACTGTATATTCATCCTCAAAAACGAGTCCCCAATTTTATTCAAACCAAATACAAAACCGTAACCTTATCTTCATTTTCCAAAGTACCATTAACAGAAAATAATTAAAATCATATTAGACATAAGTCGTTATGTACTACTCTTGTACCAACACTACTCATGTATTTTATTAGTGCACTAATAAAATAATGACAACGTGTTATGCAGCTACCAAAATGAAACAGCATTGATAAAGTGAACATGACTGGTCAAATTACACTGCATTAATACACAAACAGACTTTTATTACGATCTAATACAAATGGAGCATTGCCTGTTGCGCTCTCTTAGTATGATGCACTTCGAGAATAAAACTTTCAACGGTCATCAACGAACTGGCTTTGGGGGGGGGGGAGAGAGAGAGAGTGAGAGAGAAAGAGAGAGAGAGAGAGAGAGAGAGAGAGAGAGAGAGAGAGAGAGAGAGATTGGTCAACGTGTGATCATATTATTTTCCCCTTTACCAACAACTGGCCTGCTGGTGTCAGTATAAATCGGTCCAGTAGTCACCTATATGCGAAAGTGTCGTGTGACTATAATCTACAAACAACAAGGAACCGACCAGTGGAAAGCGAGAGCGAAGAGGCTGCCCTCATCCAAGAATGAGAGGCCCACAGAGGCGACACCACACCTCATCGCCAATCCAGTCACGAGAGGACATCAGAGGCGGCGCAAGATGACATTTCTTCCACCCACGCACCCTCTTCGACCATGCAGAAGTTGTGGATGATGCCACTGCCAGCTGGATGGTGGTACAGCTATGGAGTGGCTGCTTCAATCGCTTCGCGGCTGTGCCCGACAGGAGATCATCCAGCGGGCAGACGTGAAAACGGCAGAGGAGGCCCTGGGTGTCCTGGAGGAGACGTTCGCCGATTAGAGAGATGCTGCAGTACGGCCAACAACTTCAGCAGCTGGCCCTGCGGTCCAATACAAGAAAGGTTGGCAGGCATCCCTGACGAAATGCTGCGTGATAAATTCGTTGAGGGGCGCTCAAATCACAAGACCTTAGGGGAGAGGATGTCTCCTACGTGCGGGCCAGAGCGGAAGCCCAGCGCTGGCTGAAGGAGGAGGACCGTGACGGCGACAGCGTGACAACCCAACAACAGACAGCAACGCCGGTGCACGACCCCCAAGGAATGGCGGCTCTGCAGATTCAACTAGCGGAGCTGAAGGAGCAGCTGCAGCAGCTAAAGCAATGTCCACAGTCGGCTCCTCAACGTGACACCAGAACTGCCGTCTGCTGGGTTTGCGGCCGAAGGGGACACCTCCAAAGGAGCTGTCCTCAAAGACAACCCCACGTCCAACCACCACGAGGACAACAATCAGCACGAGGGCAGCAGGGAAACTGCTAGCCCCGTTGTCGAAACACAGGCAACTAGGGGCAAGGGCAGTAAAAGGCTGATTGGCGAATGCCCCACGACAACCGCACGCATCAATGGCCGAGCGAGGTAACGACTGTGACGCAGACCTGGATCACCGAGAATCTTGGTGACGTTTTCCTTCAGTCGTCCCACCTCAAGCTGCGGGCAGTAAACGGCGCAGAGGTACCCTACTCCGGTATCCTGGTCGCCGAGCTGCAGTTGGACGGGACCACGTTTTCTGGTATTCCCATCCTGGTCGTCAGGGAGCCCACGGAACCAGTCATGAGGGAACGCAAGAAGCGCCTGCCGTTGTTGGTCGGGATGAACGTCCTGGGAGAGTGGATGACAGCCAGTCCGACCAGCTTACCTCAAGGCCTGTTTGCGTCTATCCAAGAAGTGCGACATGACAACACCTTGGTCCAAGGCATCGTCAAGACAACAGTACAAACAGTGGTCCCACCCTTCGCCATGGCCACTGTGCGAGTGACCTCAACGCAGCGGCCTACGCGACAGCTACTGGCGTCACCTTTAGCACAACCCCTGCCTGGAGGTCTGCTGATCGTTCCGACCCTCGTCAGCGGTGACGCTTCACAGCGATACGTGTGAGTGGCCAATCTCTCAGAGTTGGACGTCATCCTTCCAGCCCGGACTCCACTGGCGTCACTGCAGACAGTAGAGGATGTCCAAGGAAAGGACGAGGTGGCATTCACCGCCACTGTAAATGAACTCGTGGTCACCATCGGAACACCATCAGGACAGACCACCAAGAACACCATTCCCTGCCCCACGTTCGATGGCACAACCAGACAGTGGGAACTTCTTCAACAAGTCCTGGACAAGAACAGAGAAGCCTTTGTCCAAAACGAGTTGGATTTGGGCTACACGGACATCGTCCAACATCAACTGCGGACGAGAGACGAAGTGCCCGTCGCCCAACCCTACAGGCGCATCCCACCTCACCAGCTGAAGGAAATCCAAGACCACATCAGAGGACTCCTGGAGAAGAACAACATCGTCGAGAGCCACAGTCCATACGCGGCACCAATCGTCGTTGTGCGAAAGAAAGATGGGACTGTGCGGCTATGTGTCGACTATCGCCGCCTAAACGCCAAGACGGTTGGTGATGCGTATCCGCTACCTCGCATTTAAGTCCTTTGACGAGCTGGTTGGGGCCCAATACTTCTCCACGTTGGACCTGGCCAGTGAATATCACCAAATCGCCATGGACCCCCTAGATCAACACAAAACAGCCTTCGTCACTCCTATGGGCCTCTATGAGTACACCCGGATGCCAATGGGTCTCATCTAGGCCCCCGCCACTTTCCAACGGCTGATGCAGACTTGTTTCTTTCTTTCTTGCTTGTTGTTTTTGAGCAAGCAAGAAAGAAAGAAACAAGCAAGCGAACAAACATCTGAAAATAAAGCAGCATAGATCTAGGTTATTTGCAAACAGCAACACGCTGCTAGTACTATTCTTTAGCATTACGGCATAGGCTAGCCTAATGACATTTTGGTGGCATACTAAATAGTGTGTCGTCTCTGTCATTTCTTTCTCACCATCCCCATGCATATAAAGATACACATACCCAAACCGACACACGTCTGTGTAAAATGTAAACTCACCTTATCAATATTGTCTTGGGCAAGAATCGCCACAACATTGTTAGAAACACACACACCAGCTCTGCTACAGAGCAGAAAGTACACAATGCGTTAGTGAGTGTTCATACTAAAATTGCTGAAAATATTGAGCACGCTTCTCACACAGGACTCCTAATGGAAAAATCCATTCAGATGTAAAGTATTCTAACTGGCACTTTCCTTGTTCTCATAGCAAAGACGTTTGGGAGGAAAATTATTCTAAGTGGTACTTAAAATATATTTTTGGGGTTTTGGAAGAAATGTTTGAGAGGAAAAGTATATTAACTGACTCTTAGAATAGTTTCTTCATTTTTGAAGAAACCATTTTGAGAGGAAAGGTATTCTAAGAGGTAGTTAGAATAGTTTACTTCGTTTTCAAAGACACATTTCGAGAGGAAATCTATTCTAACTTACACAGTTAGAATAGTCTTCTTCCTTTTCTGATAATATTAGAAAATATTTGAGAGGAAAACTACTCTAACTGCCATATATAATACTTTTCCACCAAACATTTTCTGAAGACAAAGATAGAATATTTTTTTCAAGGGTTATAACTCTGTCATTTTTTAAGCTACAGTTCTGATATTTTGACAGAAGTTGCCCCCCTCTATGACTGTTTAAACCATGGGAAAAACTCAATTTAGGTCAAAATGTCAGAATAGTTTTCCTCTACACCCGCGATATAATGATGTTTGTATTCTATTTTGTTTTTGTAAATGGGGATCGATAAATTAGAGTACAGCCTCAGCGTCCCCTGCGTTGGATGTTTTTATTGTAAAGTGACTGGCTGGTGGAGAGCTTTCAGTTTTACCACTAGGGTTGTTTCAGCAGATCTTTTAAGCGGATCAGGGGTTGTCCAGTCCTGATTTGGCTCGGAAGAGTCCGCTGGACCTAAAGCAATAATAATGTAATGTAATGTAAAGCAGCCCTGATTGTTTTGCTCAGTGTCAAACCAGTCCATTCTCGATTGTTGTCCTCCCATCTCTTTTTCGGTCTCCCTTTTCTTCTAACCCCTTGCGCTGTGCCTTGCAGGATGGTCTTTGCAAGACCTGATGATCTGGTGACGTGGCCATACCATCGGAGTTTAAGTTTTTTTCACCACTGTGAGCAGTTATCGTGTTGTCCAACGGCTTGTGTGATGGTCTGTCGAACTTCGTGGTTGGTGATGTGCTGGAGAGATAGTATTATTGGGTGTTCAGCGCCCCCACCAACCGACGCGTTGAAATATTACAATGTATGCTATTTTATTAGCTTTTTAAAAGCACGCCAAAGCGCTCTGTAATTCCTTCATTTGATAATATATATGCGTATTTCTTGCGTCATTGTTTAAAGGTTGTAGGGGAAGTGAAATTTAAATGAAATATACCCCCTTTAAACAACAAAAAATTACAACCCTTCTTTAATTATTTCAGACACATCAGACTGAAACACTACAAAAGCATTCATTCCCTGCACAACACCAAGCACACATTAAGCTGGGTTTGTAGTAAATAAAATACTGTATGTGTTTACTATTTTCTCACGCACTAAGCTAGCCTTGACACACAAACTTTACTACCCCCTGTTGTGAGCATGCTCACTGCTGTTGCACTATAAATAATCAGGGGTTTTCTACAGTATATACATTCACACAGACGCCCAGACACATATTTCCTCATGCACCCAGGTAACCTTGAAATGCATTCTCGGTGATGTGCTCTCCTATAGCACTATAAATAATCTGGGTTAATGCATCCGAGTATACACACACACACACACACATCCCCACACACGCATGCACACACACAAAATATACATCTTTAACAATGATTATGATGAATGCACACCCACACGCATACGCACACGCACACACGCATGCACACACACACACACACACACAAAATATACATCTTTAACAATGATTATAATGAATGCACACCCACACGCATACGCACACCCACACACGCATGCACACACACACAAAATATACATCTTTAATAATGATTATGATGAATGCACACCCACACGCACCCCCCCACACGCACACGCACACCCCCACACATAAATATACATCTTTAACAATGATTATGATGAATCGACGCACACTTCCCTTTAACAATGATTATGATGAATGCACACACACACACACAAACACACACACACGCGCGCGCGCGCGTGTGCGAACACATGCACTCATGCACGAATAAAAAAATTTTTAACAAGGATTATGCCTATATCATCTGGCTGAGGCAAGAAGCAGTGTCTCAGATGATGGTATATACCCAAAGCATTCTCACGGCCAGGTTGGGGGACACCATATGTGAAATGTTGATCATTCCAAGCACTGATTTATTAGCAGTTAAACTGCTGTGGCACACAGCAGACCCTGCTACAGTGACTAGCACTATTATGGGCCTTGACAGAACGTGACCAGTCTTGAGAGAAGATAATCTCAGCAGAAGCACTCATTATTGCGCATTCCAGAAAACAAAAGGCTTTTACTTTAAGAAAGAATGATTAGTGGACCTTGATTGAATTGTAAACATTTGTTTTAAAACTCTTTTTTTATATGTGTTATTTACCTGAGAAAAAAATGGCATGGGTGGGATTTGAATCTACGCTGATCTTGTGCTGGTTCCGGTTGACACCAACAGGTGGTAATGACCCGAGCTCTGCTAAATTTTGTGATTTTGCGGTGTTTATAGTGTTTTGTTGTGAGTTTTGTATTGTGTAATTGTTGTCTCATGGATCCTCAAGTAAGTGTAGCGTTGCTTTGCTTCTCTTTTTATGTTCGTTTGTTTACTCTATTGTTTTTTCGCTTAGTTCACTGTGCTGTCTCGCACTCACGTAGTCCGCCATTTTGTTCCGAAATTCCATCCACAAGCTACACAGGCGATAAGCTATTGTCATTGAAATCTAAATGTACACAGCTCACTCCCGACCTTGTGTTCCGATTAAAAGAGTTATCGATCGGCCGTCATTTGCCCAGAAAATGGACTAGTCGTGGAGGCAAACGCAAACAAAACATCTCGTCTATCCCTGTTGTCCTTTCACACAGATCGCCTATGCTTTCCAACTCTGACCCCACGCTTCACATTGCATCACACCCAGAGTGTATCACTAGGCCTGAAACTCATCGCTGTAACACAGACAATCTCATTCACATCAACCTCTCCCCTCAACCTCTATTTACACGCCTCGATAGCCACAGCCCTCTACGCATTGCATCATTCAACGCTCAATCACTAGGTCCCAACGAACCGCTCTGCATGAATTCATCTCAGACAAACAGACTGACATTATGTTCATTCAAGAGACTTGGTTTCGGCAGACTGGTGACGAGGGTAAATGCTCTGATTTAACCCCTTCTGGCTATTCTGTGTGTTCGTTGCCTCGCTCAAATCGCGGTGGTGGCCTCGCTATCATTTACAGAAACAGTCTGTCCCATCACCTTGGCTTCATTACAGACTTCGCATTCACTCACTCGTCCTTTCAAGTTGTTCACCTTAGTTTGTCCGTTCCACAGCAGAACATTCACTTCATATGCATATATCGCACCTTTCCAAGCAAGAAAAATAAATTAACTGATGCAATTTTCCACCAAGAATTTCCAGTACTGCTCGATTATTGCAACACACTGTCAGGAACATACATAATTTTAGGAGACATTAACTTTCACTTTGACCAACCCCAGCAACCTTCCAACGCAAAAATGATTGAACTTTTAGATCAGTTTAGTCTTTCTCAGTCAGTCACAGAACCCACCCACAGCCGTGGTCACATCATAGATTGTGTTATGCATAGGCCTCAGGATAATGTTGTTAGATCAACTTCAGTCACCCAGGAATTAACATCTGATCATTTCTGTGTCGTGTGCAAACTAAGCGTCGCAGCCCCCCTCCCCTCCTTCCCCCATGTTCAGGGAGGCTCGCAGCCTGCGTACCATGGATAGGGTTGCTTTCAAGCAAGAGCTTACCGCTAAAGTGACCCCAGAACTGTGCCCCACTGTGGATCAGCTGAATAGTACATTTCATGCAGTGCTTGATCGGCACGCTCTATGGGGCGCCATGTGTCAATTTATTCTATGTGACTATTCTATACACAGAATAAATTCTATGCACATAGAAAGCATTCTATGCACACAAAAAGCATTCATTAGTTGAAATTCCATTTATAAAAAAGAAACCAATATTGTAAGTCATAGAATAAAATTCTTTGTATAGAATAACATTCTATAATATAGTGTAAAATTCTATGTCCTTAATAAAATTCTATGTATAGAATAACATTTTATAATAGAGAATAAGATTCTATGTATGTAATACAATTCTATATTATAGAATGCACTTGTATGCATAGAATTATATTCTATAACATAGAATGAATTCTATTACAAAGAATGAATTCTATTACAAAGAATGAATTCTATAACATAGAATTTATTCTATGTGCATACAATTCATTCTATAACATAGAATGAATTCTTTAACATAAAATAAATTATATGACATAAAATGAATTCTATGTGCATAGAATAAATTGTATAACATAGAATGAATTCTATAATAAAGAATGAATTCTATATGCATAGAATGAATTTTATAGCATAGAATGAATTCTATGACATAGAATTCATTCTATGACATAGAATGAATTCTATAGGCATAGAATGAATAGTATAACATAGAATGAATAAGATGACATAGAATGAATTCTATGACATAGAATGAATTCTATAACATAGAATGAATTCTATAGCATAGAATGAATTCTATGTTACAGAATGAATTCTATGTCGTAGAATTCATTCTATGCTATAGAATTCATTCTATGCTATAGAATAAATTCTATGTCATAGAATTCATTATTTGCTATAGAATTCATTCTATGTTATAGAATTCATTCTATGTCATAGAATTCATTCTATGTCATAGAATTCATTCTATGTTATACTATTTATTCTATGCTATAGAATTCATTCTATGTCATAGAATTCATTCTATGTCATAGACTTCATTCTATGTTATAGAATGAAATCAATACATACACTTTTTTTAAAAAATAGTAAAACTGGGGCACTGTCGAGGTATAGAGAACATTTTTTATGGCATGGGACTGTATTGCAGAGAGATATACACATTGCCACATCCCATCACCACACCACATCACTCTACATCACACTGCACCACAAATGTGATGGGTAGGTGTGGTGGAGTGATTAGGTTATGTGATGATGTGGTCTGATTCACTCGCTTTTAAGGCATTATAGAACTGTATTGCAGATACATACATACACATTATCACATCACATCACCACACTACATCACTCTAAATCACACCACACTGCACCACAAATGTGATGGGTGGGAGGGGTGGGGTGATTAGATTATGTGATGTGATTCACTGATGTCATGATATGTGCTGTCTGCTGCAATGTGAAGATGTGCTGCTGCTGTGATGTCAGCTGATGTGATGTGATGATTTGTTGATGTGATGTGATTTTATGTGGTGGTGAGTTTTCACGATGATGGTGATGAAGCAATGTGATGCAGTGATGTGATGTGATGATGTGATCGATGTGTGCATTCTATGTTATATGAATGAATTCTATGTTACAGAATGAATTCTATAGCATAGAATGAATAGTATAACATAGAATGAATAAGATGACATAGAATGAATTCTATGACATAGAATGAATTCTATTACATAGAATTTATTCTATAGCATAGAATGAATTCTATAACATAGAATAAATTCTATAGCATAGAATGAATTCTATGACATAGAATTCATTCTGTAACATAGAATTCATTCTATGCTATAAAATAAATTAAATGTCATAGAATTCATTCTATGCTATAGAATTCATTCTATGTTATAGAATTCATTCTATGTCATAGAATTCATTCTATGTAATCTTATTCATTCTATGTTATACTATTTGCCTATAGAATTCATTCTATGTCATAGAATGAATTCTATGTCATAGAATTCATTCTATGCTATAAAATTCATTCTATGCATATAGAATTCATTATTTATTATAGAATTCATTCTATGACATAGAATTCATTCTATGCTATAAAATAAATTAAATGTCATAGAATTCATTCTATGCTATAGAATTCATTCTATGTTATAGAATTCATTCTATGTCATAGAATTCATTCTACGTAATCTTATTCATTCTATGTTATACTATTCATTCTTTGCCTATAGAATTCATTCTATGTCATAGAATGAATTCTATGTCATAGAATTCATTCTATGCTATAAAATTCATTCTATGCATATAGAATTCATTATTTATTATAGAATTCATTCTATGTTATACAATTTATTCTATGCACATAGAATTAATTCTATGTCATGCAATTTATTTTATGTTAAAGAATTCATTCTATGTTATAGAATTCATTCTTTGTAATAGAATTCTTTCTATGTTATAGAATATAGTTCTATGCATACAAGTGCATTCTATAAAATTTTATTATGGACATAGAATTTTACACTATATTATAGAATGTTATTCTATACAACGAATTTTATTCTATGACTTACAATATTGGTTTCTTTTTTTATAATTGGAATTTCAACTAATGAATGCTTTTTGTGTGCATAGAATGCTTTCTATGTGCATAGAATTTATTCTATGTATAGAATGGTCACATAGAATTAATGGACACATGGCGCCCCATACGCTCCCGTGGCCCAGAAAAAGGTCAAGGCAACACGCTCAGCACCCTGGTACGAGTCTATTAAGGACGAGCTCTCCGAGGCGAAGAAACACCGACGCAAAGCAGAGAAAAAGTGGGGTTTAGAAGTCAGCAAGCAGATTTTCACCGCTGCAAAAAAACGGGTCACTAAAATAGTCCAGACTGCCAAAACCCGGTACTTTAGCGACAGAATTAGCAGCAGCGAAACTTGTAAACAGTTTTCGACATTTGCAATCAGCTAAGGGGTAAGAGCAATGCAACATCACTCCCATCCATGGACCATGCATCCACGATGTCAGCTCCCAGATGTATTTTGTAATTATTTCACACAATTATTTCGCCCGGCATGGATGTTTAGAATTTTAAAAATCTTCGGCAGGATTCTGGTCTATTATGAAATCTAAATGGTGGACAATTGTTTACCCTCAAGAGCCTGAACTGAGTCAATTTGACCCAATGTCTCTGCAAATTCATTTTTTTTCTTACTCTGTTTCGTAAGAGAATTGCAAACTTTTGTTTATTTCATTTTTAGGTTTTAACGTGACGTCACTTTGTGGTATCTTTCTACTATTTCGCGCACGCTTGCTATGGCGTCTCAACTCAGTGGATGGGACAAAGCGAAAAAGAAAAGGAAAGAAGCAGCAGAACAAGAAAAGCTTTTGGCGAAAATTCCAAAATTGAGTTCATATTTCGGAGTACGAGCATCTTCGTCTCAATCGTCTGCGTCGGATGCGATTGCGAGTTCGAGTGCTCCTGAAGAACCTGTTGAGGCAAGAGAGAATAAAGAGCGGGAAAGTTCAGCGGAGAGAGAAGAGGTGAAAAGAAACGCTATCGCCGAAGCACTAGAGCCGACGCTGGAGGATTTCACCAATGATTTGGGAGAGTGGGGTGAAATCAACGCTGGCACTCGAGAATATTGGGCCAAGAAAGGTCCAAAAGACTGCCAACACACTGAATCGAAGTTTGAAGAGAGTAGCCTACCAGACGATACCCAGGCGAGTCGTTCCAACGTCGATGCACAAAGACCTTCGTGCGTACGCATCCGCTCAATGGCGAAAAATCCTAAAGAAAATGGTTGTGCTACTCGCCTTCGACAGGGAAGGTGTTTTGCTGTTTGCATGCAATTTGTTCGGCGGCAGTGCTGTTCAAGCGACCAAGTTCGTTTCTGGCGGTTTTGACAACTGGAGGGCAGGGGAATCCAGAATAAAAATGCATGCAAGCAGCGATGTACTTTGCGAGCCAACAGAGGGAGGCCGGTCATGTTGACTACCTAGCCGCTAAACAGGTCGATGAAGTGCGGTGTTGCTGGCGCCAGATTGTGAAGCGGTTCATCGATGTTCTGATATCCATAGCTGAGCGTGGTTTTGCTATAAGGGACGCGGATCATGGGATGAGATCATAGGTTCCGCTAATAATGGTAACCACCTTGGCATCATTGAGCTGGTGGCGGAGTATAATACTCTGCTGGCTAGCCATATTAGAAACTATGCGAACAGCGGAAAAGGTCACGTTTCCTATTTGTCATCCAAAATGTGCGAGGAATTGGTGAAGCTCATGGGCATGGGACAAAAGGTACAGGACACCATCCTGAAAGAAGACAAGGAGGCGAAGTATTTATCTGACGTATCACACCTCGATCAGCTACATGTAACGAAGTATTTATCAGTTTCGATTGACTCGACACCTGACGTATCACACCTCGATCAGCTAACGATTATTATCCGGTAAGTTCTGCCGTTTGTTCCAGTTTAACGGTTCCTGGCATTCATGACTATGATGAGACACACGGCGGAGCACATGGTTAGCATACTTCTGAACTTTCTGAAGGAAAAAGGCTTGGATATTATTAATTGCAGAGGCAAGTCGTATGACAATGCGTCACACATGTCAGGACGGTACAATGGTGTCCAGGCAATTGTGAAACGAGAATGTAAATACGCCGCTTTTATTCCATGCTGCAACCACAGCCTAAACCTGGTAGGAGATCAGGCTGTTGAAAGCGGCGGTGGCTGTACTAGGTTTTTTGATTTTGTCAATGGACTATATGTTTTTCTGTTTGACTCAACATATCGCTGGCAGCAACTAAAGAATCGTTGCACGCTGACGCTCAAGGGTTTGCCTGGAACCCGATGGTGTGAACGTGCAGCTGCTGTCAAAGCGCTGGTAGAAGGGTGGAAGAGCATTCAGGAAGTGCTGGATGAGCTTGCGGCAGATAAGGAGCAGAAGGCAGATACGATAAACCAGACCGAGGGATTTTCGCGCAAGATGAACAAACTTGAGACAGCAGTTATGGCGACTGCCTGGAACGATATCTTTGGCCGTCTCAACACAGTGTTCCCTCCACACACAAAAAGTGAGAGTCCTTGGGACTCCCAGGTATAAAATTTTAAGAGTCCTTGCGCAAATTTTGAGAGTCCCAAAATCGGTGGATGAACGGGTTTTGGGCCCAGTCAACCAAGTCAGAAGTGACATGATCGTGTATGATAGTTCTATCAAAGAATGGACTAACGAAGATTTCTTCTGTTCAGTGAATGTATTGCTTGGAGGAAGTTTACAATGCGCGCGCATGCGATTTTTAAGGACGACAACTCCCGACACAATCTTTAATCGTCTGCAATGGCAGTCTTAGTTGGGTTCTGATTCTGATTATGCCGTGAATTAGTTCGCCACTCGTTTTGACTTCAGCGATTCGAGAAAAATGTGTGCGTCCTCAGGACGCACACATGCAAATTTTCATGCGTCATTTTTCATATTTTGTGCGTAATTGACGCACTCCTGTGCGTAATCGGGAACACTGCAACCGTACGAGCATTAGCCTCCAAGATCCTACAGTCAGTCTAAATACGGCAACTGGCTTGATGGCATCACTGGTCGACACGGTTCAGTTTGCACGGGACAGATTTGACGTTTATGAGCAGAGGGCTACCGAAAAGGTTCAACACGGCGAATACAAGGCTGAGCAACATCGAGGTCGTAAGCGAAAGCCAATGCCTGACGAAGGAGCTGCAAACGAAGCAGACCTCAGCCCAATGGAAACGTTCAAAACTCAGACGCATCTGGTCATGATTGACAATCTGTTAGCTGAGCTGGAAAAGCGAATGAAGGCGTATGACGATATTTGTAAGACATTCTGATTTATCTCGGAGCTAACGTCATTGAGCATTGAACAGATCGAGGACAAAGCTAAGAATCTCGTTTCCTCGTATCCAGATGACTTCGAAGACACTGCTGGCTGAGCTGATACAGTTTGGTGCATTTATGCGCACTCAGAAACCAGTGACTGTGAACGAATCAGCAGAGCTTACCATTTACAGGCTTTTGTCATCGTTGAATCTTTCTCAGACATTTCCAAACGTCGAGATTGTGTTGCGCATCTATCTGTGCATGATGGTGTCGATTGACTCCGGCGAGCGGAGCTTCTCAAAGTTGGAAATAGTCAAGGGAGAGCTGCGGTCCTCAATGGGGCAGAAAAGGCTAAGCATGCTGGCGCTTATCAGCATTGAGCATGAGCTGCTGCGCAGCCTTGACTTCACCGAAACGAAGTAAGCAGTACTAGCGCAGTAGTTATAGTGACAATATGCCTAGGTTAAGTTGGTCTGGTTTAGCCTTTTCTGCATTAAGTGCACTTTTCAGACAATTGCTATTGAATGTTGATGTTACATAGTTTGATGTTAATCTCGAGTTGTTACGATAATACGTCTTTATTATTATTCATGTTCAATACAGTCTGGCTGGTTGCGTCGCTCCTGGTCGGTCTGTGCGCATGTAAGGACGGTAAATGTCGAATGCACATGCACACAAGTATATCAACTAACAAGTTAGTATCTCGTATAGCCCCCAGTCGACGTGCGGTGGTCCCGTTTAGCCACAAGCTGAGACGGGGATATCCGAAACCTAAAAATAGAATAGAGAATTCTGGGAAATCTGTTCTCACGAAGATGTGCTCGCTGAAATGAAACGAAAGTTGTGAGAAGAACTGCATATTTCTGGTAGTGAACAAAGGCAGAAACTTGTCAGCAGTATTATCAGCGATGGAGTTATAATGGACGAAGTGCTCCATACCTATGAGGTTGCCTTTGCTCGAGCAAAGAAACTAAAGAAGGATTTGGCCGACGTCATTTCAGAAAAGGATTTCTCTACCCATAATTCCCCTGGGTTTTGAAGTTTCTAAAAAGTTATTTCAGGCCGACGACGCTTTATGAAGCGCAAAGCATGTAAAGGGAAGCAACCGGTTGTACGCGCACGTCGATAGAGACATAGAAGAGATACTAACTTGTTAGTTGATATACTTGTGACATGCACCAATGCCGAGAAAAAATAGGACTATTTTGCGCTGCAGCATGTATGGGGCGCCATTTGTCCATTTATTCTATGTGACCATTCTATACATAGAATAAATTCTATGCACATAGAAAGCATTCTATGCACACAAAAAGCATTCATTAGTTGAAATTCCATTTATAAAAAAGAAACCAATATTGTAAGTCATAGAATAAAATTCTTTGTATAGAATAACATTCTATAATATAGTGTAAAATTCTATGTCCATAATAAAATTCTATGTATAGAATAACATTTTATAATAGAGAATAAGATTCTATGTATGTAATACAATTCTATATTATAGAATGCACTTGTATGCATAGAATTATATTCTATAACATAGAATTAATTCTATTACAAAGAATGAATTCTATAACATAGAATAAATTCTTTAACATAAAATAAATTGCATGACATAGAATGAATTCCATACGCATAGAATTTATTCTATAATATAGAATGAATTCTTTAACATAAAATAAATTATATGACATAAAATGAATTCTATGTGCATAGCATCAGGCCCAATTTCGTCTTAATCCGGCCCTGCTTTCTAGTAGTTCAAACCTGTTCATAAATCAAACTAGTGTTACAGACACCATATATTTTACTGATTCAGTGACGATACGACAACACCTTGATAAGACTTATGTGGTGACGAAGCTCATACAGGTGAGGAATATGTACAACGAGGAAGTGACGTCATTGTCGTCTCGTTGCCGTACTGAGCATTCGTTTGTAGTCTCTGCAAGGTCTCTAAATATCGTCATTTTTGTGTTAAACAAATCTAACGGGTCCGAAAATAAACTGCACGCGTCAACGACTTTCGATATTTCCAAAAATGTGTGCTGAATCGATTGAGCCGACTTCTTTCTGGAGAAGTAGCTTTTAATATTTGATTTACATGTAAAAATATAACGAACCGTATACGTAAAGGCAGTCCATAACAATAAATGGCGTGGTTTAGCTCACAAGCTAGCACAGCACTGAACGGAGTATTGATCAGGCTCTACGTGAAGGGGGCAGATAGCACACAACATACCGTTGGCCAGCATCGCTGTTTGCCTTTATCCCCCTGCTGTCGTCAGCATGCTGCTCTGCAGCCACTCGACAGACTGATAACAGAAGTGAAAGCGTCGTAGCCCGTGTGGCACCGGCACTTCGTTCAACAGCGGGACAAAAGCTCTGTGGTACGATCCGCCATGGCCTAAGAAGCATGATTTGTGATGTGTTTAGGAAATGGGAAACGAATTGTTAGGAAGTAAAATCAATTTACACACTGTTGAATGATTACGAGGATTCTCTGGCTTTGTGATAACGAGATGTGTGTGTCGTGTTCTCAATTAACAGTGCAGCGACAGTTTCAGTATCGACGATTAGGCGAGAATCGACGGCGAACAGACTGGAACGCTAACGAATTTAATATGTCCGCAAATAGATTATCAGTATAGTTCCCTTCTACAAGTTCCCTTCAACACTTTCCAACACCGTTGTTATCGTTGATCACCCCATATCATAGCCATTGAAAGAATTTCAATGCCCTATCGTACATGTGTCTTAAAAAAAAGGGGGTATTGTGTATTACGTGTTTGGTGTATGGTAAAGACATTATGTATGATTTATTATCAAGCCGCCCGTATGTTTGCGTAGACCAATGCTATGTGATATATAAATGTAAGAGAGAGAGAGAGAGAGAGAGAGAGAGAGAGAGAGAGAGAGAGAGAGAGAGAGAGAGAGAGGGAGGGAGAGAGACATTGACATTTGGACATGCCCAAGACATGTCAATTTATTGTTTAGGCCTATGCCCCTAACAATGGGGTACGCTGTATATTCACAATAAATAAAATCATACAAGGTAAAGAAAATATTTCATCATGAAAGGAACATTTCACGCTGTTTAAACGCTTTATATAAAAACACACATAAAGTTCTTACTGTCCTATTATTTGTTGGTGATAATAAAATAGATAGATGAAAAGAACTAGGGTTTCTATAAAATTTAGCAGCGATAAACATTTTTCTTAAATCTTCATACAATGGACAGCAAAACATAAAGTGTAATTCATTTTCTTCACATTTGCTGCACACAGGACACGTAAGGTCTCTTGGTGTGTGCTGTTTATATCTAAAATGATGAACTGCTAAATCTGACACACCAAAACGAAACTTTGTCATAATAAATTTTAAATGTTTATCTATGTATAATTTCAGATCCAGAGGAATACTGTGCAAAGAATCACAAAATGTCCTATACATACAAAAACGTTCACTGTTATTTACATTTTGCCATCTACAATCAATCATCCGCTGTCTTAAGAACACGCAAAAAGTATTTCACTTCTCCCACACTTTGATTCTGCCACACAAAACTAAAACCATACTGATACAAACACAAGCGTATATTAGTAACCCATGTAGATTTACCTCTATCATCCAAATTACGTAACATTACATATGCTTTTTTGGGCAATCTGTTATCCTCCATTTCTAACAACTTAAACCTATACCGAATGCAACTTATAATAGTTAATAGTAATTGGATGCCTGTTTAATTCGTTATATACAAGATCATTTGGCGTTCGTAAATCTACAGACAAAATTTTTTTTCAACGCAGAGAGAGAGAGAGAGACAGACAGACAGACAGACAGACAGACAGATAGATAGATAGAGAAAGAGAGAGAGACAGAGATTGCAAGTGGGAGCTGTTAAAGGTGGCAGTTTTAGGAATGATAAGATTTACAAAAATGTCTACTATAGCATTTCTGTCATCATCATCACAATCATCATCTTCACCATCATAGATGTGCTACAAGCGTAGGCTACTCGTCTTAGAATGTGACAAGTGAAATTATTGTTATTGGTTGCGGACCGGTGAAATTAATCTTCGGTCACCTTCTTCTTCTACCTACTTGCAGGATGGTCTTTGCAAGGCCTGATGATCTGGTGACGTGGTCATACCATCGGAGTTTTCGTTTGTTCACCACTGTGAGCAGGTCATCGTCTTGTCCAATGGCTTGTGTGCTGGTCTGTCGGACTTCGTCGTTGGTAATGTTCTGGGTATAGGAAATGCCCAGAAGTCTTCTGTAGCACCTCATCTCCATGCTTTGTATTCTTCGTTGTAGATCTGCTGTGAGGGTCCATGTTTCGCAAGCATATAGGAAGATGGAGAAGACAAGGGAGCGCAGCAGCCTTACCTTGGAATGTAAACTGATGGTCTTGTCTTTCCAAATGGGCTTCAACCTTGCCAGGGCAGCAGTTGTTCGTGCGATCCTGGAGAGGACTTCTTGTCGGGACCCATTGTCTGATACTCTCTCTTCTCTTAATGCCCGTCACCCCTGCCAGCCAACAACAGCTCTCCAGAGTCCTCTGTTCTGTGCCATTATTTCTAACTGACTCTAGGTGTAGCACATCTTGGTGGTGTCGGCCTCGATGTCGCGTCGCCAGGTGTTCTTTGGACGGCCTCTCTTTCGCTTTCCCTGGGGATTCCACTTCAGCGCCTGCCGGGTGACGTTCGTCGCTGGTTTGCGTAGGGTATGTCCTATCCAGCCCCATCTCCTTTTCCTGATTTTATCTTCAGCAGGGAGTTGGCGGGTCCTTTCCCAAAGGTTGGCGTTGCTGATGGTGTTGGGACAGCGGATCTGGAGAATCCTTCTGAGGCAACTGTTGATGAAGGACTGGACTTTTTTATGGTGGTCTTGGTTGTCCTCTATGTTTCTGCTCCATACAGTAAGACTGACTTCACATTGGAGTTGAATACTCGTATCTTTGGTGGCCAAAGACAGCTCTCTGGAGGTCCAGATGTTCTTGAGCTGAATAAAGACAGCTCTTGCTTTGCCGATCCTAGCCTTGACGTCCGCATCTGTGCCGCCCTGATGATCAATGATGGTACCCAGGTAGATGAAGGACTGCACTTCTTCCAATGGACTTCCATTCAAGAAGACTGGTTCGGTACTGATGGAGTTGATCTTCAGGATCTTGCTCTTGTCCTTGTGGATGTTGAGGCCGACCTCCGACGATGTGGCCGCCATTGCATTTGTCTTCTCTTGCGTCTGCTGTTGGCTATGGGAAACAAGAGCAAAGGTCGTCAGCGAAGTTCAGGTCATCGAGCTGGTTCCACAGAGTCCATTGGATTCCGTTCCTACTTTCCCTGGTGGACGTCTTCTATGGCGATGAGGAAAAGGAAAGGTGACAACAAGCACCCTTGTCGGAATCCGGTTTTCACCTGGAAGTTGTCTTTGAGCTGTCCGCCATGGATAACTCTGCAGTACATGCCGTCATAGGAGTTCCTGATCAGATTGACCATCTTGGCTGGGATGCCGTAGTGTCAAAGGAGCTTTCGGAGGGTATCTCGATCCACGCTGTCAAACGCCTTCTCATAGTCGACGAAGTTGATTTTTTTTTTTTTGCTGCAGTTTATTATCCCTTTCTATCGGAAACTCTGGGCCGCCTCCCCCGGGGAAGGCGTAGTCGCAGCCAGTGGCGCGCCCAAACCCTACCTACCTAACATTAATTGTGAATTTTTGCTGGGGGAGCAAACCGGAGTACCCGGAGAAAAGAAATATACAGGCGAGTTCCATGCCAGGGACTGCTCCACTATGATGCGGAGCGTTGCAATCTGGTCCGTGCAGGATCTATTCTGTCGGAAGCCTGCCTGCTCGTCTCGTAACTGTGGATCGACAGTATCCTTCATTCTCTCCAAAAGGACCCGGTTGAAGACCTTCCCAGGCACAGATAGAAGTGTGAAACCCCTGTAGTTGTTACAGTTGCTGAGGTCACCTTTCTTGGGAAGATTGTTCAGGTAACCTTCCTTCCAGTCTGCAGGAATATCTTCTTCTTCTCAGATCTTCTCAAAGAGTGGGTACAGCATCTCCACTGATGCCATCAGTTTGCCCAGGTCGAACTTCATTCTAGTGCACTTTGATGTATTTACTCTCTTCAAGTGGATCCGGGAAGATATCATCACGAGATCGTGGTCACTTCCGATGTCTGCTCTTGGAAAAGTGCGTGTCCTGCCAATTTTGATGCTTGATCTGAAGCGTTTCTTGACCATGATGTAGTCAAAATGACAATATGGTTGTGATGCTCCCCGCCGGGACTGTGCCATGTTCACCGTCTGGAGGATTTTTTTGTGGAGGGCAAGCGTGTTTGCCAGTACCAGATTGTTGTATCTGGCAAACTCCAAGAGTCTCAGACCCCTGTCATGTCATCTGTCTCGTTGTTGCAGTGGGGTCCACATGTGTCTCCCAAATTGTGGTGCGCATCTTAGCCAGCCATGGCATTTCATTCGCCTTGCACTATGACCATGTCCTTTTTTACCCGGGCAACGACCGATCCGGTTCTTTTCATCATCATCATCTTGGGCAAGAAAAACCTGGCAGGGTCCAATCCTCTCCAGGCTGTTGGCCACAACCGATATTCACGAATACAGCGTGGCTCGCATTGGCACCGAGCACGTGGTCGTTGAACCTGTAGTAACATGAGGTTCCTCCGTCCTGGCCGGTGATTTCTGTGTTTAAGACTTTTGCCCAGTGATGCCATTCTGATATCACCCCTGTTAGTCGCCTCTTACGACACGCCGGGAAACGTTGGGTCTATTCTATTCAGTGCCCGAATCCACAGGGCAGCGTAATACCGCTTTTAAGAACTGTACATAACAAAACGATGAATATAGCTGCTCTTTCCATTTCTCTGTGATCCTAGCATAATATGAAATTCCGAGGTGTGTGTATGTGTGTGTGTGAGAGAGAGAGAAAGAGAGAGAGAGAGAGAGAGAGAGAGAGAGAGAGAGAGAGAGAGAGAAAGAAAGAGAGAGAGAGAGAGAGAGAGAGAGAGAGAGAGAGAGAGAGAGAGAGAGAGAGAGAGAGAGAGAGAGAGAGAGAGAGAGAGAGAGAGACTAGTAGACTACATACACGTAGGATGTAGGCATACTGTTCAACTCGGTTTTATTTTTATTAACCATAGGATTTTATGTTTGCTTAATCATTGACAAAAGAAATCATATTCGTTTATATTTAACTTCTTTTACAAAGCTAGCAAAATATTCAAACTTGTCATGCATAAAATTACTTCTCTTCACAAACATTGGAAAATAATTATAAAAAATATATTTATTCAGTTCCCTGCATACAAAAGCCCACTACTTATATTTCCTTTCATAATATAAAATATATACATGTTTGTACAAATAGGCCTACGCTTGCACCCGAGCCAAATGGCCATCTAGGGAACGTCTGCGGGTACTTACCGGTGGCAATCCTCGGTCCGGACAAGATAACACAACACCGAACAAGACAGGTCCGAGTGGTCACAATAGTTCATGAAGCTCTCATCTTTCCTTAACGGACATCGGTTCCAGGACGACTGGATACGCCTCACAGGATCGCCACAGAAGGCGGTAAATAGACTGACACTACGCCTACACAATCCCCCCTCGAAAGATCTGCTGGCACTAGAAAACTTCGCTGTTACAAATCCTTTTTGTGACTGACCAATTTGGTTCAATATAGCAGTTTTATTTGCTTGCATCCTCTAATTGAGTGCGCACATTGCTCACTGCAAAACCTGCACGGCACGCTTGCCCTAATACCCATAAAGCGGCAATATTTTCCAAATTCGGATGACGAAGCAACACTAACAAAACAATGCACGTGTTTTAATTACAGTATTTGCCCTTACTGACTTAGCAATAAACATTAATTTATTCTCTCTCTTTCACATCCTGTCCTCTATAACAGGCTTAGAAACACTATCATCACCGGTTTAGAAAATAGAGTCGTGACACATAGCAATGTGAGTCTATGTACTCACTCCCACCACAATTTTCCGCCATCCCTCCCCTTCTCAACCACCCCTTACCACTCCCCCCCCTCCCCTCCCAAAAAAAAGTCATTTTGGCAAATATGTGCGAAATGAGTCTTAAATAATCCAAAAATAACATGTAAAAAAAATGTGTGTCCGTACATCCGTTCGTCTGTCTATTCGCCGTCCGCCATCTGTATCATTTACCTGGTTCCGGTTGACGCCAACAGGTTGTAACGATCCGAGCTCTGCTAAATTTTGTGATTTTGCGGTGTTTACAGTGTTTTGTTGTGAGTTTTGTATTGTGTAATTGTTGTCTCATGGATCCTCAAGTAAGTGTAGCGTTGCTTTGCTTCTCTTTTTATGTTCGTTTGGTTACTCTATCGTTTTTCGCTTTGTTCACTGTGCTGTCTTGCACTCACGTAGTCCGCCATCTTGTTCCGGCATCCCATCCACAAGCTACACACGCGATAAGCTACTGTCATTGAAGTCTAAAGGTACGCAGCTCGCTCCCGACCTTGTGTTCCGATTAAGAGAGTTCTCGATCGGCCGTCATTTGCCCAGAAAACGGACTAGTCGTGGAGGCAAACGCAAACAAAACATCTCATCTATCCCTGTTGTCCTTTCACACAGATCGCCTATGCTTTCCAACCCTGACCCCACGCTTCACATTGCATCACACCCAGAGTGTACCACTAGGCCTGAGACTCATCACTGTAACACAGACAATCTCATTCACTTCAACCTCTCCCCTCAACCTCTATCTTCACACCTCGATAGCCACAGCTATCTACACATTGCATCATTCAATGCTCAATCACTAGGTCCCATTGAAAAACGTACCGCTCTGCAAGAATTCATCTCACACAAGCAGACTGACATTATGTTTATCCAAGAGACATGGTTTCGGCAGACTGGTGACGAGGGTAAATGCTCTGATTTAACCCCTTCTGGCTATTCTTTATGTTCGTTGCCTCGCTCAAATCGCGGTGGTGGCCTTGCTATCATTTACAGAAACAGTCTGTCCCGTCACCTTGGCTTCATTACAGACTTCGCATTCACTCACTCGTCCTTTGAAGTTGTTCACCTTAGCCTGTCCGTTCCACAGCAGAACATTCACTTCATATGCATATATCGCACCTTTCCAAGCAAGAAAAATAAATTAACTGATGCAATTTTCCACCAAGAATTTCCAGTCCTGCTTGATTATTGCAACACACTGTCAGGAATATACATAGTTCTAGGAGACATTAACTTTCACTTTGACCAACCCCAGCGCAGCAACCTTCCACCTCAAAAATGATTGAACTTTTAGATCAGTCTTTCTCAGTCACAGAACCCACCCACAGCCGTGGTCACATCATAGATTGGGTTATGCATAGGCCTCAGGATAATGTTGTTAGATCAACTTCAGTCACCCAGGAATTAACATCTGACCATTTCTGTGTCATGTGCGAACTAAGCGTCGCAGCCCCCCCCCCTCCTCCCCCCATGTTCAGGGAGGCTCGCAGCCTGCGTACCATGGATAGGGATGCTTTCAAGCAAGAGCTTACCGCTAAAGTGACCCCAGAACTATGCCCCATTGTGGATCAGCTGAATAGTACACTTCATGCGGTGCTTGATCGGCACGCTCCCGTGGCCCAGGAAAAGGTCAAGGCAACTCGCTCAGCACCCTGGTACGAGTCTATTAAGGACGAGCTCTCCGAGGCGAAGACACACCGACGCAAAGCTGAGAAAAAGTGGCTCAAATCGGGTTTAGAAGTCAGCAATCAGATTTTCACCGCTGCAAAAAGACGTAGACGGGTCACTAAAATAGTCCAGACTGCCAAAACCCGGTACTTTAGCGACAGAATTAGCAGCAGCGAAACTTGTAAACAGTTGTTCGACATTTGCAATCAGCTAAGGGATAAGAGCAATGCAACATCACTCCCATCCACACATCCAGCATGTCAGCTCTCAGATGTATTTTGTAATT
Source organism: Oncomelania hupensis (assembly GCA_036898135.1). NCBI lineage: Eukaryota > Metazoa > Mollusca > Gastropoda > Littorinimorpha > Pomatiopsidae > Oncomelania > Oncomelania hupensis. The sequence continues at coordinate 10,071,593 of CM072520.1, read as the reverse complement.
ATTTCACACAGAAAGTGGCTGACATAAGGGCCGCTCTTGATAACCATGAGATCCCACTCATTAACCCATCCTCACCTTCCCTCACCACCGCAAAGATGGAAGTTTTTCAACCAATAACAGAGCAAGAAGTCAAGAAAGTCATCTTAAGCTCAAAACCAACATCTTGCTCTCTCGACCCCATTCCTACCCCCATGTTGATAGAGAATCTTGACCCTCTACTCCCGACCATTACCCACATTATCAACGAGAGTCTGTCCTCTGGTGTTGTTCCGTCTGTGCTCAAAGCGGCTGTCATCAAACCCCTCCTTAAAAAACCAAGTTTATACAAAAATAATCTAAAGAACTATAGATCTGTTTCAAACCTCTCCTTCCTGTCCAAAGTCATAGAAAAAATTGTTCTCAAACAACTGTTTGCCTACCTATATGATAACGCTTTACTTTGCCCCAGCTAGTCTGCCTAGCGACCCTTCCACAGCACTGAGACAAAGTGAAAGCCCCAGTTGAAAACCTGTCTTTCCTTTATAGGAATGACCGATTCACTGCGGCAACAGTACCCCCGTTGGAGTGCCGGGGGTTTCAGTATAAAAGTACCCCCACTTTCTGGAAATTTAGTGCTTTAAATTCCCACTGTCGCTGTCTTTCTTATTTGCTCTTTCTCATTCCTGCTCTGTCCTATCAATCTGCTATACTATCTTCTTCTTCGCTAGATCGGTGACCTACCTTTTTTTCTTGAAAACTCTTCCTGGACAAGACTCCTTGTTTGTGTATGAGGTCTGTTGGATCAGCTTGGGAATGTTGGACGCTTTCTGCCAAGTGGTCACTAGGGCTTCCTATGATGGTATTATTTAGCAATATAGGCATTTTATATGTATGCGTTTTGTTGATAATTTATAATGTTTGTATTCTATTTTGTTTTTGTAACCGGGAGTTTGATTAGTTGGGGTAAAGCCTCAGCCGTCCCCTGCGTGGGATGTCTTTATTGTAAAGTGACTGGCCGGTGGAGGGCATTCAATTTTCCCACTAGGGTTGTTACAGCAGATCTTTTATGCGGATCGGGGGTTGTCCGGTCCTGATTTGGCTCGGAAGAGTCCAATGGACCTAAAGCAACAATCAATTAATCAAAACAGCACTGAGACAGCCCTCCTAAAGGTAACCAATGATCTGTTGCTTGCCTTAGATAATGGTAACGTCTCCGTTCTCACCTTATTAAACCTCTCGGCCGCCTTTGACACAGTCGACCATCCCATTCTCTTTAACACTCTTCAACACTACTTTGGAATCTCTGGCTCGGTCCTGGCTTGGTTCCACTCATATCTTTCTGACAGATCACAAGCAGTCACCGTCGATGGCTGTTTCTCCAGCACAGCAGACTTGGTGTGCGGTGTGCCTCAGGGTTCCGTTTTAGGGCCTGTGTTATTCACTCTGTACACCAAGCCACTGCTTCTCCTGCTTAGAAAGCATGCTGTTGAGAGTCAGTCATTTGCAGACGACACAACTGTATAAATCCACCGCCCCCTCTCTCATTAATTCCACTGTTCAGACTTTGGAGAACTGCATCACAGACATTAAGTCATGGATGACACTCAACAAGCTTAAGCTTAATGACGATAAAACCGAAGCCCTCCTCATTCACAAGCACAACGCCTCCTCCTCACTCTTGCCTCTCCCAACATCGCTTACAGTAGGGACAACAAACATTCAGTTCTCATCCTCAGCAAGAAATCTTGGCTACATTATCTCCGATGACCTGTCCCTCAACAACCACATCTCCAACGTCTGTCGCTCTGCATACACGGCCATACGCCAAATGAGCTCCTTTCGCCACTATCTTACAGTCCCTGCCACCAAAACCCTAGTCTGCGCTATCGTCCTTTCTCGTCTTGACTATTGCAACTCTCTCCTTGCTGGCTCCCCAAAACACATCATTGACAAATTACAAAAGGTTCAGAACTCAGCAGCTAGACTAGTATTCCGAGCTAAGAAAAGCGATCACATCACACCTCTACTACATTCCCTTCACTGGCTTCCTGTGCAAGCAGGCATAGAGTACAAACTCTCTGTTCTCTGTCACAACTTCTTCACAGATTCTTGTCCTTCCTACCTTGCTGATCTACTCACCTTCACGCACTTTAAGATCTTCTGCTGACACTCGCACACTCAAGGTTCCCGTCACCCGCACTAAGACATACGGCCAACGTGCATTCGCTTACTCCGCACCTAAGCAGTGGAATTCCCTTCCCTCCCATATCCACAACATACAATCAACACAAGCATTCAAAAAGGCCCTCAAAACCCACCTCTTCAAACTGCATTATTCAGATTGATTTGTATCCCGTTGCCATTTCATCTTTTGTCTGTCTGATCCGTAAGTGTATACACGGCTGTAAATATTTATACTGTTTTTCTTCCTGGGCCTAACCGGGCATATAAATAACTGTGAATAGGTTTTTGCTAATGTATTTCTGTCTTTTTTGTCATTTGTGCACATAGTTGTAAATAGTCTATTTCAGTCTTTTTTGTAATTTATGTACATAGTTGTAAATAGTCTGTACCTTTACCGTTCCGTCTTTGGTGTATTGTAGCAAAAGTGATGTTTTATCGAGTGCATGTATTTATATGTAATGACTATGTAAAGCGTGGTGAGTCTGGTCATAGGCTGGAGTACCCCGCTATATAAAAATCCGTTATTATTATTATCTGCTAAACTTGCAAGTGGATTAATATCTCAAAACCAATTTCAACTATGAAAAACAAACTTGTTAAGATGGTGTATACCCATGAGACCTCATAAATGATCAGTGGATGAATGCTTCACTTCAAGGTCAAGGTCACATGGACAACAAATGTTAGTCCAAAAATGACGATTTTCACAAAATTTCACTTTTTTTCCTAATTTATTAATATTGAACATGATTTTTTGACGTATGATAGACATCAATAAGAAGCGCATTCTATACAAATTTGGTCAACCTCACTTCAAGTTCAAGGTCACTGTAACTGTCCAAAGTCGGTTAGTACATGGATTTTGAAGTGACCTTGAGTGTTGTTCCACTAAAAGTCGCTTTAAACAAAAAACTTCTCTTTTGAAAGTATAGTTCTTTTTTTAAATCAATGCATTCCGTAGATTTAGGGGCTATTAATAGTAAGCGCTAGCTACCGCTCTAGCCCTAAAAAGATGTAGTTGATCGTAGAGCTTATTAGTGTACTGTTAAACGTGGACTTTCACACCCTGTCAGAACAAATTGAAAATTCAAACTTGTGTGGTTCGTTTGAGCAACGAAAGGCCACTTTATAATTATTTAATCTGATAACAATTACAATTTTAGGGTAATCCCGTCTTCGCAAAACAATAAACAAATTCGTCTTTTTACCACATAAATAAATAAGAATTTTTATGTTTAAGGTATCTTTAAAGTCTAAATGTACAACAAAATTTGAACCAAATTTCTCCCGTATGGGAAAAGATGCTATTAGAAACAAAGAGGGCTGGGATAGAACGGGAGGGAAGGGGGGGGGTGATGATGACGCGACCATGATGACTGTTAGGCATCTATGTTCAATTTTATTTTATTTTTTACTATTCACAATGTCCATTAGTTTTAGATAAAGCGCGTTTGGACGCTTCGGGGGAACTAATTAACTAATCGGTCCTGTCATTCTTGAAATGAATTTTAAAAAAATAATAATAAAACGTGTTTTAAAGAAAACATTACATTTGAAGCAACCTACTGACAACCGAAATAGTCTATCATTGTTCATAAACAATCAACAAAATCGGAACAACCGTTTTTGAGATAGTGACCAAAATGGGTTTAGCAGCAAGATGAGTTTGATCTTGACCTTTTTGATTTTGCAAATTTTTTGATTTTGCAAATTTGATAGCACAAGCGACCGAAGTTTGGTCAGAATCGAGATATGGCGTGTAACGGACCAATCGTCAGGCAGAGAGAGACGGACTTAAAAGATTATATAAAATCACACGGCGGAGAAATGGGAAGTTTGCATTGGAGCATTCTGATTGGTAATATTAACCCTTAACAGGATAACAGGATAACAGGATAACAGGAATTATTTCGCCAATTGACATGTAATAGATACAACAATCGGAATATTATTTGGTGTTGGACAATGGTAGAATGTTTTAGATTTAACATCTCTCTCTCTCTTTCTCTCTGTCACTCTTTCTCTCTCTCTTACACACACGCACACATACCTACATACACAGATACACACATGTATGCACAACCACACACACTCGCACAAGCATACCCAACATTAACAGATAAACAGATAGATATAGTAAAACACAAATGACTAGTCTAACGTGATCACAAAAACATTCTAAATTATAATAGTCGCTGTAGTATATAGATATAGATGTACGAGCATGTAGGGAGAAGCAGGGCCCTGCGCATGGCAGGGGGATCAGCGGTGGGAGGAGGATGCGGCGTTTAGAGATACAGTTTGAGGGTAAAAGGAATCTTTAAAGCGGGAAGCGACAGCGCGCAAAATAAAATAAGTTATCATATCGAGGGAATAGTTCAAATGTGGTCAAGTGAGAGTTCGCGACAAGCATGTCCTTTGCCTGCCACGTCTGAAGCCCTTTGAGGAGAAGGACAAGAAGAGCAGGAGGTAGTAGAAGTAATTACAAGAAGTGAAAAGTTTACTATAATATTATAATAAGTTAACACTTCTGGTCTTGGGGAAATGAGTTTGTATAGGTTAATGAAATGACCGTATTGATTCTCGTCGAAGCTCCGCTTTAACACAAACAAAAACAACTTGAAAACGGCAATCCCTCCCCCCCCCCACCCCCCCAAATCCCACTCCACAGACAAGGAGACTCACAGCACTGCTGTAAATAAATTAAAAGTTTACTATAATATTATAATAAGTTAACACTTCTGGTCTTGGGGAAATGAGTTTGTATAGGTTAATGAAATGACCGTATTGATTCTCGTCGAAGCTCCGCTTTAACACAAACAAAAACAACTTGAAAAAGGCAATCCCTTCCCCCCCCCCCCCCCCCAAATCCCACTCCACAGACAAGGAGACTCACAGCACTGCTGTAAATAAATAACATGTAATTTAGACCACAATCACGTCTAAAGACATGTGCTTGGAACGCTAAAGTAGTAAAACGGTGTGCTATTGGGTTCTAAATGTTAAAGTCCGTAGTTATTAAACTATACGGTCCAGCGCAACGGCATGGTGTCATCTCTTCTATTTTGCTTAGTGTGAGCATAGGAAATCATTTTTCCTGACGAAAAAAAAAGGAAATTAACGTATGCTGTACGGTATAGAGTTTAGTATAGATCGTCGTCGTTTATTATCATCATCATACCACCGCCGCCGCCACCACCATCGTCGTCGTTGATGGTGGTGGTAGTAGTGGTGGTGCTGGTCTGCGATTGTACTTATGACTACAGCGTTCCAATGTTTTGTCACTGTCAGCTTCTACAGTTTCAGACACAGCAGAGCCCAACCTGCACTGTGGACCAGCGGTCACATGACAATATCGACCTTGGTTGAGTACTGTTAGCAAAGATCTCACTTTATAGTCTTTGCCTGAATAGGACAAGTTACATCAGTTTGTGGTGCAAATTGAGGCGCAATTTGTGTAGCGCTGGGTAGCTCAAATGGTAGAGCGGCTTACTAGCAACCGAACGGTCCCTGGTTCGAATCCCAGATTGGCCAACCTGTGACCATATTATTTTCCCCTTATCGTCAACTGGTTCGCTGGTTTCAGAATAATGTCAGTATGGTCCGGTGTCGTGTGACTATAATCTACAATTAACCTGTAGTGCTCAACCGAAGCAGTCACCAAACGGTCGTATATTTTCACTTATACGCCTTCTTCGCGCAGACAGCAAGATGGCGGTGCGGCTGATGATGGGTAAGCGGGAAAAGCCGCGAAACGGTTACCGCATGCACGAGTGCGGCAATGTCGTCAGTGACGGTTACATCGAGCACTCGGAAGACGAAGAGGTGTTTGTGGAAGATTTGTCTGGTGATGTGGCAGGCTGCTCAAAGCCCCTTATGCACCCCCGTGACAGGACCAAAGTAAAAAGCCGTAATCCCGAGTGTGGATGTGGCAGACTGTGCAGACCCGTGCTCTACTTCCTGCTAATGGTCACCGTGCTGGGTGGACTCGTCTCTGCCCTTCTTTACGTCCTCAACAAAAAGGACCAATCAGCGAACGTCAAGCAAAATATAGCGAACGATAAATTTCAGTCAACCAATATAAGCCCAGAGCTGATTGGTTGTGATAAGATCGAAGTGGAAGACGTGTGGGTGGAGGGTTTCCCCAAGCTGCTGACCGAGTCCGCTCTTCGCCTGCTGGACGTCAATCAGGATGGCGAGCTGGACATCATCATGGGCTTCGCCACAGGTAATTAACGCCTCTTATATCTCACAAAGGTAACTTGCGCCTCTTGTCTTTCACACAGGTGCAACTAGCGCATCTTATCTCTTTTATACGGGGTAACTCACTTCTTATAACTAACACTTCTTATATTTCTCACAGTTAACCTATCACCTCTTATCTCTCACATAGGTAACACACAGGTAGTAACACCTTCTCTCACATTTCTTATCGTTTAGTCGGATAATTAGCACCTCTTATCTCACAGGTAACTAACTGTCACGGACAGGAATTGTTTATTTATACTAAGCAAACTGAACAATAAAGTTTATAGACAGTCAGAGTGCGTGTTCACCGTTATACATGTATATATATACACAAAGACATACACAGAGAATAATGTAGGCCACACGTAGGAAATATTTTTTCAACGTTTATATAAACAAATCGCATAAGAGAACAACAAATTAATATTCAACAAACAAAATAACAATAAAAATTCAGAATAATTTTACGAAAGAATGAAAGAGTGTTGACGTCAATGTAATCCACCACGCACAACATAAATCCAATGAAATGAAAGAAAGTAATCCATTAGTGCACTGAATGCCAACACCACTGTCAATTATATCCACACAATATCTATAACTACCACAGCGATTTAGGTAATCCAATAGCGATCTCAACACAGAGATAATGCACAACCATCTCCGGTAATTAATCCACTTTTCCTCAGAACGTAAATAAATCAGAATCCATAATCTTCTGGGAGGTTATAGCACTCAGCAGAGGTAGACAATCTTCTTGGAGATTATATTATACACTCAAAACACAGATAATCTTCTTGGAGATTATAAATACGAATTCCACAGACAATCTTCCTGGAGATTGTACACACGAAGATTACAGAAGTAATAATAATCCACGCTGTGCTCCAAATGCGTGACACAGCTATTGAACCTGAATGAATATCTTCCTGGTTTCATTCTCTTGGAGAAATCCTCTGGGGAACGTTTTCTCCTTCTTCAGTAGGACTCACACCCAAGGTAGGTAGTCTTATACAGGTATGTACACACACAGGTACATACTAACAGCTCTGAAAAATATTGTTCGTGATATTTAGTTACCAATATCAATATATTGACTATCAGTCTTCAACATAGCTTCAAAATGGATAATGTCAAAAGATGGTGGGTTTTTTCCAATAAAAATTACTTTATACATTTGTAAACACAAAACATTTACCTTTATACAAAGAAATGTGCTTACATAATTAAATAATAACTTTTACATAGTTAAGCAATATAAATCGAAAACTAACCTGTTGGATTAACCTAACAGAGCACAAGAAAAAAAACATGTACGTCTTTCCGAGTTGACAGTTCTGATGTGAGTGCCTACACCATTACATCAATACATAAAGGAAATTATAAAAGCAACCAATCAAAATTGTTCTTGCATAAATGGTTGGACACTTATTGAGCATAGGCACGAGAAAACCGAGCATCAATAAAACAACTGACTTTTCGTTTTGATGACACTAACACAATCCTCAGGAAACACCTCTTAAAAATGCAGTATTTTTGTCAAGATTGCTATTGTATGTACTCGCCCCAAGATAAGATAAAAAATCAAGAGTTTTGTAAATCTGCGCAAGATAGTCCCAAACTTATAATAAAAACAAATGCCCGTCCGTCTTCCGTCTTTATAGTTATACCGTCCTACAAAGTTTGGTTGTGCAAATCTTTAAAGTGGCGGATTATTGGGAACCTATCTCATCTATCACAACGAAACTTAGTAGGATGGTAAATCCACTAGAGCTCGAAAAGTATCAGTGACTTAATGACACTTAAAGGTCAAGTCACAGGGTCAACAAATGTTAGTCAAAATTCACAACTGTTCACAAAATTGCAAATGCCATTGTTACTGAGTGGACATGAATGTTTCATGCACTATAGATATCGGACAAACTAACCATGTGTAGCGGAAAGAGAGGCAACTGGTTGAGGCTTGGGAGAGAAATTGTCTACCTTGAATTTCTTGGTTAGACTAGCCTTGGGTGGCTCCTCCTTTGCAGAATCCTTTGGGGATGCCATTGGGTTATGCAGGAGAAGGCGACGCGACATTTGTTCTCCCCGGCTGACCATTCGCCTTCTGCTTTTGGTGGTGAGCGGGACTACATTGTCGGCAGGCATTTTAAGCAGGTCAGTGGCAGCGACTTTGCAGAAACGTGCATGGCACTAGTAGCCGGCAACCCGGAGTTACCAACTACGCTTCACCGCCTTGCAGGGCAAATATTTTTATGTCCCTCCTTTGAAAGATTAATGAAAATAACAGCTCGGGTGGAGCAATGTTCTCAAGGTCGTGGCCGAGAGACGGGAGTCAAATACTCCGCTCGGCTACAAGTGGTCAACGACCGGGAACAGGATGATGCTGGACCGTGGTAACTGCTGAATGCAGTGTTTTTCACTGTTAAGTCAGTGAATTTGGACTGACTTGGCGTAGTCAGTGTCGGTTCCAGACATACCTGTTGCGAACGGGGAAACCATGAGGACATGGTTCGATTTGAGCTGTGGGATCTGTAGTGGAAAGGGATGCGACTGGTTGAGACTTGGGAGATAAATTGTCTACCTTGAATTTCTTGGTTAGACTAGCCTTGGGTGGCTCCTGCTTTGCAGAATCCTTTGGGGATGCCAATGGGTTATGCAGGACAAGGCGACACGACATTTGTTCTCCCCGGCTGACTATTCGCCTTCTGCTTTTTGTGGTGCGCGGGACTACATTGTCGGCAGGCATTTATTGCCGGTCGGTGGCAGCGACTTTGCAGAAGAGTGCGTGGCACTAGTAGCCGGCAACCCGGTACTACCAACCACGCTACACCGCCTTGCAGGGCAAATACTTTTATGTCCCTCTTTTGAGGGATAAAATGAAAATAACAGCTCGGGTGGAGCAATGTTCTCAAGGTCGTGGCCGAGAGACGGGAGTCAAATACTCCGCTTGGCTACACAATCAAGTTTGGTCAGCCTTATTCTAAGGTCATTGACACTGTCCAAAATAGAGTAACATGGGTACTTTGAAGTGACCTTGACCCTAAACTATGATAGTCCAAACTTGTATTTAGAGATCACATATTGATCTTTCGTATGTGTTCCGGGTTTTGCGCTGATCCTGAAGGTCAAGGTCATATCTGACACGAAAAACGTCAAATTTGTCATCATGCAACCAATATTGTGCATAACATTGTTTTATTTTAGGTCATGTGAAGGTTAAGGTCATCACAAGGTCAAGGTAATTGGAAGGTCATTAGTGATTTTGACTACTTCTGCCGTAGGTTTTCAGATAATAATAATGATACTTGAACATACACACATTCATTCACATTTTACAAAAGGATAACATATACAATGAAGTACATCTACAGACATCAAAACACAATTATTTATTTTTTTTAAACTATACATCCAAAACAGACTCCAAAAACAATGAAGGTGGGGAGGGGAGGGGGTTCAGTAAGTTAATCAAAAGCTAATCGAAAAGAATGGTTTCAGCTGTACTTTAAACGTATGTATCTTCCAAGTTTCAACAGTTTTTCTTAGTTTTTCTGAGAACGCGGGCTGCAACTTTTGGAAAAATACGCTGGAAAACACCATGACCACCACCTTCAACTCAGCTGTGACAGATGCCGCCACTGAGATCCTTGCAAGCACCGCCCAAAGAAAACGCCGTGGATCGACGATGCTGGCTCTAACATCAAACGGGATACCGCCCCTTCGACGTAATACAAGCAAAGTTGTGGAAGTAGTAACCCACTGGGGTGATTGGAGCAATGTGGATCTCGTCACACTGCGCATGCAGCCTTGATTTGACTTGAAAATCAACTCACCAGCGCCGCTTAATGGTCGAGAATCAAATCTTGGATCTGAGTAGTCTTTTTACTACAAGAACGACAGCTGAAAAGAAAAATCTTCACATTACTTGAATGCGACATTTTAATTTTACGTCAATAGCGTTTCTGTGGCAACCCAACGCCAATTTGAAGCGAACCACAGGCTAGGAGCATTAAACGTTGGGCGGATCCCCGATGGCGCAGCAGTAGATAACACACTGCCTTTGAATGATAAAATAATGCTATCTACTGCTGCGCCATCGGGGATATGTTATTTACTGCTATGTGTTTGGGTCCGGGGATTCTAATCTACCTACGTAACGCAAATGACATGAAAGGTCAGGGGTCAAACAAGCTGGGGTAACAGCGAGAAGTTCGGTACGCTCGTACCGCAATCGAACAGGTTCAATTCGCTCACCTTGCGTTAACTGTTCTTGAGGCGTGCCTACGTCGTTTTTTACGTGCTTTGTAAAGGTGGAGGGGGCGGATAAACAATGGCGAATATAATTCAAAACTGCAAATCTTGATGAAAGAAACATTCACCAAAACAGCAAACGAAAAGATGGAGGGTCATACAAAAACCCACCAAATGATAGAATCCAGTATCATCACAACAAAATAGTCTTTAGAACCACACAAACACAACACTTCACAACGGGAATTCGTCCATGTTTATATAGAGCAGGTGTCAAGGTCAGCTCAAGAGCGAATTCACTATTATTTTGTGTTTTGATGCAACTGTTTCATTTCAGTTTTTTAAAACTTTATCCGTAGTGGACTAAGCCCCCATGGGTCATGTGCGACGTGGGGGCTTTGACTTTTAATATAACCTCTGATCTTTTACCTTGCCCTCTTTACATTTCCATTTAAATGTATTGCATATTCATACACTCTGATTGCACAGCACATTGAAGAACAAGTTCAAGTAACAAAAATAGCACTATTGTGTAAACACCATCTGACTGTAGGTTACGTCAACATATAAAATGGTAATGTTACACTCGATGTTTGTTTGTTTTTATCAGTTGATTCAGCCCCGATGCTTGAAACCTGATAAGTGTAACCAAAGAGCTTAATGATAGAAAGAGGGGGAACTTGGAACAGAACCGCGAGACGAAATGTACGAGTTATGCTCCCTTGTTGACATGCTGAAAATGGCTCGTGGCAGAAAGTAAAAAAGCGACCGATGAAACGGGGCGGTGACCTTTGCACAGCCATCAATTGCCATAATGCCAGATACAAGAAAAGTTGTGTTGGCAAGTCCTTTTTCAAATTTCCAAGAGACAAAGAAAGGTAAATTGCTATTGAAAAACTTCATTTTTTGTGTTTATGTAGGCCTAAACTAAGACCGCTGCAGTGTTGTTAGTGTTAAAACAATCGGAGAACGGCTTGAATGATTCATGTTATACCTAAGTGCTAAATCCAAAACAGTTTGCTTGCTGACAGTTTACGTTCAACAGGTCGCTCACTGTTTACGTTATTGCTAGGTTGTTTGACTATATTTGTGCTTATATTTCAAAAGTAGGTGTCAGATTGGCAGTTTGGCTTCGTCAATGTTAACAAGTTAAATTAGACTAAGTCTGTTTTCTCCTCGTGATCAAATACTGTGCAAGATAACCCCTTACCTAGGGACAAAAATGATCCTTGATCTGTTGTAATCCCTTTTCGCTTGAATGTAAACGGGAAACAAAATGTAATGTATATACTCAGTCCTTGTTCTGATCTGTGAATTTCTGCGCATTAGATCTATATTGCGTGGAATGTTGTAGTCTAGGTTCTGATTGTTCTGTCTGATTAATTAATTATTTTCCATGAAGTGACTGATGTTATTAAGCCAATGATGTGGGAGGTGAAAGGGTTGGGGGGTAGGGGGACACCTGATATAAATTAAATTCACACTAGTAGTGAAACATTTTGTTATTGTGCTTTATTGTGATTAACTGATTGAATGACAGAGCTCTCTCTTCCCCCAACCCCCATCTCTCTCTCTCTCTCTCTCTCTCTCTCTCTCTCTCTCTCTCACGATTACGGATTTACACAGTTTCGGATAAATGAAACAGTCTGTCATGCATATTTTAATTTTAAAATATCTGTCGTTGATTAAAAAATAATAAATTCCAGGGCAGAAAACGAACCTATGACATACACACATAAGCAGCATAAAAGCACCTAATAAATGTCAATAAGTAAACATAAACAAAAAAAAAAAAACAAAAAAAAGACAGCAGTAGCGGAATGTTAATAATAATGATGGTTAAAAGTTTGGTTTTTGCAAACGTTGCCATAAAAATGTTCTAGTCACTTCATGGAAAATAATTAATTAATCAGACAGAACAATCAGAACCTAGACTACAACATTCCACGCAATATAGATCTAATGCGCAGAAATTCACAGATCATAACAAGGACTGAGTTTCTACGTTACATGTTTTTTTTTCCGTTTACACTCAAACGAAAAGGGATTACAACAGATCAAGGACCATTTTTGTGTGTAGGTAAGGGGTTATCTTGCACAGTATTTGATCACGAGGAGAAAACAGACTTAGTCTAATTTAACTTGTTAACATAAGCAGTTTGACGAAGCCAAACTGCCAATCTGGCATCTACTTTGAAATATAGGCACAAATATAGTCAAACAACCTAGCAATAACGTAAACAGTGAGCGACCTGTTGAACGTAAACTGTCAGCAAGCAAACTGTTTTGGATTTAGCACATAGGTATAACATGAATCATTCAAGCCGCTCTCCGATTGTTTTAACACTAACAGCACTGCAGCGGTCTTAGTTTAGGCCTACATAAACACACACAAAAATGAAGTTTTTCAATAGCAATTTACCTTTCTTTGTCTCTTGGAAATTTGAAAAAGGACTTTGCCAACACAACTTTTCTTGTATCTGGCATTATGGCAATTGATGGCTGTGCAAAAGTCACCGCCCTGTTTCACGCGGTCGCCTTTTGACTTTCTGCCACGAGCCATTTTCAGCATGTTGACAAGGGCGCATAACTCGTACCTTTCGTCTCGCGGTTCTGTTCCAAGTTCCCCCTCTTTCTATCATTAAGCTCTTTGGTTTATCTCTGTCCTCGATGGCAGCTTTGGAGTTGTCGGCGACCTTCAGTGGCGTAGAGTCTTGTCTCTCTTGTTGTTTGTTAAGTAGATTATAGTCCCTGGACACCATGGCGTATAAGGGACGTAAAAATTACAATTAAAATGAATTTAAGAAGTTAAGAGTAACTGCTGACCGGCCTTTCAGGACCAATTAAAAGTCAGATTAAAATGGATCCGGGAATTATTACAGGTTCATTCATACAAAATTAAAAGAGCAATGAAATGAGAACTAAGGAATAAGAAAATTTATTCTAACTGGACACTAGGTCCTTAAAATGTACAATAATTTTCTGTACAGAGATTTAAGACATTTGGTTGGGGTAAAGGTAAAAATAAAAAGAATGAAATAAAAAATAAAAAAAAATAAAAATTCTCGTGCACCCCAGGTTTAAAATTATGGTTTTATTTAAAACGAGTTTGGCGAAATAAACTTTAAGACCATTCGGTGTAAATCAACAGACAACCAATACATTAATAAATATTGCTAAGATTACATATAATTATAAGGTTAAAAGCTCCGCAGGGCCGGAGTGTTAGCAACCAAGGGAAAAAAGAACAATATGGGGGGTGGCGGACCACATTCAACCCTCCGGTCAAGCCGGGTTGCCAGACACATTCACACCTCCAGAGAGTTCTGGGCAATAAACCTTTCGTTATTGTATTCAAACAGATCACAAATATAAAAGACTAAGCAGCCATATCAACATTCATATATATAATAAACATGTTAAATTGATTAAAATTATGTAAAAGGTCGGAATTCGTCTCCAGTGTCATCGACCGGGTGGAGAAAAACACTTGGGTATGGGGAGGATAAGAGAGCCATTAAGCGAGTGTTAAGTATAAAAGGTCGGAATTAACTTGTACATAGGCCTGAATGGGGACATCATGTGGGAGAGGGACAGAATTTAACAGGCCAACCAGGTTACATCTCAAAATATGCTAAAATTACAAGATAACTTGGCTTAGTAATAATCAACGACTGTAGAGGGACAAAAAATAAATGGGGAATGGGTTGGATAAGTCAATAATTTTAAATAAGAGTTTGTACAATTACTGACATCCTAAAACTTATTAAGACGTTACATGATGATATTAAAAGCCTTGAGAATATGTGCCCGCCCTCGGGATCATTTAATTAAATCACTTAGAGAAGTTCGCCAACGGGGGACCGATGGATGAGCTGGGCAGTTTGAAATAAGAGGCCCACTCCCTTCGCCTCGACGGAGCGGCGGAGCCCCATCATGTCCAGAGGGTGGCCCAGAGCCCTGCAGGACATGGTGATGGGGGAGAAGCAGTCTGCCAGAGTAGGACACCCAAAGAGACAGTGCTCGAAGCCAACCGGAAGCCCGCACACACACACCGAGGGTGTGTAGCGCGTCCTCCAGTGGCCTGAGCAGAGTCTGAAGGCTATGGTTTTGATATGAATGGGAGTATTGGCATGTAATAAAATGGGTGTTTTACTGATAGGGAAGACCGGCGAAGGGCGGCCAGCGCTCCAAGCCTCAAACTCAGAGGACCAGCCGCCCCATACCTTACTCTTAATCTCCCCCACCAGTTCGGAGACGGATGGAAGGACGGGTGCCGAGGAGAGAGCGCGACCAGCCGAGGCCAGTGAGGCAGCCCTGTCAGCTTTCTCGTTTCCGGCAATGCCTACGTGGGACGGAACCCAGCAAAGTGTGAGGTCATTGCCGGTAGCCGCCAGGGCAGCCACCGAATTGAGGGCGTCATCGACCAGACCAGGTCTGGCGTCAGAGCGGCCCCTCTCCAGGCACGTCAAAGCGGCCTGGGAGTCCGTAAACAGAGTGACCCCCAGGCCAGGCGGCGGGTTTGTCTCTAGGAATGTATTGATAGCATAAATGATGGCCAGCAACTCCACGGTAAGGGTGCTGGAGCCAGGTGGGGCGCCACACGCCCTAGTTCCTACGGAGGAAATGACAAACCCGAATCCAGCCCTGCCGTCCTCCAGAACGGAGCCGTCGGTAAAGATTTGAATGTTATTGGCGGAGTTATCGATCCTCTCCCTCGCCAGCTGGGTGATCAGGGGAAGGTCACCCTCCCTCGTCAGACCCGCAAGAGCATTATGTACTACAAAGTACTGTGGCTCCCACGGCGGACGGAGGGGGGGAACCATCTCCACGGGTCCGATGGGCCCGTCTCCGCACCCAAGGAGGGGAGAGGCACTCTCACCAATTCCGGTAGTATGTTTGTGTCCCTCGGGCCAGAGGAACCTTGGGGAAAGTTCTTCCCTGGTAGAGTTCTGGACCCGTTGGGCCCTGCAGATGTACGCGGCGCAATTCCGCTTAATTTGGTAGGGTAGGGGCAGCACGCCTGCCAGCTGATAGACCATATTAATTGGGGTGGATCTTGGAAGAGAGAGGGCACGCCGGAGAGCAACGCACTCCGTCGCGACTAGCCTACTCAGCTGCGTGGATGTGAGGTCATACAGAAGCTCAGAGCCAAACAGTAGTCGGGACCGTACGAGAGATAGAACCAGGGTGACAAGGTTCCTAGGATCCTGCCCCCATGGCTCACTCTGCACGGCCCGTACTACGTTGGCGGCCTTCCTGGCGCTGGAAATGATTTTATCAATATGAAGTGTGAATGAACCAGACTGTTGGAAGATCACACCCAGATAACGTACCTGGGTGGACGGGAAGATTGAAGTCCCTTTAACGGAAATACTGGTGGATTTAAGAGTAGAATGAAAATAGTGTGAGAACGGGATGAAAACGGTCTTATCAGGGGCCAGAGACAGACCAATTTCATCTAAGAGAGCCGCGACACGGTCTATGTCGGACTGGAAGGCGCGAACGTCCTGAACAAAAGGTGAACGTCCTGCCCCCACCTTGCGCCCACGTGTAGTCCGCCACAGAGCAATGTCGTCGGCGTACATAGTACAGACTGTGGAAGATGCAGAAGGAGTACCCACCCCAGAGACAGCGATCGAGAAGAGGAGGGGCGCGACCACCGATCCCTGGGGGACACCCATGGTCAGCCCTCTCGACCCTGTCAGGGTCCCGCCCCACCTGATCCGCACCACCCTGTCCCTAAGGAAGGACTCCACAAAGGAGAGAGTGGCTGAGTCAAGGCCATGAAGTTTTAGTTTGTTAATGAGTCCCGCATGCCAGACCGTATCGAACGCTTTAGCAACGTCGAAGAAACAGGCAAGGACCGTGCGCCTCCTGTTCCTGGCCCTCCTGATGTGCTCATTCAGGCGGACCAGGTGATCGGTAATCCCACGGCCCCTCCTGAATCCGGCCTGGGACTTGGGAATGATGGATTTTTGTTCACAGAAGAATTCAAGTCGGAGTTTAATGATACGTTCGTAGATTTTACAGAGGTGGGATGTTAAAGAGATGGGTCGATAGCTTTGAATGAATTTTTTTGATTTATTGCCCTTAGGTATAGGTATGATGGTGGCCATCCGCCAAGAGTTGGGGATGGAGCCAGAAGCGTAGCAGAGATTGAATAGGTTCAGAATATGATTTTTAAAGTCCGGTGGAGCCCTCTTTATCATAGTATAGTGAACTCCATCCGGACCAGGGGCTTGACTGGACTTGCAGCTGAGCAGAGCACGGGCTAGCTCGCGCGCGGTAAAGGGCACCGACGGTGCCCCCGGTGGAACAGGGCCGAAATTGGCCTCGCATGCGCTCCTACGTTCAGCCTCGCCTGGCGGGAGCTGGCTGCCGTCGCTGGCGGAGACAAAATGTTTAAGAAAGGCGCCCGCCTTCTCCTCGTCAGTACGATAAGTATGGCCGTCACCATCAGAAAGGTCAGAGTTCATCGGTTGATATCTGCCACGCAATTTCCGCACATTATTCCAAAGTTGCGTGACTGTTTGTTTTTCGGTAAACACCTTGAGCCAGTATTCACGCTTGGCGGTTGCTATTACTTTTTTGGCATGTTGTTTAGTTGTTTTCATTTCTAAATGGTTAACCGAGTTATTTACTGCTCTGTATTTTTTATAGGCTGTTTTCTTGAGTCGCGTGGCCTGGTTACAGGCCCCGGACCACCAGGGTTTAGAAACCCCGGTACTGCGACCGCAGGGAGGAGCGAGATCCGAGACCGTGCTGGTCATACATTCTTTAAGAGCTAATTCTAAGATATCTACGGAATTAGTAGTAGGAGGAGTAAATTTGGAGAGAATGGTATAATATTTATCCCAGTCAACTTTGGCGAGGTTGGGAGTGGGATCGGCCGAACTATTCATAGTCGGAGTAATTTGTAAATTTATAAAAATAGGTAGATGATCGGAGAATACAGGGTCCCCAGCGACTGACCAGTCAGCTAGGGAGGCCACATCAACTGTTGCTAAACTGAGGTCTATAGCTGTCATGCTCTGATCAGCTCGGTCCGGAATACGGGTCGGTGCTCCGTCATTCAAGACTACGAGACCGGCTTCACTCAGAGCATCGCTGATACTAGAAGAAAAGGTGGTGTGGTTCGAATCCCACAGCTTGTCGCGCCTATTGAAATCGCCCAGCACGAGCCAAGATCCCGTCTCAACTATGGGAGTAATCCATTCAAAATCCCTGCAGCCTGTAGGGTTATAATAGTTTAAGATTTTAAGGGGTCCCATGGGGGAGTCCTCCCCCAGGTCTAAACTAATGGTGGAGGTGAAGCCGCCTCCCTCCCCCTCATCCACAGGACCCAGGTTCTCCGCCCGCAACCCCACCCTGACGTAAGTAGCCACGTACACTTTGTCGTGCTCGTCAGTGGTGAAGGCAGGGGGGTAGTGGAAACCCGGGACCACGGGAAGGCCAAATCTATCGCAGCATAACGACTGCAGGCATAAAACGTCTGCCCTAGAGATAGATTCGGCCAGAAGGGGGACGGAGTCGTTGAACGAGTTGGCGGTCCTGCAGTTAAGCTGCAGGATGAAAATAGAATCGGAAACTCTGACCATGGTGGCGGCCAAAATAGACAACAAGAGGAGGCGGGCAAGCCTAAAGAAAGTAGTTTTAGTGTCTGTCATGATGGATAGATCGGCATAGCACTTGGAATAAGGCCATAAGCAGGCGGACCAGATTTTTCAGGGAGTCATGCTCCGAGGGGAGATCCTGGATCCCCGCTTCCAGTAACTCTTCTATCTGCCTGTACTCTCCGTATGGATCTCGACGGGCAGGCTCGGACGAGGGGGGTACCGATGCGTCCCGCGGGGAGGCAGCGGACCCCCCCGGAGGGGAAACACTCGGGTTGAGGGAAGGCGTGCTACCCTCAGTCGGTTTCTTATTAGGAGGTTTTGCAGGTTTAGCAGCGACCGGGGGTTTAGGCCCCGGTGGTTTACGTTGTGATTTATTAGCGTCACGTGTAACCGTGTCGCGGGAGATGGAAGTTGGCGCGGAATGAGCCGCAGTGCTTTGCGTTGTGGTGCGGGGTTGAGATGTAGTGGTGGCTCCGGAGCCGGCTCTGGCTCCTGGCATAGAGACGGCTGGGGCCACAACGGAGGGCCCAGTCGCGGGACGGGGAGCCTGAGGGCGCGCAGGAGCAGTGGCGGCGCCGGAGCAAGCCCTCGCTTCTGCCACAGCAGTCGCGAAGGGCATGTACGTCGCCCCCCTGAGCCCATTCGCCCTGCGGCGGATCTCCACCTCAGGGCACCCCATCCAAGCGGCGGAGTGGGCCCCATTGCAGTTGACGCAAATCATAGATTTGCTATCGCAGTCGGAAGTTTTATGATCCTTGCCGCACCTGGCGCACCGATCAGTCCTGCGCTTGCACTGCGACTTAACGTGGCCAAGAAGCTGGCAGCGCGTGCAACGCAGGACCGGGGCCACAAAGGGGTCCACGTCGAACCAGGTGCGGCCTAGGAGTATTGAGGTGGGAAGGTCTTTCAGACCAAAGACAATTTTGATGGCGGCTGAAGGGTGACCCCCCGAGCGCTGAAGTCGAGAGACGGACACCACCGATACACCTTGGCCACTGAGCTCGGCCTTGATGTCCCTGAACAGGGCGCCGTCCTGACCATCGCCCGGGAGGCCCCGAACAACCCCGACAGTGGTAGCTTGCGGAATAACGGTGGACATGGGAATGCCACTGAATGTTTGGGTACGGAAGATTTTGCCTTGTTGGTCAGCTGAGGCACAGCCCACCAACCAGTCCCCCGATGGCGTTTTGCGAATATTGGTCACCTCCCCAAAGAGGTCCCTCAGTAAAATGCGTTGTCTAAATGGCCCCAGCCCGGTGAACGTGGCGGGACCTCCACCCAGGTCCCTCAGGATGACCGGGTGGTCGACCACGTCGGCCCTGCCCCTGGAGGTCGGGAGCCGAACGGGCCGATTTGCTTTGATGGGACCAGGTCCCTGTTTGGCCTTCTCGGCATAAGTGAGTTTACGGGGTTGAGTTAGATCAATGCGCTCAGAGGCAACAGCTGATGGCCCCGCCACGATCCCGGAGCTCAGGGGCCCACTAGGGTTAGATCTTTTATTATTGTTTTTGCTTTTATTCCCGACCGACTCCCAGGACCCCGCCTCCTCTTCAGCTGCACTTTCAGGTCCAGTATGGGAGGCGGCCGGCGGGTGGTCGGTCACGGGAGCCAGCGGAGGAGTCCGCAGAACTGCGGGGTCCTCCACACTGGCCCCCGGACCGGTCTCAGTGCAACTCCCCTGGGTACCAGGCCCCGGGGGAGAGACAGGAGAGTCCAAGAGTGGACTCATTGCGTGATCAAGGTCATGTTCATGAGTGCCAGCGCTATGGCTGCAGCTGGACTCAGAGGCTGAGGAAGATCTGGATCGGCTTCTTGAAGCCTTCCGTTTGTCTTTATTGTTGCGTCGTTTAGTTTTACGTTTTTTGCGATCATTTAGATCGGCAGCATCAGCACTTTCGTTAGTAAGTTTGTTCATTCCTCTTAGGAATTTAGTTATGTTGTGCTTAGTGGTCCCCAAGGGGGTGCCTGTGGAGCCGATAGCCAAGCTCTCCTCTTCCGAGGACGAGCTAGGTAAGGTGCCTCTGGGCATCGTTTAACGTCCGAGGGACGGGCACAGATAAAATAAGTTAAAATATATCTAATAATATGTATAAATATGAATGAAAGGAAGTAAACACGAATGAGCGATAGAAAGAATTACAGAATTTGACAACAATTTAAACTAGCATTCGCCCAAGGGAATAGCCAGGTGTCCAGGAAAAAAAAAAAAAAAAAAAAAAAAAAAAAAAAAAAAGATGGCGGATATGAAAAATAAACTTTAAATCAAAAATGATAATATGAATCTTGAATCTGCGGTCTGAGGGACAAAAACAAATGGGGCAGCCAATGGGGTGGGAAATAGAGTTAGAAAAGTACCGTCGACAAAGAAGAAGTAGGTAGTGGAGGAATGAAGTGTGGGTTCATGCCCCACGACAGAGTAGACTAAGGTGTGGAGTGAAGAGGTGTAGTGTAAGCTCTTGTCTTACGATAGAGTAGACTATGGGATAGGAAAGTAGGAGATTGCAGATGGAGACGGTGGCAGTAGTAGAGGAAGCGGCAGTTGAAAAGAGAGGTGGGGTGGAGGTTGAAGTGTAGGGTTGACTAGTGGGTGTAAGAGGAGTGTAGAGATGGAGATGAAGAGTGGCAGGCGTGAAGTGTAGAAGTAGTTGTAGATGTGGAAGAGGTGCTGGTGTGAAGAAGAGACGACGGCAGGCAGAAAGATTATTTTCAGTGTCCAGGTAAAGCACAGGGTGTGTAGACTATGAAGATATTGTTCAGATTCAAAATGTCCGACTTGGAATACATTGGCAAATGGTGAGTACAATTCATTGGAGGCAAGGCAAGACTCGACCTGACCCTTTCACAGCAGATTTGTGAATGTCCGCTTGTCTCTCTTGGCCTGGGCCTTGGTAGTAACAGCACCGGCGATCTCTGGTCGGCAGGGCTGAGCCGGAGTAGCCACATTGTCCCGTAGCAGCTCTGTAAGGTCTCCATCGGGAAATGGCAATGGATCCTCCTCCACAACTTCGACACGTTGGGTTGAGGCAGGACTCCATTCTGAATCGGGGTCTTCAGGTCGTCTCGCGCCGTCGATATTCCCGATCATCAAATCATACAGCGGCTTCTTCAGGCAAACCGCTTCTACTTCGCCTATGATGAAAGGGGTGCTGACTTGAATCTTTGCAACTGGCGCTATCACACATTTGCTGTCGGCCATAAGTGTCCATTTAGAATCGCCAGTGAACTGTTCTTTGGCGATTAAATCTTCTCTGACGATGACCCCACTGCAGCCAGAGTCTCTTATGACAGTCACTTCATGATTTCCGACGCGTCCCTTGGAAACAGGCATGTTCTGAACGGTCACAGCTGCGCTGGTGACGACGGGGATGGATTTCCCGTTGGCAAAGAGAAGTTGGCCATCCGTCATGCACTCTTGCACGTCCGCAGGAGTAGCTGTGCGCTCGGTCTCACTCGGAAGAATGACGCTCCCGCCGCACACTACGACCAGAGATCGCCGGTGCTGTTACTACCAAGGCCCAGGTCAAAAAAGACAAGACTCTACGCCACTGAAGGTCAGATCTACTGGTTTGCCGTTAATTAAAGAACCGCCTCTGTCGATTGCCCGCCGCTGCATTGTCCGTACTGCTCCGCTGTCCGTTACTTTTTCTTTTGAGGACAATTAGCCGCTCTGTGGTCCGTAGCGTTGCAGGTGAAACAGCCTCTTGAATGCCCTTCCCTGGGAGGTGGCGAGGAGTCCTGTCCTGTATCTCTGGCTCGTCTGACTCCCCTGGATCTGGTTCCGATGGCTTCCCTTCTTCTGAAAATGCTTCGTCGCCTGGGGTGGCCCCAGCGTCTTCCCGTGAGCGAGGAGATATCTTTCAGCGCATCATTAAGCGACTGCAGCTTCTGTAATTCTAAGTGGGTCGCCAGGTCCTTGTGACAGGCATTGAGGAATTGCTCCTTCACGATCAGGTCATGGAGACTATCTTAAGACCTCCCTTTGCCTGATAGTTCCACCCACTTGTATAAGTATGACGATAGGCGCTCCACAAATTGCTTTGCTGTCTCGTCTGACAAAGGCCGGCATTGACGGAAGCGTTAACGGTAGCCCTTCTCTGTAAAGCTGTAGCAATGCAATAGGGCCTCTTTCAAGACGTCGTAGTATTTGGCGTCATCGTTCGACAGTCTGGTATAAACTTCCAGTGCTTGCCCCGTCAGAAGTGCACTGAGTCGAATCGCCCAGTCTTGAGGTTGCCAGTTAGAGCTTCCGGCGAACCTTTCAAATCTCACCAGATAACTATCGATCTGGTCCTTCCCGTCGACGAACGCTGGCAATTTTGGAGCCTTGTTGTCACTGATAACATGTGGCGCGTTCTGATTTTGCTGGATGCGCGCCAACTCTAGCTGGTACTGACGCTCGCCTTCAAGACGCTTCAGCTCGAACTCTCTTTGCTCTTCTCTTTCTTACCGCTGCTTTTCAATTTCCAGACGCTTCCGTTCTAATTCTATTTCTTCTCGGCGACGCTGTTCTTCTCTTTCTTCACGCAATATTCTCTCTTGGGACTTGACGTACTCCGTCAGCTGTTTGCCTACTAGATTCAGTTCAATCCCTTTCTGCCAGAAGTCAGCCATCTTGATGCTTTTCTGGAAAGTTCTTGAATATGGTGCACCTTTCTAGACTGTTCTAGAACAGCACGCTCTATGCAGTAGCGCTGATGCTTGCCACTAGTCGCTTTCGTTGACGCAGTCCCTGCTGTCCTCGTTGTATGCGACGCTGCACCACGCTGGTGTTGATGTACACGCTCCTGTGCTGAAGTAGACGCGACGTCCGCTCGTCGCTCTCTGTAATACTGGCGATGTAGCTCCGAGACTGTCCCTCGACGTAGTCTTGCGGCAGCCACATAGTCCCGGTCTGTTGTTCGCTCAAGAAGCAACTCTTCGGCGACTACACGCCCTTGCAGTCGACCCGAATCTATCGGGGATGTAGTCCCATATTGGTCCCTCCCGACGCAACTCTTTGGCGGCTACCCTCCATGATGACTGCCTCTCGTAACGTTGACTCGCTTGTTGTAGCAGTTGAACCCTTGGCTATGGCGTAGATCCCGGCTTGGCCCCCAACATGTTACACTCGATGTTTTTTTTTTTTATCAGTTGATTCACCCCGATGCTTGAAACCTGATACGTGTAACTCAGATTCGTTTATCCACGCAGCCTGCTCACTCATCAACAAGGCAGAAGTCGTTGTATGTAGTTTTCCAACTTTATTCAGCGAACATCAACAACTGCATACAATCGCTTTTTCCACTCTCAACTTTTCACTTTATAATCCTCTCTCTACTCAAACAGCGCGGTACATATATAGTCTCTCTAACTCCAGAGAAAGAAAGAACATTCGGGCAAGATACAATTATAACCAATCGGAACAAATTTCGTCATCACTGTCTCAAGTCATACAACCATATTTAGAATGGAAGCGTTTCTAGTTACCAATAGAATTATCCACACGCTTCGATCGATAGTAAACAACCAATTCTAGAAAATTCTCAAATAATATCGACCAACTAAAATTATCAACGTTAAATAAAGCTTCTTTTAACAACAACGCAAAATAAGATCCAAGGTAAATACACTCTATTATTGCATGCTTTGCAAAATAACTCGATCAGATCTATCGCGCGCGTCCCATTCACACCACCGCGCGCGTCTCAGACGTAACAGGTAAACGCTTCCCGATAAACTAGTGTCATGGGCACGTGATTGCTACTACTTTACTCAGCTGTTGACTATCGTATTCGAGAGCAAGATGGAAGAGAGGAAAGAAGAAGAAGGGACGAGTCGTCATGCTGATGTTGATGTTTCAGGTGCTGGCGGTTTCAATGTTCCAACCATTGTATGTGACATTTACTTCAACGGTAGTCAACCTTGCTCTGGTGGACTACTTGCCCTTGAAGGACGGACGGGGAGAGAACTGTGGCGACATTACTCACAAAACGAGATCTTCGCCCTCAACTGTAACGAAGACCTGGATGGTGACGGCATCAAAGACTGCCTGGGGGGCGGCAGGGCAGCTGTATGTCTGTCCTCACCTTTTATTATTATTACCATCAAGTTGTTGTTTGGTTGCTGCTGCTGCCGCTGCTATTGTTAAAATGAACGGTTACAGATAAATGTCGTATAGAAGAGCCGTTAGGGACCTTTTTTTTTTCATGGTTAGCTTTTGAAGGTCCCTGCATTCACAGCTGGTGTTTTGTCACGTTTCGTTCTTTCTATCGGTCAGTAATCCATTCATTCGCAAACCATGTAGAATTCAAAGTTCCAAAGTAAACCTAATAATTTTGGTGGATGTTGATAATGGGGAAAAGGCCCGTTGTGAAAAGCGCAATTGCGGTCTCATAAAGCAGAGAGAAATGCTCACAATGCAACAAAGAGTTCAACTTTCAAATGGTGCTCATCTCTCACAAGATCAAAGAATATGGCGATGACCCGTAGGCTGGGAGTTCAACCGCCTCTGCATCCATATCACAAACCATGCGGGCTTTGCCAGCCATCGACCTCCGTCGCTGCGCCCGCATTTTATGTTTGAGCATTGTCCAGCCGTATTCAAAACCATGTCTCTGAGGGACGAGCACTTGGAAGATGCTCACAATCAGAGTATGCTTTTTCCCCTGCGACCTTTGCACTGTGGCCCTTAGGCGAGTCGATCAACTGGAAATGCACAAGCAGAAGCACAAGGAAAGATTGTCAAAAGAAGGGTAGGAACAGATTTTCCGCCAGATTCCCAACGGTGGGAATTCTAGATGTGGATGCTAATTCTATGTCAATGCATGGAAAGACATTTACGAATGCTAGGAAATAACTTAATGCATGAAGCGTTCTGACTTTACACTCAAAATACTGACACAACATAGACATGTAATGGTGGCTTGGTAGCACTGTGTGTGTGTGGGGGGGGGGTGTGGGTGTGTGTGTGGGTGTGTGTGTTTGTGAGTGCGCGCGCGTGCGTGTTCTGTGTGTGTGTGGTGTATGTGGAGTGAATTTTTCATTATGTTGTTTGATTCTTTGTGTGTCCTTATTATAGTTTTTGTTTTGTTTAGTTTTTTGTAGATGTTAAATTTATATTCTGATGTTAATTGTATTTTTCCACAATTTAATTATAGATTTTGGATGTTATTTATTTTATTTCATTATTGTAAATATTTTGCATTCTTTGTTGATTTTGTTATTTGTAATAGTCTGATCTTCCCTCTGATTTTTTATTTGTTTTGTTTTGTTTTTGTTTTTTCTTTTGTTTTGTTTGACCCATGTACTCATTTTTCCCCAAGCACTTTGATCTCGAGTCAATGAAAAGCGCTATACCAATGAAAATTTATTATTATTGTTATTGTTATTGTTATTATTCTTCTTCTTCTTCTTCTTCTTCTTCTTCTTATTATTATTATTATTATTATTATTATTATTATTATTATTATTATTATTAATGTATTTATTAGTAGGGTTCTGGTTTCCTATGCCGAAAGTCGCGGGTTCGAACCCCGCATGAGACGTTTCCGTGATTTAGTAATGAGACTTTTCAGGACTCCGATGGTTGTTTCCGGATACTCCGGCTTTCTCACTCCCTTCAGTAATGTTATTGGATGCAGTCAGTGTAAATTTTAAAATAAAAATTGATTTTACGTCTGCCTTCTGTAATAGCGGTCTCTTCAGGTTGCCGCTGTTTGAGTGCTTGCCAAGGATCCTTGCACTGTGCCTTGCAAGGTCTGGTGATCTGGGTTTCCGTTTCTTCACTTCTGTGAGCAGGTCATCGTGTTGTCCAATGGGTTGTGTGATGGTCTGTCGGACTTTGTCAAAAGTTCAAGTGTGATCCACAGCTTCTTCTTTGGCCGGTGCTAGCCAAGGATTTCTGTGGCGGCATATGTCACAGCTGAGTTGAAGGTGGTGGTCATTGTCATGAACTGGCTAGTTTTAACTCTGCCTATTGAATATTCAGCCTTGTGTAGTCATTGTAACTTTAGAAGTTAGACTATTACACAGCAGCAATTAAGGTACACAGCAGACCACACCGGCGAGCGAGCCACCCACATCGCAGTGACTCAGCACTTGAGCTTTGAATCGGACCGTTTTAACCAATGACCAGCAGGCTAAGCGGGTAGAGCCGGTTCTGATGGGTCAAAACCTACACACAGTTTTGGTCAGTCGTGTGTGAGACGAGGAAGAAGTAACATCTACTTAGCTAGCAGAGAACTATCTTCACTCATAGACCAGGAAGCAGGACTTTAGAATCTTAGAATTCTCTCAAGTCATCACGGGCCTGAACTTGTCAAACAGGTAAATGAACACCCTTCTGTTTCATCGTGATATATTTATATTATTGTGGAAATTATGTTTGTGGAATTTGCTATGCATAAATGTGAATTGTTAATCCGAATTTGCGTGACCATGTGGAAAAGCCGAACACGTGGCGAAACACGACCGGTTGCGCCGCCATGTTGCATACCATACGGAACCACTGTTGTTTAACTTATATGTATGTTTGCAGACCAGTGACTGTACCACTGAATGTTTATAATATTATTAATTATGTATGTGTATAGTTAGCCACGATTGATATTTATGTATGTATAGGAATTTAGAGTGAGATTCCAGTGGACCCCGGAAGTAGCAGAATGTTCGTCGCTTATGTATAGAGATGTGGAGCTATCACTGAGGGCTACTTTGGCTTTCAGTGAGACGCTCTGCACAAACCGATTATTCAGGGTTGTGCAGAATTTCGTCTCTTATATTACAGACGAGCAGGCGAGCTATCCTGTGCGTCCCACTCCACAGAAACGACGAGTTGGTTGAGGAGCCTCTACCGCACAAGTCGGACAGAGCTACCTTGAAAAACACCCTGTCAGACCCCACAGCGTGGCAAGGGAACCCAACTACACAACGACAAAGGTGTACCAGAAGCTACCTCACAGAAGGACTTCGCACGCACCATCTAGCAGTTAAGTGTAACACCGTAGGTGCACTTAAACTGATCGAAACAGGACCACAGTAGTCCAACTCTTCAGAAACTGTAAAACGGACCACAGTAGTCCAAATCTACATGAGATATAATAGCAAGTGCCCGAGGAAGATATAACAGCTGCCTAGACTATCAGCGATCGAACTATTAGCAGTGACTGAGACATTTTAAGTTAGACTAGTACCTAGAAAACCTTGTATAGAGTAGAAGAAATAAATGTGTGATTTTAACTGTTATCAAGTGGCTGGACTACATATGATTCATAGCCGTGTGAAAGCTAGTGTGACAGTAATCTTTTACCATTTTTCTATCTATCTCTGTACCCCAACCTTAACACAGAACGAGCTAAAGAAATAAATTTATTAAAGTAATTCATAGGGTGACTTACTAGCAGTTCCCACCGAATAAACGTGAGGGTCCATAATTCCATTGTGCAGAGCCCATAAACCCCACGTGACAGTCATGGTGTTGAAATCTACTTCACCAGCTCCCAAAATGAGCAGTGGTCCAAATTTCCCTCTAATTGTGGCCTGAAATATTTCTGCCACCTCCGGGTCTTGCAGTTTGTCCAGGTCGAACTTCAGTCTAGTTAGGGAGGCATGGTGGTCTTATTGTAGTGCTTTGGCTTGCGGATCTGAAGGTCCCGGGTTCGAGCCCTGGCCGGGCCATTGTGTTGTGTCCCTGGGAAAGACACTTTACTCCCGTTTCTTACTCCTTCGGATGAGAGTATAAACCGAGGTCTAGTCTGTGTGTCGCATACATTCCATCATAACGGACTTTAAAGATCCTGACGCTCATGTCCTAGACGGGTGAGTGCCGGTAACAAGAACACATCTAGCATGCACTTGGTCCTTCTCCCCCATCCTGTATCGGGGCAGCGCTTTGAACTCGTTGGGAAAAAGCGCTATATAAATATCCTTATCTTATCTTATCTTATCTTATCTTATCTTATCTTATCTAGTTCTATACTTTTAGTATTAGCACAAGAAAACTGAGATCAATCAATAATGGTTTAACAACTTCAGACATACAACAGAAGCAATAGGCCATTGCTGGCAATACAACCAACACAACCGAAAACGACAGTTATACAAGATTCCGCCACTGAGATCCTTGGCAAGCACCGGTCAAAGAAGAAATACCTGCACTTTTGGACCTGTGTGATAAAAGAAGAGAGATTAAAAAGAAAAAGAACACACCACAGGGAGCTGATGCGTACCGAAAAATCAATAATGACATTCGAAAAGGTATGCACTCGGCAAAGGAAAACTGGATAGAAGATCAATGCCAGGAAATAGAAGACAAGTCTGAACAAGAACAACCGCAAGAAACCTACCACACTGTGAAGCGGCTGACAAGTGTTACAGCCCAAGGTCTCCACAATTTAAAGCAAATCTGGCATATGCCTTACAGAAGAACAAGAAGTCTAGGACAGATGGAACGAGTCCTGCTCTGACCTTTACAACCACACACCAAACAAAGACCCATCATTTTAACATGTCCTGAGAACAGAGAAGTAGAAAAAAAATCCTCCCAATTCTCCGAGAAGAAGTTGAGGCAGCAGTGCAGTCGCTGAAGAAAGGGAAGTCGGCGGGAGTGGAGAACATGCTTCAAGCAGGAGGAGAATCGATGATTGACGCCCTCACCATTGTCTGTAACATTGTCTGGGTGGCCTCGTGGCGCATTGGATAAGTCGCCGGTTTCCTATGCCGACGGTCGCGGGTTCGATTCCCGCAAGGGGCGAACGTATGTGACTTAGGTACGAGACTATTGAGGTCACCGAGGGTTTTCTCCGGGCACTCCGGTTTCCTACCTCCCGTCAATAATGGTACATGATGCAGTCAATATAAAAATTTCAAAAATAAAAAATTCGATTTTCTTCCGTCTTCTAATAGCGATCTACCGGCCTTTACACCACCTGTTTGAGTGATGTATGTGTATTTGGTGTGCGTGAGGGTAAATGAGACAGGTGAGCGTGTATGTTGGTATAGATCGCCGCGCTTTGAGCCTTGGGCAAAGGCGCGTACATAGCATCCTGTATTATTATTATTATTATTATTATTATTATTATTATTATTATTATTATTATTATTATTATTATTATTATTAACAAGATCTGGCAGAGTGGGGAGTGGCCTATGCCATGGACCTAGTCGCTTGTCATCACTCTTCGCTACTTTTGACCATTGTAGTGTCATGTACAGTAACTTGGACAGTATGCTAAACAAGAAGAATGAAATTTTATCAAGGATTGATGAGTTAAAACCCGACATAATTGCTTTTACGGAACTGTATGCTAAAAATATAAAGCATCTGCCCTTGGACTCCGAGTTTTCACTACCAAATTATGACGTTTTCTTAAACACAGATCGGGATCATGGTGTTGCTCTTTATTTTAATAAAACATTAAATGCAAAAGAATGTGACATCGAGTCGCGCTGTAAATTCAGAGAATGTTTGTTTCTAACGTTGACTTCGGGAAAATTAGCCCAGAAGGAAGCAGTGTTGAGGATGCCTGGGAGCGCATCAGAAGTACTGTGCTACAGGGTATGGAGCAACATATCCCTAAGGTACAGTGTAAGAAAAAGAAAACTACACCTACTTGGATGAACAAAGCGTTACTGAGAAAAATAAAAAAGAAACATAAAATGTATAAAAGATATATGCAAACAAAAGTAGGTAGAGCATACCAGAAATGTATTGATTTGCGCAATGAATGTGCGATCAATAAAAAGTGCCAGAAAAAATCATGAAAAAAATATAGCGGATAAATGTAAAGATTGTCCAAAAACGTTTTGGAAATATGTGCAAGAGCAAACTAAATGTGACACAGGAATAAGTGCATTGGAAAAGGAGGATGGTACTTTTGCCACCACTGATGAAGAAAAAGCAGAAACATTAAACAACTTTTTTGCAAGTGTATACGTCAATGACAATGAAGAGGTGCCAACACTTGGTAAGTGTTCATGGTCTAATGGACAGTGTGTTGAGAACATTGTTGTAACACCCGATATTGTGAGAAAGAAATTAAAAGAACTGGATCAGAATAAGGTCCAAGGGCCCGATGGAATTCCACCTAGAGTGTTGAAAGAATTACATAATGAACTGGCAGAGCCACTCTGCAATCTCTTTATAGCTTCCTTGGAATCTGGTGTTGTTTCACACGACTGGAAAAATCCAGAGGTAAGTGCCATTTTTAAAAAGGGTAATAAGTCAGAAGCTGGTAATTATCGACCTGTTAGTCTAACTTGTATTGTCTGTAAAGTCTTGGAATCAATTTTAAGAGATAGTATTGTATTTTATTTTACTGAAAATAACTGTATACGGATTGTCAGCATGGGTTCAGGAAGAAGAGATCTTGTGTAACTCAGTTGTTACACGTTATGGAAAATATTACTAAACTATTAGATGATAGAAAACCAGTTGACTTAATTTACCTGGATTTCAGGAAGGCATTTGACACGGTTCCCCACAAGAGGCTTTTACAAAAATTAGAAGCATATGGAGTGTGCGGTAAGATAGCCAGTTGGGTGTGCAATTTTCTGTCAGACAGGGAGCAAGTGGTGAGAGTTGGTAATGCAAGGTCTGAAAAGGTAAGAGAATCTTCTGGTATCCTTCAGGGAAGTATCCTGGGCCCTATCCTGTTTACCATCTTTATAAATGACCTACCAAAGTGTGTGGACAGCATGTGTCAAATCTGTGCGGATGATACCAAAATATATAATGATGCAGGTAAGAGTGATGATCTGCAAAAAGATCTTACAAAGCTACAAGCTTGGACAGAAACATGGCAATTACATTTTAATGTTGGTAAATGTAAGGTGCTACATGCAGGTAAAAATAACCCCGAACATGAGTATGTGATGCAAAGAGAAGAACGTTCACGTGTAGAAAAGTGTGAAGAGGAAAAGGATTTAGGGGTTGTCTTGGACAAGTACTTATCTTTTGTTGCACACATCCAGACCTGTGTTAAGGCAAACCGAATAGTCTGATTAATCAAAAGAACTTTTACCTATATTGACAAACAGATATTGTAAAATTATACAAGGCAATTGTTCGACCCCATCTTGAGTATGGGAACATAATATGGTTTCCAAAACTAAAGAGACAATCAGTAGTCATTGAGAAAGTCCAAAGACGGGCAACCAAACTGGTTAAAGAGTGTCGTAACATGCGTTATCACGATAGACTTAAGTATCTAGATTTACACTCCTTGTATGGACGAAGAGTGAGAGGAGACTTGATTCAAACTTTTAAAATGTACCATAAAATTGACGATTTGTACTGTGTAGAGAACGGGATTTTCCCGGTATTTTTTAATTAAAATTAATTAATGATTTTTTGATTGGCTAAAAGCCTTGAGCCAATGGAAGAAGAGATAGTTTGAATTAGAGGGGAAATTACTCCGTCGAACTGTTGGTGTCGAGCTATAAGGTCGAGTGTGTGTGTAGGTCAGGAAAGAACAAAAAGTTAAAAGAAGAAAAGAAAAGAAAAGAAATTAACTAAAGGAGGTAGAAAGCGTGAAAGCCTATCAAGGTGTATAGGTGCTACGGACTTTCTCTCTGGAAGTGGAACGTTATTTTGTGCTGTAAAAAATACAGGTATTTATAGTGTTTTACATGATTGTAAAATGGCGCATAAGTATATTTTTGTATTGAAAGGTAGTGAGCTGTTGTCCACTGAGATGGAATGTTGAATTTTCATTGATGTAGTAATATTATTAATTACGTGGGGCGATAGTTGTAGAGTAGTAGATAATGAAGTATGAATGAAATGCGTGAGCTTGGTTAATAGTAATTTTCATTCATGAACTGATTACCTGGATATGAATAATAATGGTGGAGGAAGGAAAGTGGTGATCGCATACGAAACGGAATGGAACAAAGCGAGGAACAAAGGGAGGTGAGATGGAGTGAAACTAAGGAAGAATAGATACGTTATCCGAGTCAGAGAATTGACGTTTGAATATGTATATTGTACAGCGGCCTACTTGGAGCCGAGAGGCCAACGGGAGACTAGGGCTTGTTGGGGCTACTGGCTTACTGGGAGCAGAATTGGCTCTATCTTGTCCGAGGCGAGGACAGGGCGATTTCCAAGGCATCGGAGGGGAATCGACGCTGTTTCCACACTTGATCAAGACAACGTTTTCTCCGAGCGGACTGGGGCAGGAGGAGTCCCTCCGCTCGTCGACGTTCATCGTTCGACGACACTCGTCACTTGTCGACGTATCTTTGGCAACGTGTGCCAGATTTTGCGAATCCGTGATCCTCGGAGATAATAAGGTACAGTGAAACTTTACATATTTGTTGTGTTGGCCAGGACAAGAAATTGCCGGTCTCGAATTATCAGTCCCGAGTGTTCAGGCTCGACGACGTCACGTTTCTATGAAACAACTGTGTTAGATTAACTGCATGAAAGAATTGGAGCGAAAGTGTGATATGAAATTGTTGATTATTTATATAAATTTTGAGAACGTGGAACGGATAGCTGGTGTTGGTGTTTGTCTGTGTTGGGAAGAGTCCGTACGTTTGTGGGAGTGTCAGTAAACAGAGAACGTACACGCACGCATATTCTGCTATAGAAGTCAGATATATTTTTGCACGCACACAGATAGTATAAACGGGCACCCACACTAAAATATCCATCCGCTACATACTGGACTTACTTTTTCTCAACACCTAGTTGTAATTCAATGCGAAACGCGGAAGGGAAGATATTTGTAAACCACTGCAGAACTAACACTAAAAAGCTTTCTTTTTCCAATCGTGTTGTTACTAACTGGAACGAACTACCCATTTCTCTTAAAAAAAATCACCTTCAATTAACTCTTTCAAAAACCAGTTGGATGAGCTGCCTAAGTACAAAAAATTGTTCTTAACGGTAATGCGTTCAGGAAAATTGCATGCACTATCAGACCCATATAAATCATACGAAAGATGGGACATTCAGAAAGGCCCGAGGGCCTGTTTTGTCCTCAACATACTACTACTACTTCTACTACTACTGTCTTCTTCCTCGCTATACCAGTCTCCTATCTTTTTTCTTTAAAACTCTTCCGGGACAAAACTCCTCATTTGAGTGTGAGGTCTGTTGGATCAGCTTGTGAATTTTGGACGCTTTCTGCTAAATGGTCACTGGGGCGTCCTATGATGTTAATATTTGGCAATGTATGCATTTTATATGTATGTGTTTTGTTGATATTTCATAATGATGTTTGTATTCTATTTTGTTTTTGTAAACGGGAGTTCGATAGAGCATAGGCCATAGCCTCAGCGTCCCCTGCGTGGGATGCCTTTATTGTAAAGTTACCGGCTGGTGGAGTGCCTTTAGTGTTACCAGTGTTACAGATCTTTTATGCGGATCGGGGTGAGTCCTCTTAAAGCGAAGTTGTGCTCTTGATTTTGTGGTCCTGATTCGGCTCTTTGCAGTCCGCTGGACCCAGTAAGCAATGAATAACTAACTAACACTCAAAAACGGCTACTCCGATTTTGATGACTTTTAGTATGCCGGTACTTTCTCCCATGGCCAATCATTCCATAGAAATCCGGTTGTCGGTCGTCGGTCCATCGCTCGAAAGTCGTGTTTCGTCGT
Source organism: Oncomelania hupensis (assembly GCA_036898135.1). Classification (NCBI taxonomy): domain Eukaryota; kingdom Metazoa; phylum Mollusca; class Gastropoda; order Littorinimorpha; family Pomatiopsidae; genus Oncomelania; species Oncomelania hupensis. The sequence continues at coordinate 10,037,732 of CM072520.1, read as the reverse complement.
ATCTAATATTGATTGCTCTTTTCGCGCAATCCTTCATGTCGGTAGACATGTTCATTGCGCATGCATGGGGAAAAAAAAGTTATCTAAAAACAAAGCAAAGAAGCCATCGGATATTTTAAAAGGTAATAATGTACATATATTATAAACAATTCATGAAAAGAGGTTCCGAGTAATTCGCCACATAGACAATTTAGAGGTTCATGACAAAGTAAGCTTAGAATAGAGAGTTTTTAGTTACTTCTTGACTCTGTTTTAATTGAAGAGAAAATGCGTTTTACAGATTGGGAGCAGAATTTGTGAATAATAACTCAACCAAATTTTATTATTTTATTAGGCAGATGCTTCCACTACTTGTAAGCATATTAGATTATTAATTTTCACTTTATCTCTAAGGTAAAGCTCGTCGCGCATCATTTTATGTCAACAGGTTTTGGGATTATCTCGGAATTGGCTTCACCGATTTTAATATTGTTTTACTTGCAGGTATTTTAGATTGTGGCTTAGCATGTGATGTTTCCATTTAGCTTTCTTTTTCGAAGTTGTACTTTCTCAATGGTCAAGGTCATTCACGTTTTGCGTTGTACATGTATTTAGAAATTGGCTAAGCATATTTTGAAAATTTTTGGCTTGCATATAGTTCAGATAGTGGCCTATCATTTACAGTACTCCTCTTTTAACGTCACTACCGTTTAAGGTCACAACGCGGATAAGATCAATCAGGTTGTTGGTCCCGGCCAAACACCTTCTTTGTACCATTTAGAATTCCTCGCTTAGCGTCACCTCGCAAAACCTCGGATAACGTCAACCCCGTTTTGGTTCCCAAATGGAGGAGACTGCTGCTTAAGAGAAATTGATGTCACAGATGACGTCATTTATGAGGTCACTTCCTGTTTTGAGATGATGTCATATATTCCTTATGATGTCATTTCCTGTTCACATAGCGTGGGACGCTGTGCTGGTAAGTCTGTCACTTGCGTGCGCGTCAATGTGTTTGTGTGTGTGAGAGAGTGTGTGTATGTGTATGCATGCTTGCATCCGTTCGTTTGAGTGTTTGAATGTGTGCTTATACATCATACACACGCAAAAAAAATACATATAAAGTAATGCATACATGCATACGCGCGCACCAACGTGCACACATGTACACACACACACGCACACACACCCACACTGTCACACAGACACCAAAATTTAGCACCTCGTATAAGATCAAGTGTTTTACTGGTAGTTGATCTTATCAGAGGACTGTTTAGGGTGCCCCTCGGATAAGATCAAAACAAATTTGGTCCCGTGGGGGGTCACCTTAAGAGAGGAGTACTGTAATGCTTTCATTTTGTTTCCTTAGGAGAGAGAGAGAGAGAGAGAGAGAGAGAGGAGAGAGAGAGAGAGAGAGAGAGAGAGAGAGAGACGGACAGACAAACACAGACAGACAGACATGGATTCTTTGTACTTCCATGGAGAGAGCGCACTAACCAAAAATTTTTAAATAATGTGTGTGGCTATCAGGAAATAATTTAAATGGCTTACCATAATGTTTTAAACAGTTTCTCCACCACCTACGGTTGGTGCATTTTTCACTACAGACATGCTGCGTGTTTCAGGCGTTCGACGCAGTGAGCGGCAAGACGGGCAAGCTGCTATGGCGTTTCATAGATAGGTTGGTGTTGTTGAGGTTCAGCAACGTCTACACTCCTCAATACATCAGAGACGTGGACGACGATGGAGTGCCGGACGTGCTTGCCATTCACGGCGGGGACCCCTTTGCTGAGCCCAGTCAGTAGTCTTGACCTTTCATGATGGGCTGGTGGTTGTTTTCTAGGTTGCTGCTGATGATACGATGATGATAATGACATATTAGATTACCGGCAGTAATAGATAGCAGATAGTGAGTACCGCGATGACCTCATTTTTAAAAGATCCTAGGTCTTTGATTTTCCAAAACATGAAAACGTACTCTCAACACTCTCATCGAGTAGTTTCGTAGCTTTATCTGCCAGGGCATAGTGATAGGCTTACTGATAGGTTACATTACAAATTGATTGTGGGTCTGGTATCCTCTTATTCTTGTTAACGATGCGCTGCGGTTACTGCGAGTTCGTTGAGAAAGTGACTAGGAACTTCTTTCCTCAGCTGACAAATAATTATGTGGTAAATACACAAAAATTTAAAGATTTAAATGTTGAACTTGGAGTATTATATATTGAAATAATTCCAATGTCTGTGAGAGTGTGAATGTTTGGACGGTACACAGTCCTGATAGAGACTGTGTGTGTTTAGACAGCAAGTACCGGCAGTCAGGCCGCATTTTGGTGCTCAGTGGGCGAACAGGAGTGGTTCTGCAGTGGATGAAAGTGCCGGAGAGTCGGGAGACGTACTACTCGCCGCAGATCTACTTGCAGGCTGACGCCACACCCGTTGTCCTATTTGGCACGGGCGGCGAGACTCACATGGGTTCACTGTATATCATCACGCTACAACATCTCTTACAGGGCAGAATAGAGATGGTCAGTAATCATCACCATCTTCATTGTCATCATCATTATCATCATCAGCATCATCATCATCGTCATCATAGTGACGATTGTGGTTATTTTAATAATAATAATAATAATAATAATAATAATAATAATAATAATAATAATAATTATTATTATTATTATTATTATTATTATTATTATTATTATTATTATTATTATTATTATATAGCGCCTTTACCAGCTCAAGAGCTGCTAAATAAGCTGGCTGAAACAGGATCAAACTCAAGTCGCCGGAAGTGTGAGGTCAAATTATTGCTTTATGTGCATCGTCTGATGTCCCAGACACCTGAGCAATCCTGGATGACCGTGGCAAATTGGGACCTAGTGCTTCCTGTATTTATGTAGCCTAGATGGAACGCATCCATACAGTACATGAGTGGCATGTTCTTTAAAGTCTGTGCAATAGAAAACATATTATCGCGTCTGAAAAAATAGCTAAGAATTTCATTTAAATAGCACCCTTGTCCCTCGCATTGAAGCTCCAAGTTTGTTGCATAATAGAGATTTTCAAAATTGATATCCAAAAATAAAATGGCATTTATTTCTGTGAAACGTCATTTCAGCTGTGATGCTTTTCAGACGTTTACTTATTTATTGATTTCATTGACAGATAAACGGATAATGATTAACTCATATATTAATTGATTGATTCACTGCTGGTTGTCAGGCGCGTGCTATCTACAGTGACGCGAAGAAGGGCGTGATGACGCCAGCAGTGCTAGTGGATTTGACAGGTGACGGCGTAGTGGACATCGTCATCAACCCATTCAACTCCTCTGTTCTGGCCTTTGACGGAAACTCCTACCGCATGTTGTGGAACACCACCTTCCCTTCTTCCGAAACATACTGGTAGGCAACGCATAATGATTACATACTATTTGATTATTTATAAATGTTATTTATTCTTTTTGTGTTCTCAGGCTGAGAACACTTTTAGTCGGGAATATGAACGAGCCAAATGTGGGTCAGTCGATCGGTCGGTCAGTGAATTAGTCGGTTTCTAATATATATCCATACTTTATGGGAGCGTTATCATATGTCTAGTGGCCATTGCATTCGCTCTCACAGGTCAAGGTCACGGGTCAGTTCTTTGCTAAACGCATTTTTATAGTTGGGAATTCGAACGAGTCAAGTCGGGCAGTCTGTTTGTCGTTTTGTTGCACGCCATATCTAAAGAAATGCTAAACTGATCTTGTTCAAACTTCATGTGAACATTATCCAAATGAGTGGCCAGCTCCCCGTGCCATCTTATTTGCTCTACCTCAAAGGTCAAAGTGGCTAGGTAAGTTATTGGATAAACACCTACGTGTTATAGCTATCAATGTGCACAGTTACAAACACGCATGACTTTAACCCTGATCAAGACGGTAAGACGTCGCCAGGCACAACAGGATCTGATATTTTTAACGGCCATTCAACAACTGAACCAGGCAATCTGTTTTTTTAGAAACAACACGGAACTTTGTACTAAAAACACACAAATAGGCAACCAGCAAACCATCAGTACGCTTCTTCTTCTTCAAGAGTAGCTTAGTACCATTGAACAGCCACCGAGTGAACGAATTACTGACTAACTGGAGCACTCGAGCTGCAGACATCGGTGGAAGTGATGTGTCTGAGAGAGAGATCTTTGTGCAGACGGCCAAGAAATCTTCTAGCATCATTAGTTTTTGCGACAAAAAATCTCGCTAGTACTTCCACGATTTCATAGCTGTTGCTGAGCAGCCATAGTTCATGTGAAATTGGTCGCCAAAAGCGACAATATCTGCTACACATTGTGAAATACGGTCGCTTGTAGCAATTCCCATGGAGGTGCGACAGAATTTCATATAAATGCTCTCGTTGCGACTTTCACTAGTGGGTCCTTTTCTTCGCCACTGTCAATGTTTTTGTGTGCCTGTATGTGTGTGGGGGTGTGTGTGCGTGTGTGCGTATGTGCGTATGTGTTTGTCCTTGTTTACACAGTATTATCTGGACAAATCAGTGAACATCTACATAACTTGTATTGACATGCCTACTTGTTTTGACGTCAGAACAATGATCCGTTAGGGTTAGGGCTGGGTTAGGGGGAAGGGTTAGGGTTAGGGTTCGAATACTGCAAAGTACTTAAAAATGGGAACGAAATATAACCCATTGTCAGCACAACGTAGGTGGCGTTTCGGGAAAGTCATGACAAATACTGCGTCACCTCGGCTGTGGATGTGTGTATGTGTGTGTGTGTGTGTGCAGTACACCGGCGGCTGGCTACTACAACGAGGATGATACTCCAGATTTTTGGGTCCACTCTTCTTATGGGCCTGGTTACCCCGTATACTATCACGCTGAGGTCAGCTCTCTCTCTCTCTCTCTCTCTCTCTCTCTCTCTCTCTCTCTCTCTCTCTCTCTCTCTCTCTCTCTCTCTCTCTCTCTCTCTCTCTCTCTCTCTCTCTCTCTCTCTCTCTCTCTCTCTCTCTCTCTCTTCTCTCTCTCTCTCTCTCTCTCTCTCTCTCTCTCTCTCTCTCTCTCTCTCTCTCTCTCTCTCTCTCTCTCTCTCTCTCTCTCTCTCTCTCTCTCTCTCTCTCTCTCTCTCTCTCTCTCTCTCTCTCTCTCTCTCTCTCTCTCTCTCTCTCTCTCTCTCTCTCTCTCTCTCTCTCTCTCTCTCTCTCTCTCTCTCTCTCTCTCTCTCTCTCTCTCTCTCTCTCTCTCTCTCTCTCTCTCTCTCTCTCTCTCTCTCTCTCTCTCTCTCTCTCTCTCTCTCTCTCTCTCTCTCTCTCTCTCTCTCTCTCTCTCTCTCTCTCTCTCTCTCTCTCTCTCTCTCTCTCTCTCTCTCTCTCTCTCTCTCTCTCTCTCTCTCTCTCTCTCTCTCTCTCTCTCTCTCTCTCTCTCTCTCTCTCTCTCTCTCTCTCTCTCTCTCTCTCTCTCTCTCTCTCTCTCTCTCTCTCTCTCTCTCTCTCTCTCTCTCTCTCTGGAAGATAGACTTTGATAGGTTTTGTTTGAAGCTTCAAGGTCCATTCATGTTCATAGGAAAAATTACCTGTCAGAAAATAAATTAACATTTCACCAAACGGTGCTTATTCAGTTCAAGATAAAGAAGTCATTTTTATAGAGAGGAATGGCAAGACGACAAAGAATGTTTGGTGTCGGGGAAAAGGGAAGGCGTGGCGATACAAGCGCCTATGTTAAGCCCCGGTCACAGTGCACTTGCGGATGCAAAGAGGATGTAAAACGTAAAAATAATCTTGCCATCCGTTGGAAACCGCTATTCATCCGTCGTGTACTCATTGCATTCGTGTTTCATACGCTCTATCCATTGAGCATCCGTCCACTGTGATTTCATCCGCGAAAAATGTTTTGAGCTGCACAAAACTTTTAGAACGGATGAACGTACGATGTAAATCCGCGACACATACGAGCAGCAAACGTACTATGTTCGTAAACATCCGTTAAACGTCCGCTGTATCCTCTCTGCATCCTCTGGGGATCCTCGCGACTCGCATCCGCTGCAGGTGAAAACGGAAAGAGAAAGGAAAGATAAGGTACATGGAACGTCTATACATTGTTAGTAGCACGGAAATAGAAAGGATGTAAGCGTATGCATCTCGTATATAAAGTATTCTAAACAGACACAACGTTTGTATCTGGGATGTATCTCGTATATTTAGGATGTCCAGAGTACGTAGAAGAACAATTTGCGGACTCCCGATATTTTGTATAAAATGGAGGAGAAAATCATCAGAAGAAGGAGAAGGAGAAGAAGAAGTCAAAAAGCTGTGTGGGTCCGAGGATGGATCGAGAGAAGAATGGAGTTTGGACTGTATCACCAGTTGATGGTGGGGTTGAGGAATGAAGACCCTCGTGCATTCCATCACTTCATGAGGATGCCACCAGCCATGTTTGACGAACTTGTAGAGCGTCTGAGACCCAGGTTGACCAAGCCAAGCATCAACTTCCGTCCCAACCTGGACCCTGGTCTGAAGGTGGCACTGACTCTGCGGCACCTAGCCTCTGGAACCACATACAGAAACGTGCAGTATGCATGGAGGGTGCCACACAACAGCAGCAGCAATGTTGTGAGAGAAGTTGTACAGGCCATCATTGAAGAATATGCGGACGAGCTCCTCGGGTGCCCCACCACTGAACAAGGCTGGAGACAACTTGCAGAAGATTGGTATCTGAGGTGGAATTTTCCCCACACCATTGGAGCCATAGATGGGAAGCACGTTGCCTGCAAAGCACCAGCCAACTCAGGGTCCACCTATTACAACTACAAGGGCTTCTTTAGCATCATCCTCTTTGCCATGGTTAATGCTGACTACAAGTTCATCTACATCGATTCTTCAGGCAACGGGTTGTTGTTGTTGCTGTTGTTTGTAGATTATAGTCACACGACACTTTCGCATATAGGTGACTACTGGACCGATTTATACTGACACCAGCGGGCCAGTTGTTGGTAAAGGGGAAAATAATATGATCACACGTTGACCAATCCGGGATTCGAACCAGCGACCTTTCGGTTACTAGCAAGACGCTCTTACCAACTGAGCTACCCGGCCCCTCAGGCAACGGGTCAGCTTCAGATGCCCAGATATACAACGCAAGTGACCTCAAGGATGGGCTGGAACGCAACCTCATCATGGGGTTTCCAGGCCCAGACCCCCTTCCCAATGACACACAAGATGTGCCCTACTTCATAGTTGGTGATGACGCGTTCGCCCTCAGCCATTCCAGCACATCGTCCTCATGCTCTTCGGAAACAGTGTACTGTTTCCTCTCTCCCTTCTTCTTCCCTTGCCTCTTCATCCCTCACACTGGAGCTTGTTCAGTGCCTTCAGGGGCTTCAGCGGGGCCTTCATGGGCTTGAACATCAGGGCCTTCAGTACCTTGTTCAGAGCCTTCTCGGGCTTGAGCATCAAGGCTTTCAGGTTCTTGAACAAAAGGACCTTCAGCAGCAGGACTTTGAGGGACTTGAAGGCTTTGGGGCTGGTCCACCACAGCAGCAGCAGCTTCACCATCAGAGTCAGTGTTAGGGTGTGGGGTTCTGGTTCTGGCCTTTTTCACCTTGCCATGTAGCCGCCGTCTTTCCGCTGTATGCTGACTGCGTGCGTGTTGCATTCTTTTATAACCACGGAGCTGATGCAATTCATACCTCCGCATGCGCAGTGAACGGTTTGTATCTGATATTCATCCGCGCGGCATCCCCTTTGTTTCCGTTAGGCGTACGTGATGCATCCGCTTCATCCGCTATGCATCCGCTCTTTCCGCTATGTGTCTGCTTCGCCATTATCCCCGGTTACCCCTTCGGAGCTGTCATCCACTTTCATCCTCTAGGCATCCTATGAACATCCGTTTAGCATCCCCGCCACATACTACCCACTTCCGTTATTTTCCGTTCTGTTTTCGCAAATGTTCGCCAATTTTGTCCAGTTTTGGAGCGGACGAAACCGGATGGAGCTACCCCCGAAATTTTGCTCGTCCGCTGTGTCCTTTTTGCATACGTTTTGTGTCCATCGGCCACTGAGACCGGGCCTTTACATCCGACTGTGGTACTCTGCCTTTGGTCTAGACAATGCGTCATAGACAATGACGTAAGTATTGTTTTAGAATGACGTAGTGTTCGACAATTTTTTTTTCACGTGGTTACATTCTTTGGAAAAAGTTTTCATTACTAATATTGTAGGTTTGTTACAACAGATAATTTGTATACCATCCATTCGATTGGCTGAATGTGAAGGCGATACGTTAGAAATATTCGAGCAACCATGCCAAGCCATTGTTTTGAACTACAGAGGCCATAGATTCGGTTCAAGAAGCTCGTCTCAACCTACACGCTCGTCTACACGTTCTGTAAACACAACTAAAGAATCTTGTGCTGGTAAATTAAGATTCGATCACAGGCGCTTGTATCTGGACACGTGACCGCCTATGCCTGTAACGCGTCTCCCTTTGATTATCTATAATCTTATAAATAACCAAAGGGAGACGCGTCACAGGCATAGGCGCTCGCGTGTCCAGATACAAGGCAGCGCCTATGGATTCGATGTATAAAGCTGATAAATGGGTAGCCTTGTACCATTGAACCAAATAGAGGGGCCGGGTAGCTCAGTTGGTAAGAGCGTCTTGCTAGTAACCGAAAGGTCGCTGGTTCGAATCCCGGATTGGTCAACGTGTGATCATATTATTTTCCCCTTTACCAACAACTGGCCCGCTGGTGTCAGTATAAATCGGTCCAGTAGTCACCTATATGCGAAAGTGTCGTGTGACTATAATCTACATACAACATTGAACCAAGCAAATCATTCATCGTCCTTCATAAAAATAATTCGTAATAAATTCTTCAATGTATATGTATGAAATTTATATGATAGTTGCATGTTTTGCTCAGCTCATAAAGAATTTTGTTAAATTCTTGATCTTTGGAACAGTGTGGATGAGCAGCGAGGAAGAAACATTATTGTATTTTGGAATAAGATACAATAACCCGTGAACATGCAGGGTTCTTGTCTAAACAACGTCAACGCCGTTTCCTCGCTGGTCATTCAACAAGATGCGGATTGTGTGCTTAGGCCGTTATTTGTATGTGCGCAGGGAAAGGATTTTTTCTGTCCGTGTTCATTTCCTCATTTCCTCTTTTCATCCGCCTCCATCTTCTACTTATTATTCACCATCGACACTGGTTCTACCACACCTTTGACTTCCATCCACCCATCCGAAGTCCACTGAACGAATAATCTTCTTCATGGTCAAGCGTGAAAACGGAGATCTGGTTTAGAATACTAGGGGCAACGTTTTCAAGACCAAGAATTAGCCCACTATCAAATAAAGAAATCACACAATAATTCATCCAGCTCCACGTCAGCTAAGTGACGATATATATATACCAACGGAAGGCGCGGCCCTTGGTGACCCGGGCGACGACCGATTCGGTATGGAGTGAGTGGTTCTTTTCATTATGCAAGAAAGACCTGGCAGGGCCCAATCCTCTCCAGGCTGTTGGCTACAGCCGAAATCCATGAGTACAGTGTGGCTCGACTTGGCCCCGACCACGCGGTCGTTGAACCTGGCCGGTGACCTGTGTAGAAGACTTCCGCCCAGTGATACTGTGCTGACATCACCCCTGTTAGTCGCCTCTTACGACATGCCGGGAAACAATGGGTCTATTCTGTTCAGTGCCCGAACCCACAGAGCGTCCCCGAGCGCTCATCGTGTATGTATACATAACATAAAACACTTTTAAAACGACAACATGTTATCCACTCAATTTGAATTGCCAAGTTTTCGGTTTTTAATAACCTTCTTCAGGGCATTACAATGTCAGGGTGATAATGTACAAGCGTTTTACCTATTACTATAATAATATATATATGAGGTGTCGGATAGCGCAGTGGTTGGAGCACTCGCTACTGTGTCGCAAGTTAAGCATCGTCCAGTGCGGTTAGCACTTGGATGGGTGACCTCAAAACGTGAAGCGACAAATAAAAGTACCTACTCTCTTAAGGGTGGGGAAGGTAAAGCAGCGAGGGAGAGAGATGGGCATCACCTCATTACGCTGGCCCAAGATAAATGTGATCTCCAAAATCACGCTCCCCTCGAGGGGCCGGGTAGCTCAGTTGGTAAGAGTGTCTTGCTAGTAACCGAAAGGTCGCTGGTTCGAATCCCGGATTGGTCAACGTGTGATCATATTATTTTCCCCTTTACCAACAACTGGCCCGCTGGTGTCAGTATAAATCGGTCCAGTAGTCACCTATATGCGAAAGTGTCGTGTGACTATAATCTACAAACAACAACAACACGCTCCCCTACGGCCACAGGCTATGGGACTACCTTTACCTTTAGATAGATAGATAGATAGATAGATAGATAGATAGATAGATAGATAGATAGATAGATAGATAGATAGATAGATAGATAGATAGATAGATCACTGGTAACTTATGATCGACGTCGGAATCTGATGTTACATTTGTGGTAGAGTAGGCCATGAGTCCGCCCATTTGTAGGAGTGGCTCCCTCCAACCTCCCGCGTTGAACAAATGAAAGATAGAATGATAATTGAAAGAAATAAAGAAAAAGAAAGGGGTAGAGCAATTGCCAACCTCTGTTTTGCGGATGACATTGAAGGATTGGCTGGAGAGGAACAAGAACAGCTGATTGATTGATTGATTGATTGATTGTTGCTTTAGGTCCAGCGGACTCTTCCGAGCCAAATCAGGACCGGACAACCCCCGATCCGCATAAAAGATCTGCTGAAACAACCCTAGTGGGAAAATTGAACGCCCTCCACCGGCCAGTCACTTTACAATAAAGACATCCCACGCAGGGGACGGCTGAGGCTTTACCCCAACTACTCAAACCCCCGGTTACAAAAACAAAATAGAATACAAACATCATTATAAATTATTAACAAAACATATACATATAAAATGCCTATATTGCTAAATAATAACATCATAGGAAGCCCTAGTGACCACCCGGCAGAAAGCGTCCAACACTCCCAAGCTGATCCAACAGACCTCATACACAAACAAGGAGTCTTGTCCAGGAAGAGTTTTCAAGAAAAAAGGTAGGTCATTGATCTAGCGAAGAAGAAGATATTATAGCAGAGTGATAGGACAGAGCAGGAATGGGAAAGAGTAAATGAGGAAGACAGCTACAGTGGGAATTTAAAGCACTAAATTTCCAGAAAGTGGGGATACTATTTATACTGAAACCCCCGGCACCCCAACGGGGGTACTGTTGCCGCAGTGAAGTGGTCATGCCTACAAAGGCAAGACATGTTTTTAACTGGGGCTTTCACTTTTCCCTTTATAGGTTAGAACAATCTACAGTGGCAAGATTGCTCATGACCCCAAGGGGTGGTCAAGAACAGCTGGTACAGAGGTTTGAGAGAAGACCAAAATGATGACCAACAACACCAATAGCATCAACATGGACATAAGTTATTTATTTATATATGTGTATGTCCGTGTAATTATTTACTTAGCCTTTAATAAATTCTTATTAATTTATTATATTATTTTTTTAATTGTTGTATTCTTCTTTATTTATATGCAAATATCAGTTGCCTGTCACTTAATTATTATGACGAAGTTTGTTATACAGGGTGGGCTTATGTAAGCTTGCTTGTTGCCTATCCTGTAAATCATTGTTTCAAATTATAGGTTTATTCCTTGAATAAAAATATTTGTTTAAAAAAAACACGGACATCAAAGTCCAAGGTCAATCCCTCAACACAGTGCATAGCTTCAAATATTTCGGAGCCATTGTATCAGACTACGTTTGCGAAACTCGGACCATCCCAGCAGATCTACAGCGAAGAATACAAAGCATGGAGATGAGGTGCTACAGAATACTTCTGGGCAGTTGCTTTGTGCTGGATAGCACCCATGTGCTTGCGCACCACTTCCAGCTCCTACCTTCTGGAAGGCGCTACCAAACACCAAGGGTCAGAACTCTCAGAACGAAAAACAGTTTTATTCCAAAGGCTGTCTCATTACTTAATAAATAACATGTGTATGCGTGTGGGTGTGTGTGTGTGTGTGTGTGTGTGTGTGTGTGTGTGTGTGTGTGTGTGAGTGTGTTTTTGTTTGCCCAAAATAATTTCATTTAACATTTGCTGTCGTTTAATGTTAGCATGTATAAGTGTAATTATATTCATATGTGACTGTGCATTTATATCCTCATTGTCATTATGATTGTTGTTATTATTATTGTGATGTTTATTCTTTGTTGATTGTAATTGTACACCCCAATGTAATTTCTTGTAAAAAATAAAAAAGTTGTCTTATCTTTCCCCCGTTGGGGTGCCGGGGGTTTCAGTATAAATAGTATCCCCACTTTCTGGAAATTCAGTGCTTTAAATTCCCTCTTTCGCTGTCTTTCTCATTTGCTCTTTCTCATTCCTGCTCTTTTCTATCAATCTGCTATACTATCGTCTTCTTCACTAGACCAGTCTCCTACCTTTTTTCTTGAAAACTCTTCCGGGACAAGACTCCTTGTTTGTGTATGAGGTCTGTTGGATCAGCTTGGGAGTATTGGACGCTTTCTGCCAGGTGGTCACTAGGGCTTCCGATGATGTTATTATTTAGCAATGTAGGCATTTTATATGTATGTGTTTTGTTGATAATTTATAATGATGTTTGTATTCTATTTTGTTTTTGTAAACGGGGGTTCGATAAGCGCTACCAAACACCAAGGGTCAGAACTCTCAGAACGAAAAACAGTTTTATTCCAAAGGCTGTCTCATTACTTAATAAATAACATGTGTGTGCGTGTGTGTGTGAGTGTTTTTGTTTGCCCAAAATAATTTCATTTAACATTTGCTGTCGTTTAATGTTAGCATGTATAAGTGTAATTATATTCATATGTGACTGTGCATTTATATCCTCATTGTCATTATGATTGTTGTTATTATTATTGTGATGTTTATTCTTTGTTGATTGTAATTGTACACCCCAATGTAATTTCTTGTAAAAGATAAAAAAGTTGTCTTATCTTTCCCCCGTTGGGGTGCCGGGGGTTTCAGTATAAATAGTATCCCCACTTTCTGGAAATTCAGTGCTTTAAATTCCCTCTTTCGCTGTCTTTCTCATTTGCTCTTTCTCATTCCTGCTCTTTTCTATCAATCTGCTATACTATCGTCTTCTTCACTAGACCAGTCTCCTACCTTTTTTCTTGAAAACTCTTCCGGGACAAGACTCCTTGTTTGTGTATGAGGTCTGTTGGATCAGCTTGGGAGTATTGGACGCTTTCTGCCAGGTGGTCACTAGGGCTTCCGATGATGTTATTATTTAGCAATGTAGGCATTTTATATGTATGTGTTTTGTTGATAATTTATAATGATGTTTGTATTCTATTTTGTTTTTGTAAACGGGGGTTCGATAAGTTGGGGTGAAGCCTCAGTCGTTTCCTGCGTGGGATGTCTTTATTGTAAAGTGACTGGCTGGTGGAGAGCTTTCGGTTTTACCACTAGGGTTGTTTCAGCAGATCTTTTATGCGGATCGGGGGTTGTCCAGTTCTGATTTGGCTCCCAATAGTCCGCTGGACCTAAAACAATAATAATGTAATGTAATGTAATGTAATGTAATGTAATGTAATGTAATGTCTTATCTTATCTTATCTTATCTTATTTTATCTTATCTTATCTTATCTTCCTATACCAAGCACATCACCAACAACGATGTCCGACAGACCATCACACAAGCTATTGGACAATGACATGCTCACAGTGGGGAAGAAACGGAAACTCCGCTGGTATGGTCACGTCACCAGAGCGTCAGCCCTTGCAAAGACTTCCCTGCAGTGCACGATGCGAGGAGGCAGAAAAAAAAGGGAGACATAAAAAGAGGTGGGAGGACAACATTAGAATGGACTGGCTTGACACTGAGCGAAGCCATGAACGCTCCTGCTGAACCGCTCATGCTGAGGACAGAGAAAGATGGAGTACGCTGGTTAAACGATCATCTGTGGTGCCCCAACGACCGTCGAGTTACGGGAAAGAATAGGATGGGATAGGATAGTAGCCTAACGTTCTGTTTGCTGAAGTAATTGTGACAATAGAACGTTAGAAGAATACTCGTAGTGAGAGTGTATAGCAGAAGTGCCTAGTAAACTCATCCGCCACAAACAAACAGACCGAGAGTTATACTAGAGTGTGTGGCTTTTTTTTTTTTAAATTTTATAAAATAATATACACAAAGTAAATCCTTGAGACACAGGTGGATTGTATGTATGTGGCAATTCAGCGTGGATTGTATCTGTGTGGCAATGAAATAAGTCCTTGTGCAGTTGATCTTATTAGGCGAATCAAAGTAAAGGTAGCAGAATTAACTTGTATAAATTCGATACGTTTAGCTACTGGATTCGAACCTTGGCAGTGACAAGTTAGCGCAATTCTAATTACATTAAAGAATGAATTTGAATCTTCGAGTTCGAAGTAGAACTGGTGTTATTCGGGACCGTTACAGGTTCTGATGGAGCTATGGACAAATGAAGAACAGACAGAAGAAACTAGGAACACGTTTCAATATGTGATCCCTCCGAAACAGAATTGAGTAAACCTGTAACATTGCCAGAGAAAACTTGGGGAAAGCAAGCGCCAAGCACGCGAAACATTTCAACCTAAAAGCGACAGCGCGAAAGTTCATCGTTGGAGACAAAGTACTCATGCTTGTTTCTGACAAAACCAACAAACTAGAGATGCTATGGAAAGGTCGGTACGTTGTCACTGATCGCATCCATGAATGTGCCTATAAGATCGCAATAGGAGACACTGAGAAGATCTACCATGCTAACATACTGAAATTGTATGTCGAAAGAGAAAAGCAAGTGAAAACTCATATTGTCGCCGTTGTGATGATCGACGAATACGAACAGAAAGATACCACCGGAACAAAGATGGCATATCCGGGGTTCAGCTGGAAAACACACAAGAACCAGCAGGTGTTCATTTGTTCGTCAAACAGACAGAAAAGCCAAAAACAGAGCTTAGAGAAATCTGCAACTGCAAGAAGTCTGTATTGACAGATTTGCAGGGAAAAACATCGTTGCAAGAGTGTAACATCCCGATGGAACATGATCAAGCTATCTTTTTACCATTGAACAGATTTTCAACCTCAGAATAATCTGCGAGAAATATCTACAGCACCAACATCTATATCATGTGTTTGTAGACTTCAAGAAAGAGTTTGACCGAGTCTGGCATGCAGTTCTGTGGGTAACCATGGGAGTGTACATCAGCCCTAAAATTATTGAAGTCATCAAAAGCCTGCATGACAAGGCTAACAGTGCAGTCCTCCATAACAGCCCATCTAAAAACTAGTTCAGAACAACAATCGGTGTGCGCGATAGGTCCGATCATTTTGTTTTGCAAAGGATGCAATAATAGAGTGTGTTTACAAATGGTTTGATTTTGCGTTGTTGCTAGAAGAAGCTTTTTTTAATGTGGATAATTTTTGTCGGTCGATATTCTTAAGAATTTTCTGGAATTACTTGTTTATTATCGATCGAAGCTTCTGGATCTTACGGGTAAAAGCTGGTCGAATCTCAACATTATATGACGTAAGGCAGTGCATAGTTCCGGTGACGAGTTTTATTTTGATTGGGTGTTATTGGGTCATGCTGGAATGTTCAAACATTTTCTCGATCGGAGAGAGGCTATATAAGTAATGTACTGCTTGCATGTGAGGATGATCTTTGTAATGATTTTGGAATGCGAACTTGTATGCAGTTGTTGATTTGCTGAATAAAATTGGAAAACTTTATATAACGACTCCTGCCTTGTTGCTGAGTGAACAGGCTGCGTAGATAAACGAATTCCAGTTACACATATTCAAGGATCGGGGCTGAATCAACTATTAATAAATACTGTGTCACGTGCCTTTGTCACCTGTGTGTGTGCAGACCAATGTCTTGGACGGGAAGACGGGCAAGCCCTTGCTGCAGCACCCAGTGAGGGTCAGCGTGGGGGCGCAAGCGTCTCCTTTGTCCATCTCCATGGAGGGAAAAGGTCATGACACCTTTGTCTACTGGATTGCCGACTGCATGCAACACGAGGGGGAGGGTGGAGTGTACAAGTTTGTTGACGGTAAGCACTTTTCCTTAATAAATGGATGAAATAAATAATTAATTGTTCTCACTACTCATTTGACGTAAGTTTGTTACTTGGTTTAGAGATGTAGCAGTATTTTATGTGTGTGCGTGTTTATCGTGCATTGGGCTTAGTTTGACAACAACGAAAATTTGAATTTTTTATGGATTCTGTTCCTTCAGCATTGTGGTTTACCTGCCATGATGTAAGCTTATTGATTGGAGTATGAGTGTGGGTTGTTTAACAATAAGCCTAATTGCTGAACATAAAGTTTCCTGGCATCACTACCACAAGCTTCTAGATACAGTCACTTACTTTTAGGCCTAGAATAGTGATGTAAGACGTTTGTGCTTCTTACCCTTTGACGACAGGTACGAACGTGCATGAGCAGAGTCGCTCTGACTTCTGCATGCTGCGCTTCAAGACACGGCTGTTTACCAAGCTGCTAGCCTTCACCCGAGCCATGAAACTTCCAGGGGCCACCATCTATTACTCTGGTTAGATCTGTTTGGCATGCAAATTCAGACATTAAAGTTTGGTGGTGGTGGTGGTGGTTGTGGTGCTGGCGGCGGAGGTGGTCTTCGTCGTTGTTATTTCTGTTGTTTTCGGATAAAACAAAAATACAGCATGCTGCATTGCAACTATCATGTGATCATCACTTTTCAGTTTTAACAACTGTGTCACAGTTATGCTTACGCTTGAAAAGTTTGAGGTAGACCTAATAGGTTGTCTGTGAAACTTGCTATGACGTTGATATGCTGACAGAGGATCGGAAGCAGCGAGAGCGACAGGACTGGGTGGACACCACAGCAGAGGCTCAAGAATTTCTGGCCAACCATCCCCAGATTCAGGACTTGCAACCGCAAGAGAAACAATTCAGGGTACTCGTGTCATGACTTTTCTATAAAATTAGGTACTCCAACCTTTTTTGGTGATTTTCTTTAACTCAGTTTTGGACACTAAAGTATTTACATAGAGCTTTTTATTCTGAACACAGTGGTATATTTTTTTCCCCATAGGACAAATAGGTAAAAAGTTATTAATGTTTGAAAATGCCGAATGTTGGTGTTTTTTTGGCAACGTTTTGGAATTGAAGAAATTGACAACTTTGGAGTCTCAAAGTGAAGCCAATATTGATACCAGAAAGCTGATGTTTGACAGGTAACTCCTTCATATGTTATACTCCAAGCCCAATTTTCTTCAGGCCTATCCCATGTAATGTTCAGCTGTTTTGGTGCTTCAAAGTTGGGAAATCATCAAATTCGCAGTGCATGCCGGCAAATTATAGGCCTACTAGTGTGCTACTACGCTCAGCACTCGTGTCGCTGAATAGGCCTACAAGTTCGCCATGGCCACAAGAAAACCCGAACACCGTTTGGGTACACTTTTCTACGGCAAAGCGCACCGCGATAGAGTAATGCACAAATTAATAAATACCCTAGTTTTATAAAGGAAAGTCTGCTCTTTATTTCTTGCTAATTTTTAAACTTCTAGTTGAAATCAAACTTACATCAAAACCGCTTTAACGACTTTGTTCGGCTCGTAACAACACTTTTACACATCAGATCCCACCATATTTGATATGTAAATGAAGCTAAGTATCCGAACTTCTCATTGGTTCTTATTTTTAGGCCATCCAATGAAATATCTTAAAGCACTTAGAGTTTGAAACGAGCCACCTCGCAGCAGACGCCCTGACATTTTGTTTCGCAGCGGCATTCAGCGCTCAGATAGAAGCGTATTCAAAAGCTGTTTTCTCGGAATCTTTGCTTAAACATGCATTAAAAACAACACAGATGTAAAGATAAAGCTTTCAATTTTTATTTGAATACAGCCACTGTTCGTTTTGATGCAGTTTTACATTAATAATAAGTGTTGAAAGTGAAGTCAAAACTGAGTCAAAACTGCCGAGCGGACAAGAGCCAATGAAGGCTTTGGAGTACCTAATAAAATGCAGTCTTATGGAAGAATAATTTTATATATAGATATTTATAATCTAAAAATGTGTCCGTGTGTGTATATGTGTGAATACAAATCCAATGTGGCTCTGATCATCACCAAATTTAACATGAACATAAGGTTTTGCAAACAAGCTTTTTCTATCTATAAATACCTTCATTTTTTAAGTGCATTTTTGAATTGCATTCTAAAATTAACTACCTTCACGGTCAAAAGTGAGATGTTTATGATTATAATATAATCTATATATATATAAATTGCTTAGCCGGAAGTCCTTCTTCGCCTCTACTATAAAGTTTGTCCGGTATGGACGCTGATCTGGGCAGGTGCTGGGCGCTACGGATCGGCCTGCTGTGTGCTCAAAACCAGTGAAATCGTAATAGCCGACATTTCCTTACCGAATGTTTAACCGTTTCTGAGATAAATAAATAAACAAAATGTCCACAAACTGCAATAGCCTCATTCCGTGCGCTTCCATTAAAAATCACATTGAGGTTTCAGCATGTTTTCCCATATAGACCAAAAAATTGATGGTCTTTCTAGGAAGCCTTGGTAGCTTACGTAGTAAAACATTCGCCTACCGTTCAGGGCGACCAAAGTTCAAAGCTCACACGGGCCATATATATATATATATATATATTTTTTAACACTACAATATGGATATTTTTCTTTTTAATTTAGGCTTTTTACCTTTAATTTATTATTATTATTATTATTATTATTATTATTATTATTATTATTATTATTACTATTATTATTATTATTATTATTATTATTATTATTATTATTATTATTATTATTATTTATAAACTAAAAATAATAATAATAAATATCAGTACAACTTATGTTAATCTGATGAATAAAATTTGATACAACAATAATAATAAATTATTATTATTATTATTATTATTATTATTATTATTATTATTATTATTATTATTATTATTATTATTATATCTTATATCAAAATTTCTTTTAAAACCTTGGTGTTTTTTATGATTTCTATTTGTATTATTCTATATTCAATAGTAGTAGTAGTAGTAGTAGTAGTAGTAGTAGTAGTAGTACCAAGGATCGGAATGGGGTGGTACGTGTAGGTAAAAGGGGGCTACGGGTAGGTTTAAAGGGGCATGGGTAGGCATAACGGGGATACGGGTATATATAAGGGGGTATGGTGATGGTCGATTCCTTTCATTCATACCTGCGAAACGATCAACGGGGAAGTATCAAGGAGGGTACAGGTAGGTTACAAGGGGGGTACGGAAGGTATCAAGGGGGTATGGTGAGGTATCAAGTGGGTTCGGGGAGGTATCAAGGGGGTATGGTGAGGCATCATGGGGGGGGGGACGGGGAGATATCAGGGGGGTGGGATATGGGGAGGTATCAAGGGGGATATGGGGAGGTATCATCGTCCAAATGAAACTCGCAGACAACAGTTGTCTCTCTGTCTACATTTTAAACAGCAACCTGTGTACCCTGGCTTGCCAGGGTACAAAACCACTAGTCATCCATAATTTGACATCGATGGGGTGGAGAGGGATACGGGTAAAAATTGGTATGGCTTAGATCAATAGCATCTATATCATGTGTTCGTAGACTTCAAAAAGGCGTTTGACCAAGTGTGGCATGCAGCTCTGTGGGCAACCATGAGAAGGTATAACATCAGCCCTAACATTATTGAAGTCATCAAAAGCTTGTATGACAAGGCTACTAGTGCAGTCCTCCACAACAGCGCCATCGGGAACTGATTCAGAACAACAATCGGCGTGCGTCAGGCCTAGGGATGCCTACTCCCTCCAACACTCTTCAACATCTTCCTAGAGCGCATCATATCAGATGCACTTGCAGATCACGAAGGCACAGTCAGCATAGCGGGAACAGCAATCTCCAATCTTCGTTTTGCTGATGACATTGATTGATTGGCTGGCGAGGAACAAGAACTTGAACAGCTGGTACAGAGGTTTGACACCACCTCCAGAGATTATGGAATGGAAATAAATGCAGAGAAGATCAAAATAATGACCAACAACACCGATGGCATCAACATGGACATCAAAGTCCAAGGTCTCACCTCAACACAGTGCATAGTTTAAAATATTTAGGAGCCATTGTATCAGACAATGGGTCCCGACAGGAAGTCCTCTCTAGGATCACACAAACAAAAACTGCCCTGGCGAGGTTGAAGCCAATTTGGAAAGGACTGTCACGTGGGGTTTATGGGCTCTGCACAATGGAATTATGGACCCTCACGTTTATTCGGTGGGAACTGCTAGTAAGTCACCCTATGAATTACTTTAATAAATTTATTTGTTTAGCTCGTTCTGTGTTAAGGTTGGGGTACAGAGATAGATAGAAAAATGGTAAAAGATACTGTCACACTAGCTTTCACACGGCTATGAATCATATGTAGTCCAGCCACTTGATAACAGTTAAAATCACACATTTATTTCTTCTACTCTATACAAAATTCTCTAAGTACTAATCTAACTTAAAAAGTCTCAGTCTCTGCTAATAGTTCGATCGCTGATAGTCTAGGCAGCTGTTATATCTTCCTCGGGCACTTGCAATAATATTTCATGTAGATTTGGACTACTGTGGTCCGTTTTACAGTTTCTGAAGAGTTGGACTACTGTGGTCCTGTTATGATCAGTTTAAGTGCACCGTTGTCGATTACACTTAACTTCTAGATGGTGCGGTCGAAGTCCTTCTGTGAGGTAGCTTCTGGTACACCTTTGTCGTTGTGTAGTTGGGTTCCCTTGCCACGCTGTGGGGTCTGACAGGGTGTTTTTCAAGGTAGCTCTTTCCGTCTTGTGCGGTAGAGGATCCTCAACCAACTAGTCGTTTCTGTGGAGTGGGGTGCACAGGATAGCTCGGGATAGCTCGCCTCTCGTCTGTAATATAAGAGACGAAATTCTGCACAACCCTGAATAATCGGTTTGTGCAGAGCGTCTCACTGAAAGCCAAAGTAGCCCTCAGTGATAGCTCCACATCTCTATACATAAGCGACGAACATTCTGCTACTTCCGGGTTCCACTGGAATCTCACTCTAAATTCCTATACATACATAAATATCAATCGTGTCTAACTATACACATACCGAATTAATAATAATATAAACATTCAGTGGTACAGCCACTGGTCTGCAAACATACATATAAGTTAAACAACAGTGGTTCCGTACGGGATACAACATGGCGGCGCAACCGGTCGTGTTTCGCCTTGTGCTCGGCTCTTCCACGTGGTACGGCAAATTCGGATTAATAATTCACATTTATGCATAGCAAATTCCACAAACATAATTTCAACAATAATATAAATATATCACGATGAAACAGAAGGGTGTTCATTTACCTGTTTGACAAGTTCAGGCCCGTGATGACTTGAGAGAATTCTAAGATTTCAAAGTCCTGCTTCCTGGTTTATGAGTGTAGAGATTTCTCTAGCTGTGGAGATGTTGCCTCTACCTCGTCTCACACACGACTGATTCAAACTGTGCTAAGATCTGACACAGGCAGAACTGCTCTACCCACTGAGCCTGCTCTGATTGGTTAAAACGGTCCGATTCAAAACTCAAGTGCTGACTCACTGCGATGTGGGTGGCTCGCTCGCTGTGTGTGGTCTGCTGTGTAATCTTAATTGCTGCTGTGTAGCTTACTGACTCTCTAAGGGTACAATGACTACACATGCTAAATAGTCAATGTGCAGAGTTAAAGCTAGCCAGTTCGTGACAGGCTCCCTCAACTGAAAAAAGGCGATGACTACTGGATTCGACCTTTTTCTACTACAGAGCCTAGTTTAACACTGCACTATCCTAGGGTCCTATTTACAAACTAAGTAAGTTGCTCTACCTGAGCTGCAATGCTATGCCAGGTAGCTATGGACACTAGTGACAGGGTATTACTGGGCGGGGACGAATTCTGGTGCTGTGGCCCTTAGTTGTGTTGGGTGGGCGCCAGCTGCTGTGTCCTCCACGAGATGGCGACTGAGGTAGTCGGCTCCGTGGTTCTCTTTGCCGGGGATGTACTCGAGCTGAAATGAGTACGCCTGAAGGGTGAGTGCCCATCGCATCAGGCGAGAGTTCAAGGATTTGGAGGCTTCCAGGAACGATAGTGGTTGGTGGTCCACCTGAACTGTGAAGTGGGTCCCATACAGGTAGAGTTGGAATTTCTGTATGGCCCAGACTAGTCCAAGACATTCTTTCTCCGACGTGGCGTAGTGGGTCTCGGCGGGTCTCAATTTTCTGCTGGCGTAGGCGACAGGGAATAGCGTCTCTGCATTCTTGGGGTCGCGCTGTAGCAGTACTGCTCCGAGGCCTAAGTCGCTTGCGTCGGTGCGAAGAACGAATGGCTGAGTCAAATCGGGTAGGTGGAGTACTGGCGCCGATGTCATTCTGTCCTTGAGTGTTTGGAATGCTGTCTCGCATTCCGCTGTCCAAACTACTTTGTCCGGGGCGATTTTCCGGGTTCCATTTGTCAGAGGTACGGCGATGCTGTTGTAGTTGGGGATGAACTTCTGGTAGAAGCCGCAGAGTCCTAGAAACGACTGCACTTCCTTCTTGGTCTTGGGCCTAGGAGCGTCGAGTAGGCGTTTCACTGTCTTCTCTACCGGTCGCAGGCTTCCTTGACTGATGGTGTGTCCCAGAAATTCTAGTTCTGTGAATCCAATCTGACATTTGGTGGGTCTTGCCGTCAATCCTGTGTCTCTGAGGCGTGCGAGTAGTTGTTGTAGGAGCGTGACATGTTCCTCCCACGTAGGCGTAGCGATGAGGATGTCGTCCATAAACGAGTGTAGGTGCTCGCTGCTCAGGGGTGCCAGGAGTTTTCGCATCATTGCGCTGAAGATGCTGGGTGCGTTGTGGAGTCCGAATGGAAGCACGTTGAATTCGAAGTGTCCTTCCATAGTGCTGAAAGCTAGGTACTTTCGGACTTGCGGTTGCACTGGTATCTGGTAGTATCCTTTGCTGAGGTCGATGCGTGAGAAGTACTTCGCTCGCTGTAGCTTGGCAAATAGGTCTGTCTGGTCCGGGAGTGGCTCTGGCTGGAACTGCGTTACCGCATTCAGGAGTCTGAAGTCGATGCACAGTCGATGCTCTCCGTTGGGTTTTCGCAACAATACCGTGCCTGCGCTGTAGGGTGAAGTAGACTCTGAGATGATTCCGGCTGCCAGTAAGGTGTCTATCTCTTCCTTGATGGCTCGCTGCTGAGACAGTGGCATCGGGTAGAGCTTCTGGCGGACGGGTGTTGGGTCGGTCACCGTTAAGGTTACTTCGACGAGGTCTGTCCTCCCTGGTCGGTCTGTTAGCACAGTCTGATGTTGTCGAATGACCTGTAGTACTTGCTGTTGCTGTTTAGCGACTAGGTCTCCGTTGAGTATCACGTCTTTGTAGGTTTCTTTGGAGTGCAGGGGGTACTCTACTGCATTGGTCTCCATGCTTTCTCCTTCTTCCGCGATGGCAATGGCTAGCAAGTTGTGAGTGCTGGGGGTCGCTGGTCTGTCCGTATACTTCTTGAGGAGATTGATGTGGTGGTATCGGGCTCTCCCGTTCACCTCTACTTGGTAGACTGTCTTGGATTTCTTGGCAGTCACCCGGTACGGTCCTCTCCAAGCGATGTCCAGCTTGTTGGTTCCACTTGGAAGTAAGAGTAGCACTTGATCGCCGACTTGCAGTTCTCTGTCCTTCGCGTGGCGGTTGTAGTACTTCGCCTGACGGGCTCTTGCCTTCTTCAGTGCTTCACCAGCTTTCTTCCACGTTGCTTTGAGGGTTTCCTGCAGGTCTGTGACGTACTTGGTGGCACCTCTGGGTGTGTCGTCTATCTTGGCTTCCGTCCAACTTCTGCGTAGGGCTTCTAGCGGTCCTGCTAGAGGTCTGCCGAAAAGCAAAGTTGACGGGGTGTAGCCTGTGGCTGCATGGGGCGTTTCTCTGTATGCGAACAGTGCCGCATTCACGTAGGTGTCCCACGCTTCTGGATTGTCGTCGGCGACTTTCCTGAGGATGGTGAGAAGGGTTCCATTCAGTCTTTCTACTTGTCCGTTGCTGGCGGGGTGGTATGGTGGTGTGCGAATGTGATGAACTTGTATCAACTCGAACACGTCTTGCATCAGGCGGCCGGTGAACTGAGATCCGTTGTCCGTTCTAATGCTGTCCGGGAATCCGACTCTGGTAAAGATGGCGATGAGTGCATCTGCAATCTTCTTGGTGTCGATCGCTGGCAACGGGACTGCTTCGCACCACATCGTACATGCGTCGACGAGTGTGAGTAGAAATCTGTTCCGCTTCTTGGTCATGGGCAGTGGTCCTACTATGTCTACTGAGACTTGCTGGAATGGCACGCCGACTACTACCGATGGTCCTAAGGTAACTGGTACGGTGTGATGTCGCGGGGAATATCGTTGACATTGGTGGCAAGATTTCACGTAGCGCTTGACATCCTCCGTGATTCCTGGCCAATAGTAGTGTGCGCTGATTCTCTGCACTGTGGCTCCAATTCCCATGTGTCCGCTGAGTGGCATGCTGTGGCCTAGTTCTAGTACTTGGGCTCGAAGGGTGGCTGGTAGTACTAGTTGGGTGTGATCTCCATCTCCTTGTCGATGTAGAACTCCCTCTTCCATGTAGAAGTCTCCCTTGTGCGGGGGTGTGTGCGCCTTGGGTAGCTTCTGGAAGCACTTCGCTATCGAGGTGTCTTCTTTCTGTGCTGTTTTGATCTCTTCGAGTCCTGGATTCGGAGCGAACTCGGGCTGGGGTGGTTGGGTTTTAGCTTGGGCCCTGGTTTGCACTGCAGCTATCTCTACAGTTTTTGGGGGCGTGCCTAAGAACACATACCTACAACCTAGCACTAGATCATACAGGGGTTTCTGTAAAACAGCTGCTTGGATTCGTCCTGTGACGTACCTACTCTCTACTTCTATCCAAGCTATTGGGCAAGTAGTCGTCGGGTTCGTCAAGTCTGCTCCTTGTAAGTCGACTGTCTTGTCTGTCAAGTCCGCGCGCGCTACAAGAGATTCGCTGACTATCGCGTCGTATGATAGACCTGTGTCATACAGACAGTTCGCTTCTTTTCCGTTGACCTTGACCGTGTCTGTCACCGATGGGTGATCTCCGATCGTGTGTGGCTTGTTACCGCTGCTTTGAGTTAGAACTCTGTGCGCTGGCCGGCTTTCGCGCTCTTCCCTACGTTGTGCGGCCAACTTGAAACATTCTGCGGTGGAGTGATTGTTTCTGTTGCAGAACGAACAATACCGTCTCTGTTCTGCGGGACCTCTTTTCCCGAATTCCGTGTTGGGTCCTTTATTTTGCCCAGGTCTGGGGTTATTCGGCTTATTCGCGGTGCGCTCTTCTCGGTTAGGGCTTCGTTTCTGTGCCTCTATCCCGTTAGGCTTTAGGTCTCGCCTGAAGCTCTTGGCTTCTCTGTGTGCGGCCACGTACCTATCTGCGACCTTGACCAGATCTTCTAGTCTTTCCGCGCCCTGCTCTACTGAGAATGTCCTCAGCTCGGGGGTCATGGTTTCCCGTAGCTGTTCCCATACTAACAGTTCTGTCAGTCCATCATACGTCTTAGCCGTGGCTGACTGGCTAATCCACTTATCCAGCGTTGTGGACAACCGATCCGCGAACTGCGCATAGCTCTCTCCTTTCACTCTCCGATTGGTGCGGAATTTTTGCCGGTAGCATTCTCCTGTCAGTTCGAATCCCGTTAGGAGTGCCTCTTTTACTTTGTGATAGTCCGTCACTCTGTCAGTCGGTAGCTTACTGTAGATGTCATAAGCCTTTCCTCTAAGCCCTTGACTAAGCTTAAAAGACCAATGAGTGGGATCTAGTTTGTACTCTGTTGCTAGACGCTCAAACCTAGTCAGATAGAGATCTAGACCTTCTTCTCTCTCATTGAATGTTCCCAGTGGAAATGACATTCCTTGTACAGGGTTGGATGCTACCTCTAGCTGATCTGAGTGGGAAGGGGTTGAGGAAGAACTTGAAGCTCCTGATCCCAATCTTCTTAGCTCTAACTCATGCTGTCTTTCTTTTTCCTTTTCTTCCCTCTCTTTTTCTTTTTCTGCCCTCTCATACTCCCATTTCCTAACTTCTGCTTCTCTCTCTGCTGCTAATGCTGCCTTCTTCTGTTCTCTTTCTGCCTCTAGCTCTAATTTCCTCGTTTCTCTCTCTGCCTCTAATTTCTTCTGCTCTAGTTCTAATTTCTTTTGCTCTGCTTCCAATTTCTTCGCCTCTCTCTCCGCTTCTAACTTCTTTGCCTCTCTCTCTGCTGCTCTCTCTGCCTTAGCCTCCTGTTTCTCTACCTCTGCATTGATATACGCAATTAGGTCTCCCCCTGCTAAGTGTAAAGCTTCCCCTAATTCCTTGAAGCGCAATCTCAAGGCCACTGGGTCCGACATTGCCAAACGTGTCTATGAACAACCTCTGAATCACGTGGAATACCAAAACACTAGCAATATTGCAATTCAATAACAACAATGCAACGACCATAAAATCGTAATCAATAATAGAATAAAACAAGAGTCAAATGGCATACAACAGTTATTTAAGCAAAACCTGCAAAAGAACAATGCAACATACAGACACAAAAAGAATTGAAGCAAAAAAGTTTTTTAAGTAAAGAATAGTGCACCACAACTGATCAGTGTTATAACTATTCTAAGTTATTCTACTACTACTGTTATCTAATTTTATTGTACTTAGATCCGGTTATACCCAATTCCTATTATACACAGATCCTAGCTAGGCTCGCCAATTAAAGTGTCACGTGGGGTTTATGGGCTCTGCACAATGGAATTATGGACCCTCACGTTTATTCGGTGGGAACTGCTAGTAAGTCACCCTATGAATTACTTTAATAAATTTATTTGTTTAGCTCGTTCTGTGTTAAGGTTGGGGTACAGAGATAGATAGAAAAATGGTAAAAGATACTGTCACACTAGCTTTCACACGGCTATGAATCATATGTAGTCCAGCCACTTGATAACAGTTAAAATCACACATTTATTTCTTCTACTCTATACAAAATTCTCTAAGTACTAATCTACCTTAAAAAGTCTCAGTCTCTGCTAATAGTTCGATCGCTGATAGTCTAGGCAGCTGTTATATCTTCCTCGGGCACTTGCTATAATATTTCATGTAGATTTGGACTACTGTGGTCCGTTTTACAGTTTCTGAAGAGTTGGACTACTGTGGTCCTGTTATGATCAGTTTAAGTGCACCATTGTCGATTACACTTAACTTCTAGATGGTGCGGTCGAAGTCCTTCTGTGAGGTAGCTTCTGGTACACCTTTGTCGTTGTGTAGTTGGGTTCCCTTGCCACGCTGTGGGGTCTGACAGGGTGTTTTTCAAGGTAGCTCTTTCCGTCTTGTGCGGTAGAGGATCCTCAACCAACTAGTCGTTTCTGTGGAGTGGGGTGCACAGGATAGCTCGGGATAGCTCGCCTGCTCGTCTGTAATATAAGAGACGAAATTCTGCACAACCCTGAATAATCGGTTTGTGCAGAGCGTCTCACTGAAAGCCAAAGTAGCCCTCAGTGATAGCTCCACATCTCTATACATAAGCGACGAACATTCTGCTACTTCCGGGTTCCACTGGAATCTCACTCTAAATTCCTATACATACATAAATATCAATCGTGTCTAACTATA
The DNA here is from genome assembly GCA_036898135.1 of Oncomelania hupensis. NCBI lineage: Eukaryota > Metazoa > Mollusca > Gastropoda > Littorinimorpha > Pomatiopsidae > Oncomelania > Oncomelania hupensis. The sequence continues at coordinate 10,010,035 of CM072520.1, read as the reverse complement.
CACATACCGAATTAATAATAATATAAACATTCAGTGGTACAGCCACTGGTCTGCAAACATACATATAAGTTAAACAACAGTGGTTCCGTACGGGATACAACATGGCGGCGCAACCGGTCGTGTTTCGCCTCGTGCTCGGCTCTTCCACGTGGTACGGCAAATTCGGATTAATAATTCACATTTATGCATAGCAAATTCCACAAACATAATTTCAACAATAATATAAATATATCACGATGAAACAGAAGGGTGTTCATTTACCTGTTTGACAAGTTCAGGCCCGTGATAACTTGAGAGAATTCTAAGATTTCAAAGTCCTGCTTCCTGGTTTATGAGTGTAGAGATTTCTCTAGCTGTGGAGATGTTGCCTCTACCTCGTCTCACACACGACTGATTCAAACTGTGCTAAGATCTGACACAGGCAGAACTGCTCTACCCACTGAGCCTGCTCTGATTGGTTAAAACGGTCCGATTCAAAACTCAAGTGCTGACTCACTGCGATGTGGGTGGCTCGCTCGCTGTGTGTGGTCTGCTGTGTAATCTTAATTGCTGCTGTGTAGCTTACTGACTCTCTAAGGGTACAATGACTACACATGCTAAATAGTCAATGTGCAGAGTTAAAGCTAGCCAGTTCGTGACAAGGACCATCAGGACTTCTGCGCTCCCTTGTCATCTCCATCTTCCTATATACTTGCGAAACATGGACCCTCACAGCAGATCTACAACGAAGAATACAAAGCATGGAGATGAGGTGCTACAGAAGACTTATTGGCATTTCCTATACCCAGCACATCACCAACGACGAAGTCCGAAAGATCATCACACAAGCCATTGGACAACACGATGACCTGCTCACAGTGGTGAAACAACTAAAACTCAGATCATCTATGGTGCCCCTACGACCTCCGAGTTACGGGATAGGATAGGATAGGATAGGATAGGATAGAGCAATAGGCCAAGCCAAGTATAACCTACTGTATACTTTAAAATGTTGAGCCCATGGGTAGTTACTTCCATGTTCGTATTGCCTCCATTATCTATAGTAGACGTCTTATAAACTTCCCGTCCGTGTTATAAAATAATTAGCTTATTCTCAGAAGATTCATACAAACTTGATATTAGTTTGTAAACAGTTTTTTACGTTCCAATTTCACCTATACACGCATTCATCAAAAGACCTTTCTTATACAATTACACAAGTCGAGATAGAGAAATAAACTTGAAACTAAAGACGTAAAATACACAACAATGGGAATACAACACCAATAAACGTTTCGCTAATTTTATGGTTCTCTTCTTTCTCACTCATTGTAGTAGAATAATAATAAAAACTGAATTCAATAAAACTTTTAAGTCCTAGAGTAATAAAATAATAAATAGCTGAACTGTAATATAATCTTATTTTTCTCTGAAGCAATCCCATCTGACAGAAAATTACATTTATCAATTTATGCAAATATTTCATGCATTTACAAAATTAGTTTCCAACAAGTAAATCAAAATATAAATATTCAAATTACCATGTCTGTCATGAACAGACTCTAGAATCATCACAGTAAAAAACCGACAAAGTAACAATATTTCCAAATGACACAAAATAAGCATTCACTCTTTTTTTGTTTCACAGTCAATCTTTCATTGTACTAATACACCCTATCCTAGTCCTATTTCATCCCATCACAGACCCTCTCAGATGCATATGAGAACAGCCTTCTGGGTAAATTAACGTCCCCTGACACTTAAAGCGTATGCGGGGGAAAGCCTTCTGTTAGTGGGTAGATTAATGTCCCTGGACACATGAAGCGTCTTGACTTGACTTATGTCTTGACTTATGTAGATTAACGTCCCCGGACACATGGCGTATGGGGGACCTATCACATGAAGCGTATAGGGGACAGTCTTTATCTTATCTTATCTTAATCAGTCTCATCACCAAAATATTAATGAACTAGGAAATATAGTACCAACGCAAAGCGAATACATACGCTACGTGCCTATGTCGACAGCCACCGCTTGTATACTAACTCTATAAACACGTGATGCATACACAAATGTAAATATACTACTCAAAATAATACAAGGGCCACTTGGACATATGAGTCTCTCTTTAAATCAGAAACACGAATTCAATTTTATTAATATTGCAATCATTTCTGCCTCAATAACAAAAAAGATTTTAGACATCAGTCGCTTAAAATTCGAGTAAATTCAATTTAACTGGACATACCCCTCATTTACAAACTCAAAACTTTAGAAACCAAAAATCTAAAAAGTCAGTATCGGGTGTGGCCACAGTTTGCATCAATGCAGTCTTGGCATCGTTGTCTCATTGACCGTATCACGTTATGGAGGAGTTTTCCTGGGATGGCCAACCACTCTTGCTGGAGAACTTGGGCCAGAACTTCAAGGTTAGCTCCTGGAGGGAGGTTTGCCCGTGTCTGTCGACCCAAGACATCCCACAGATGTTTTATGGGGTTCAAATCGGGTGATCGAGCCGGCCAATCCATCCTTATGACGTGCTGTTGCTGCAGGAAGTCATTGACGATACGCGCTCGGTGGGGTCTGGCATTATCGTCCTGTAGTTGGCACCTTCCCCAATCGCCCGCAGAGCTGGGAGAACCCTAGGTTGTAGGACGTCATCCCTGTAGCCAATACCGTTTAAGTTGCCATGAATTTGGAGCAGGGGTGTTCTGAAGTTTAATGCGAAGCCATCCCACATCATGACAGATCCACCACCAAAGCGGTCATGCTCGCGCACCGTTGCATCAGCAAAACGCTCCCGTGGACGCCTCCAAACATTCACTCGACGGTCGATGAAAGACAAGGAGAACCGAGACTCGTCTGTAAAGAGCACCCTTGACCAATGTTGCCTAGTCCACACCAAATGACGCCGAGCCCAGGCCAAACGCGCTGCACGGTGAGCTGGGGTGAGCAAAGGCCGTACCGCTGGTCGTCTTGATCCCAGGTTTGCCTCGTGTAGACGGTTGCGAATTGTCTGGTCGCTGACGTTAACATTGCTGGGTGCGTGAAGCTGTTTTCTGATGGTGTTTGCTGTAGCGGACCTCATCCTCGGAGCTGACAGGGTGATGAAATGGTCTTGTCTTGCAGTGGTAACGCGGGGGCGTCCGGACCTTCTTGGTTCTTGGACGCTTCCAGTGTTGTTAAAGCGCTCCCGCAGCCTTTGGACAACGGAGTGGGACACTCCCAGCCGCCTGCCAACTTCTCTCACCCCCAACCCTTCCTGAAGCCATGCAATAGCTCTGCCTCTATCCGCATCAGTCAATTGTCGCCTTGGGGGCATGGTTAGAAAAGCAGCAAAAGCGCTGCCATTTATACCCAGAAAAAAGCGCCTATTGTTGAACTGAACTCAGAAAATGCAAGCCTTTCGCGTACAAATCACTTCTTAATGTTGAAAATTTTGCTTTATTAGCAAGACAACAGTAAATTAGGGTCATTTTTTTTGGTAAAAATTGGGTTTGTTTTTCAACTCAGTGCAGAAAGTTCGAAACTCACACATGTGATTACTTGTCAGAATAAGATTGTCTTGAATGTTACTGTACAGGATAAGTTTTGAAATAAGCAATATAAGCGATATTATTGATAGCAGCAAAAATAATTAAACTAAATGAAATATGAGAGTGGCCCTACAATTATTTTGAGTAGTATATTTTGCCACTTCACTTCGTGACATAGTTGTCACCCCCATTAGACATATCTATCAAGTATAGCCTTATCGCCTCCATTAGGCTATCTATCAAGTGCAGTTATCGTTTCCAAAGTATTATTGTTACTAAACTTGTTTCGGCATTTTTTTTGTTGTGATTTGTTTTTTGTGTTGTCGAAATGAGTTAATTCTATCATTAATAATGCTAGTGAAAAGATTTTCCAAGCAACTTAGAAGAGTTATACCTAGGTAATTATCAACATTATATTTATCACTTTTATTTTTATACAGTGGGCAAATGGTTCCAACCGCCCAGTCATCTGGTTAGCAGTCATTGCTAGCATTAACATTAACATCAGTGCAAACATCAACATTAGATTTAAAAAGCACGGTGGTGTCTAAATTCTTGTCATTCAATTCTACCACTACATAGAACATGATTAAATAACATTGTAATAATATTTAATAACTTGGGTGACGACGCCTTTAAGAATTCATTAAGTACTAAGTCTATACCACAAGCTTTATTATTCCTTAACTTACTATGGATTTTCTAACCTTCTCACTTGTAAAGTCTTCATTCAAACAAGTATTATCGAAAAGGTTACCTTTTGTGTCAGTGGGATCAGTAGAGTAGAGAATATCATCGTCAGGAATATTACCGAGTTTCTCAAAGTAATTTATAAAATCTACATGCGTAGGCATATTCACGTTTGGTTGCTTTTGGTTAGAGTCATTCAAGGCTTTCCAATCTTCGGGTCTTTTAATTTCATTTTCCTTAAACTGGTATGAAAATTCCTTCTATGAATTGCAAACTTCTTACAAACTATTCTTTTATATTCCTTATATGCTTGTTTCCTTATTTCTTTTGAGTTTTGATCGCGCAATCGTCCATGTTTGCGTTTAGTGTTGCGGAATGTTTTTCTTTTCTGCCTACATTCACACTTCATTGAAGTCAACAAAAGCCTGTATGACAAGTCTACCATTGCAGTCCTCCACAACAGCGCCATCGGGAACTGGTTTAGAACAACAATCCGTGTGCGTCAAGGATGCCTACTCTCTCCAACACTCTTCAACATCTTCCTAGAGCGCATCATGTCAGATGCTCTTGCAGATCATGAAGGCACAGTCAGCATAGGGGGTAGAGCAATCTCCAATCTTCGTTTTGCAGATGACATTGATGGATTGGCTGGAGAGGAACAAGAACTTGAACAGCTGGTACAGAGGCTTGACACCACCTCCAGAGCCTATGGAATGGAAATAAGTGCAGAGAAGACCAAAATGATGACCAACAACACCAATGGCATCAACACGGACATCAAAGTCCAAGGCCAATCCCTCAACACAGTGCATAGCTTCAAATATTGAGGAGCCATTGTATCAGACAATGGGTCCCGACAGGAAGTCCTCTCCAGGATCGCACAAACAACTGCTGCCCTGACAAGGTTGAAGCCCATTTGGAAAGACAGGACCATCAGTCTACATTCCAATGTAAGACTGCTGCGCTCCCTTGTCATCTCCATCTTCCTATATGCTTGCGAAGCATGGACCCTCACAGCAGATCTCCAACGAAGAATACAAAGCATGGAGATGAGGTGCTACAGAAGACTTCTGGGCATTTCCTATACCCAACACATCACCAACGACGAAGTCCGACAGACCATCACACAAGCCATTGGACAACACGATGACCTGCTCACAGTGGTGAAGAAACGGAAACTCCGATGGTATGGCCACGTCACCAGATCATCAGGCCTTGCAAAGACTATTCTGCAAGGCACAGTGCAAGGAGGTAGAAGAAGAGGGAGACCAAAAAAGAGGTGGGATGACAACATTCGAGAATGGACTGGTTTGACATTGAGCGAAGCCATCAGGGCTGCTGAGGACAGAGAAAGATGGAGTATGCTGGTTAAACGATCATCTGTGGTGCCCCTACGACCTTCGGGTTACGGGACAGGATATGATAGGATAGGCCTACATTCACCATCAAACCAAGGTCTTTTATCTTTCTTACTAAAATTGTTATTAGTTTTCTTAATATTTTTCAATAAAGCAGAATCTCTAGCAGAAGAAAGCAAACTATCTACTACGTCCTTAGTTACATTATTTATATCTATTTGAGAAACATGTTGCACTCGCTCCAACAAATTTGACAACATTCCATCTATCACTCGAACACGATCTTCCACTATCACTTTTCCATATTGGTTTAATTATTTCATTCTTTTTATTTCTATCATTATTATTATTATCATCGGTAGGTGGGTTATCAGGAGGCAAAACCTCGCCGAATGACAACGTCAAATATAAAGGACAGTGAACATCCGAAATACTTTCAAAATCGCCAACAGAAAACCTAGTAACGCGGGGTAAACAGATCAATGGAGAGCAGCCCGTAATCGACAACGCTAACTCCCTTACAAGTTACTCGGCCTACCTTAGAATCATCTAGCAGCTCTACCATTGACGATTAGCATATTTTGGGCTATACAAAACTCAATAAGGGAGTGGCCAAAATTGTTCACACTGTTATCTTAAGACATTCTTACCTTCTGAATACCATAAATCTGAATTGAATCTAGCGTATTACTAATAACATTATCAACCTCTTGAGCTTGATCTACAATGTCTTTCACAATTCCAGTTCTGGCATTAAAATCACCAAGTATAACAACACTAATTTCTTCATCCCAGTTTAATAATGTATCTCACATTTTTTGAAAAACATTTCTATTCACATAAACTGAATTTTCTAGATGTACATACACAGCAACACATAAAATAGTTTCCAATTTATTGTTGTAAGGAAAAGATTTTTTTTTTAAAGACCATCTTTAGCAACGGGATGGTGTACTAAGCGGAAATATTTATCCTGCTCTGGTTGTAGTCTCTTCATGAAAGAGTGACGTTCAACAATTTTAATATAATCTAAAAGTTAATTCCTAACCAAAATCGCGATACCACCAGATCTTTTCTTGAAACGCTTTCTGTTTTTCATAAAACATGTATAACCATTAATATTCACCTGCGCAAGATCATCAAGCTTCGTTTCTGATAAGCATAAAACATCTACTTCCCTAACCAGCTTTTCAAAGTCGGGAAACTTTCATTTTAACAGTAAGCCACATACATTCAGTGACAAATTGCGAAGTGATAAAAAAGAGAAGTTTACATTCTTTTCTGAATTTCCAGTAAAGATACTACTTTCAGAACCATCATTATCATTTACATCACCATAATTATCAGTATTATCATGATCATCTGAGGTTTCTGAAGAACCATTATGTGCATCATCATTTACATCATCAATATCACTATCATTACCACCAAGATTATTACAACTATAATTATTATCCTCATCATTATTATTATTATTATTATTATTATTATTATTATTATTATTATTATTATTATTATTATTATTATTATTGTCATCAGTATCCTTATTATTTATATTACTAGTGGTTTTTGTACCCTGGCAAGCCAGGGTACACAGGTTGCTGTTTAAAATGTAGACAGAGAGACAACTGTTGTCTGCGAGTTTCATTTGGACGATGATACCTCCCCATATCCCCCTTGATACCTCCCCATACCCCCCCCCCTGATATCTCCCCGCCCCCCCCCCCCATGATGCCTCACCATACCCCCTTGATACCTCCCCGAACCCACTTGATACCTCCCCATACCCCCTTGATACCTTCCGTACCCCCCTTGTAACCTACCTGTACCCTCCTTAATACTTCCCCGTTGATCGTTTCGCGGGTATGGACGAAAGGAATCGGCCATCACCATAACCCCTTATATATACCCGTATCCCCGTTATGCCTACCCATGCCCCTTTAAACCTACCCGTAGCCCCATTTTACCTACACGTACCACCCCATCCCGATCCTTGGTAATAATAATAATAATAATAATAATAATAATAATAATAATAATAATAATATTATTATTATTATTATTAAATATAGAATAATACAAATAGAAATCATAAAAAACACCAAGGTTTTAAAAGAAAATTTGATATAAAATATAATAATAATAATAATAATAATAATAATAATAATAATAATAATAATAATAATAATAATAACAATAACAACAATAATTTATTATTATTTTTATTATTAGTTTATAAATAATAATAATAATAATAATAATAATAATAATAATAATAATAATAATAATAATAATAATAAAAATAATAATAATAATAATAATAAATTAAAGGTAAAAAGCCTAAATTAAAAAGAAAAATATCCATATTGTAGTGTAAAAAAAAAAAAATAAAAAAAAATATGGCCCGCGTAAGATTCGAACGTGGGTCGCACTAAACAGTAGGCGGAAGTTTTACCAACTATGCCACCAAGGCTTCATAGAAAAACCATCTATTTTTTGGTCTATATGGGAAAACATGCTGAAAACTCAATTTGATTTTTAATGGAAGCGCGCGGAATGAGGCTATTGCAGTTTGTGGACATTTTGTTTATTTATTTATCTCAGAAACGGTTAAACGTTCGGTAAGGAAATGTCGGCTATAACGATTTCGCTTGTTTTGAGCGTACAGCAGGCAGATCCGCGGGGCCCGGCACCTGCCCAGATCAGCGTCCATACCGGACAAACTTTATAGTAGAGGTGAAGAAAGACTTCCGGATAAGCAATTTATATATATAGATTATTGCTAGCATTAACATTAACAACATCAGTGCAAACATCAACATTAGATTCAAAAAGCACGGTGGTGTCTAAATTCTTGTCATTCAGATTAAAACCTTTGACAATATTGTCCAAGCCCTGGGACAAGTCTCTATCACATAAAATATCTTCAACAACAACAGCGTTTTCAATGTTACCACCTCTACCACTGTCATAACCACCATCACTATCAATCACTATCAACATCGTCAACAACATCATGGAAGTTAATAATTTTGTTATCACCCTCAGCAACACACTCCTCACTATATTAAATATTTATCCTTGCGAGCGCTAACAGCAAGCTTTAAGTTTGGTTTTACGTTATAAAAAATATATTATTATTTGGCAGGTGCCTGATTGTCATGATTGACCTAATTGCTTGCAGTACTGTATACTCAAAGTGTTACGAAACATTGCAGACGCACAGAATGGAGAGTATCGCGGACCAGGGCCTGGCCACCGGAAGCCATTCTCCGGGGTTCAAGAAAGAGCCGCAACTTCAGGCCATGGAAGTTTATACACAGCAGCCATCTAAGGCAGGCTACCCCAATCAGCAAGGTCAGGCCAGCCACCAGTACCACAAACAGAAGCTTCCATCGCAGCGTCGTCAGCAACAAGCGTCGAACGACAGATACAGCAACCAATACCCGGCCTTTGAACCAGCGTCCATTGGCACTTATTCTGACGTTAGCGGCACCTATCTGGGTAGAGGAGACCAAGGATTTGACACAGACGTGCGCGGCCAGTACCAGTACCCCTATAATTCTCTTGACTCACGCCAGGACCAGTATCCTGCTGGCTACTACCCGTCTCCTTACGGCAAGCTTCATTACCAAAAACGGGAACAAAACTATGATGGACAGTTGAGTAAAAGAGTCGCGGACTATTATTCTGGGCCACTGGGTAAAACTAACATCAAGCACAGAGACATTGACGAGACAAAAAAACGTCACGATACCGGTAACTCAGCAATAGCTGGAGTGAATGTAGACCCGCAACACCTCCAAGCTGCTCTATCTCGGAGGATGGAAAAAGATAAAGGCGTTTCCAGGAAACACAAAATGACGAAGAAAGTCAAACCACGGCCAACAATGAGGAAGAGGAGACGGACGAAGCGTCACGTGGGCCCGCACGATAATGAAGGTTTGCAACGTCTGCTGTCTACAGGTACGCTGGCACCATCCACCCTGCCGCTCAACCACCCGGACTACAACCACACCATCGACGTCGTCTTCGCCGTCTACTGGTTCTATCCTGCCAAGACCAAGGCCATCCTGCCCGACGACCAGGCTTGCATCGACAAGTGGACAAGCGAGGAGTCACAGCGCTTTGACCCTAACAGTGAGTACACTCTGGCCATCCCTGGGGCACAGCTGGAATGAAATTTTTTATCGGTCCCAAAATCAGCCCACCTTTACCAACCTGTCACGCAATGTCGGTGTTGCCTCTGCAGGTGTAACCTGGCTTAAAAGAGTGCTTACAGAGTGTTAAAGCTCAAATGAAACGTAATGTATTGAAATTTCCTAGCAAAACGGGAATCTTTCGCTGGATTATGATGATGGATTGGTTTGGTTAGTCATTGTTTATAGGGTCCAGGAAAGAGCCGAACCAGGACCACAACTTGGTTGAAAGAGGTTAGTTATTTATTGCTTACAGGGTCTAGCGGACTGCAAAGAGCCGAATCAGGACCATAAAATCAGGACCACAACTTGGTTGAAAGAGGATCCGTATTAAAGATCGCTGAAACTACTCTAGTGGTTACACGGAAGGCACTCCACCAGCTGGTCATTTTACAATAAATTATCACGCAGGGGACGCTGAGGCTATACTCTAATTTATGGAACCCGCGTTTACAAAAACAAAATAGAATCTAAAAATCATTATAAAATATCAACAAAACACATACATATAAAATGCCCACATTGCTAAATAATAATATCATAGGAAGCCCTAGTGACCATTTGGCAGAACTGGACCCTATAAACATTGAATATCTATCTATCTATTTGGCAGAAAAGCGTCCAATATTCCCAAGCTGACACAATATACCTCACACAAATGAGGAGTTTTGGAAGAGTTTTCAAGAAAAAGAGTAGGTGACTGGTCTAGCGAAGAAGATAGTATAGTAGATTGATAGAACAGAGTAGGAATGAAGGAAAAAGACAGAGACAGGGGGAATTTAAAGCACTAAATTTCGTGAAAGTGAGGATATTATTTATAAAGAAATCCGATGATGATGATTACGTTGATGGCAGCGATGATGATAACAGATAAGCGATGACAACGATGATAATAATGATAATGATGCTGATGATGCAGACAAGTACTATGGGATGGATCATGACGCCTACGAGCACGTGATCACGGAGGAATGCCTGGAGAAGAGCGAGCACCAGCTGGACGACGAGGGGATTTACGAGTCACAGGACAATCGTGACAAGTTTAACCTACACATGGGCCAGATGACCGTCTACCGGTCAGTAGAGCACACATTTCTCTAACAACCAACCTACGCTAAAATGAAACAATGTCTTTATGGAAAACAAACAAACAAACATCGAAATGCATTTCTTAAGCTTCGTTCAGTAGTATCGTGGCTTAAAACTCATCGCTTTTCCCAACGTACATGTCTCATGCCTGTTCTGTCCAGATGAACCCGACGATGAATATCGTGCTCACTAATACATACAATGAGTAGCATCTATTCTGCAACCTCAATGAAGACGCAATATCAATGAAGCAAAAGCAGTTTGCATATATTTGCTTAAAATTGATGCATTCATTTAAGTGAAAATTGAAGTGATTCAAATGTGGTTTTTATATTTAGTTATCCTTTGTCTTTTAGCTGTTTTGCTTCTTGCGATGAAGGGTAAAACGTTAATAAATTCGTGTTATCTCGTTACCATTATTTAATTTAGTTGACATCAATGAGTTGCGTTGGCAAGAGCGTACACCCAGCTTATACCAGTATAGATACCATAGACATGCATTTCCCAATCACAGCTGTATTATCGGTTGATAATGTTTTGCCTAACGTTTACGTTAAAAGTTGCCTTCAAATATTTTGCACTCGGTTGAACAAATGAACATTTATGTTTATGTTGTTTTGTCCCGACTTTCCTCCTTGTTTTCGCTAACGTCAGTTCTACTGATTCGTTATGTTCTGAATGACGGAAGTCACCAGGCACCACCATACTGCAAACGAGATTTGGTATCGTCAGTTTAACTATTTTCCATGTCTGTTTCTTTGTTATGCATAGTAACAATGTTCAAGTAGTTTATCTGGCTTGCAGGATTAGGATCAAGTGCACGTGCTCACAGATAACCAGCAGCACGACAAACAAACGATGCGCTAAAGTTTTGCCTTTCAACCAACAACGCTGGCCCGCGTATATGGGAAGAGACGGCGATAGCCATTGGTCGTCGACCAGAAAGTGATGCCCAAAAAATACCATTAAAGAATTATTGTATATTTTTCATTGGTTTTCGTCACAAGTATATCAACTAACAAGTTAGTATCTCCCTTCTATGTCTCTGTCGACGTGCGCGTACAACCGGTTGCTTCCCTTTACATGCTTTGCGCTCCATAGAGCGTCGTCGGCCTAAAATAATTTTTTAGAAACTTCAAAACCCAGGGGAATTATGGGTAGGGAAACCTTTTTATGAAATGAAGTCGGCAGGACTCTTCGCGATTGGTACATGGCACACGAGACACACGCACAATGGCGTCACAAGAAGATTGGTTAGATCTGAATTCGTCTAATTTGACCTCGCATGCTGCTGGAAAACAATGCAATTTGAATTTGCTTTCAAAAACAAAAGAGAGCGAGACCACAACAAAGTACAACGAGCCAAGGCGACGCAAACGCTCAAGGCCGACAGAACAAAAAGCACACAAACTACAAAAAGGTAAGTACCCGTGAGCATATACAATAAAGTAGGCCTAACCACCATTGCAAAACAGGATTGATCATCACCATGATTGAATTTTTCCACCCCACCTTCCAATCGGTACGGAATCGAACATATGTTCAAATCATCATATCTTTGACAGAACTTTCATGTGCATTATACAGTGTGATTCAAGCGATAAATGAACCATCACATAGAAGCGATCTGAGCAGCTGACTCAATGACAATGGCGAACAATCGTTCACTGAGACTCACGATCGCCTGCACTGAGCTCACATACATGTGTGCATGTTTCTATAAATCCACCGTGTTCTCCTTCGATAATTGAGCAAAGCCTTTGTTCACTACCAGAAATATGCAGTTCCTCTCCCAACTTTCGTTTAATTTCAGCCAGCACATCTTCGCGAGAAATGGCGACCATGACTGCAACCGTAGCTAGTTCTTCCCTTGAACAGATTTCCCAGAATTCTCTATTCTATTTTTAGGTTTGGGATACCCTCGTCTCAGCTTGTGGCTAAAACCAAGGGCAACGGGACCACCGCACGTCGACTGGGGACAATACGAGATACTAACTTGTTAGTTGATATACTTGTGTTTTCGTGGATATATGCGTGTGTAAAATGTTATCATGTAATACTTTACCCTTTTCACTTCCTGTAAAACGAATATACTGACAATGCAATTTTAAAACATTGTAATTACGTTATTTATTCTTTTTATTTTTTTTTTAAAGTTCTGTGGTCCTCTTTGGAAAGTTTCTTAATAGGTTTATTTAGTATCTTAATATGTTGTTTTTTTTTTCTCGATATTTAGACTATATTTACTATGTTCTTAAAAGATCTTCATATGAAAGTTGTTATTATTATCATTACTAAAATTATGTATCGTCACTGTGGTGCTCATTACCATCATCGTGTTATCACCAGCATCATTGTCATCATCATCATCCACATCATCATCATGAAAAATTTGCCTCTCACTAATAATTGATTTGAGTTTGATTTTTGACACAATAAAGTGTCAAAACTCAAAATCAAATAAATTATCATCTTACCCATGGTGACAAGTAACAAGTGTGTTCTCTTACACTGATAACTAGGCAGAAGACTGAAAATCTATGCCTATCCAATCCTATCCTATTCTATCCTATCCCATAACTCGAGAGACAGATGATCGTTTAACCATCTCCATCTTTCTCTATCCTCAGCAATTCTCATGGATTCGCTCAGTGTAAAGCCAGTCGATTCTCGAATGTCCTCCCATTTTTCTGTCTCCCGCTTCTTCTGCCTCTTTGCACCGTACCTTGCAGGATGGTCTTTGCAAGGCCTGCTGCTGTGGTGACGTGGCTATACAATCGGAGTTTCCGTTTCTTCACCACTGTGAGCATGTCATCGTGTTGTCCAATGGCTTGTGTGATGGTCTGTTGGACATGGTGATGTGCTTGGCATAGGAATGCCCAGAAGTCTTCTGTAGCACCTCATCTCCATGCTTTGAATTCTTCGTTGTAGGTCTGCTGTGAGGGTCCATGTTTCGCAAGCGCATAGGAAAATGGAGATTGTCACGGGTCGTGACATTGGTTAGGTCGAGTGAGTGCGAGAGGGAAATTAGTGAGAGTGAGAGAATAAATAGGCATTATGGCATGGGTTTGGTATAGCTATTGTTGAAAGACTTCTTGATCTTTCTTGCTTTATTGGTTTGTTTCTCACGAGCACGTTCATTTATCTGTGGTAGTTCAACATTAATTTATAATTGTTTTGCTGGATGTAGGTTTGGCACGTGCGAACACTCATAGAGCCATTTGCTCATTCTACTGTATGAGTGTGGACGTTTGGTACAGGATGAATACTGTTTCTTTCTTTCTTTTCCTTTCCCTTATCCAGTTGTAATTCTGTTTTAGCCAATCAGCTTTGAAATATATCTACCGAGTTCACATCGTCGATAATGTGTTAGGTGGTACATTCGCAGACCGTGTCGAGATGTAGAGCAGTAAGGTTTTCTAGTAGCTGGCTCTGTTACCGTTTTCGCCATGATGGGTGCGGCTCTACACCGTGTTATCTTGACCCCGTGTTACGTGTTATCTTGAAGCTACGGCGTTGCCCGACGTCCGGCTCTTCTCAGTACTACGATGTTTTGCAGCGGTTCCTGCTGTGTTCGAGTAGAGGCGCGGTCGTCGTCTTCGCCGTCGGTTGTGTCCGCCATAGTTGTTCGCGTCTTGAGCGGTGCCCTTCGGCCAGTTGCGTCACAGTGGCTGTTGACGCCAGGGCCGTCGTACGATAACGAGGCTTTTTATAGAGTTCTTTGGTTTTTCCTGAGCTTCAGGTCTTCTGCTGTGTAAGTGGCGGTTGCTGTCGCTATGATGTGCCGGCTTAGTCTCGCCGTACAGCTGGAGCGACTCCTCTTCATCCTTCTGTCGTCGTTAGCAGCAGTATCGTCGTCATCGTTCACCAGTGACGGGGTAGATTGAACTTCTCCTTGCCTCACTTCGTTGTTGGAGTCTCCATTGGTGGGAGAGGAGTTGTCTTCCCGTTGACGTCGTCGTACTCGCTGTTAGTCTTCGGTCTTCTCCGCGGTCGCTGGACAGGACCTTTCTTTGGAACTCTGAGCTAAGTAGTACAGCTATTATGTTTCGGGTCGGACATTACATTACATGATTATTTCTTTAGGTCCAGCGTACTCCTCCGAGACAAATCAGGACCAGACAACCCCTGATCCGCATAAAAGATCTGCTGAAACAACCCTAGTGGTAAAACTGAAAGCTCTCCACCAGCCAGTCTCTTTACAATAAAGACATCTCACGCAGGGGACGCTGAGGCTATACTCTAATTTATGGAACCCCCATTTACAAAAACAAAATAGAATACAAACATCATTATAAATTATCAACAAAACACATACATATAAAATGCCTACATTGCTAAATAATAACATCATTATCATAGGAAGCCCTAGTGACCACCTGGCAGAAAGCGTCCAATATTCCCATGCTGATCCAACAGACCTCAAACACAAATAAGGAGTCTTAGAGTTCTCAAGAAAAAAGGTTGGTGACTGATCTAGCGAAGAAGAAGATAGTATAGCAGATTGATATAACAGAGCAGGAATGAGAAAGAACAAATAAGAAAGACAGCGACAGTGGGAATTTAAAGCACTAAATTTCCAGAAAGTGGGGATACTATTTATACGGAAACCCCCGGCACCCCAACGGGGGAATTTTTTGTCGGAAAGGAAGTTAGACCAGGCCATATATACTATGTAACAGTCTAGTGCAACTGAAGGCGCAACGTTATTATGGGAAATATTAACTGTTTAAGACCTCTTTTAGGTTACGGTATTTTACTCAGTTAAAGAGACATTATACGATTTATCTAATGAAAGAAAGAAAAAAACTCTTTAGCGTTTGTTTTATTGACTGTACATCGTTCCATCAGTCATGCTCACCTTCACTCATCTTCATGACTTCATCTAACCATCATCTCCATCTTCAGTCGCCTCCATCCTATTCATCTGTTCATCCATTTGTGTTTGGAATTCCTGGCTGTGTTGTGGCCACATCTTTTGTTGAAAAGAATGGGCAGGGGTTTTTCTCTATTTCTGTTTTTCTCACTTTTTCTCTACCTTTACTATTTAGTTCTTCCCCCCTGACCGTGACAAGTATGGGCTCGTCCGGTATCACGTATAACGAGTTTATTACAATTTAGTCACTGACCGCATCACCCGGGTTCTCATCATCTTCATTGCCTTCATCGTTGTCGTTGTGTGTTGTTTTGTGCTGTATTGTTTGTCCGCTGAGTAGATGCTGTGGGCATTATTTTGATGGTTCACTCTCAGTGCTTGATTGAGGTGGAGACGACTCAGCCCAGTGGCGGGCACCTCTCTCAGTAATAGCATACTACGAGTGTAGCCCTCGAGGACTTAGTGTTAGACAGTGTAGGCTATCGTACTCGGACACTGGTTGGGAGCTTCCTCGTCATTTGAGCTCCGTCTTGCTAGTCACGGTTATGTCTGGTTGAGTAGATTCCTACTGCAGAGCATCAGAAGCATCCATTCTTGGTAATATCAGTATCCACTTTGACCAAGCTGGTCAATGGGAAACGAAGCGCATCTGTCAGAACTTGCATATCCATAGCCTCTCACAATATGTTATCGACCCCACTTTCCCTCGCTCCGATCACATCATCGACTGGGTAATCGCTAGACTGTCCGACAACATTCTTTCTGAAGTCATTGTTTCACAAGACCTTGAGTCTGACCACTACGCTGCTCTCTCTCCTCCTCAAAAGAAAAAACGCTCAGTCACATTCCGTAACCTATTGAGTGCTTTGTGTATTTGTGTAGCCGGCACACCTAGACGGGTTTCTAGGACATAAGCCTCAGGGTCTTTAAAGTCCATCTGATGGAATGCATGCACGCACAGGCTAGACCTCGGTTTATACTCTCATCCGAAGGCGTATAAAGATAAAACTCTACAGGGCTTTGAAGTGTTCCGTTCTGCTGTACAGCGAGAGCTGAATCTTGACAGCGGAACTGGAAAACATATTCAGGCCTTTGAAACGGAGTGCTACCTCAGAATGCTGCAAATAGCCAAGAACTAGGAATACGTCAGGAACCTGGTCACGTCACTTGCGGACCACTCCTTGTTTTTGCGAAGATGAAAAAGTTGGCGTTGCTGGGCCACACAACGCAGCACAACACACTTGCAGAAAACATCCAAGGAACAGTGGAAGGACACAGGCGCAGAGGAAGGCAATGAAAGAAGGCAGATGATGTCAAAACATAGACGGCTCGCCAGCCTCAGCGTAGACTTTCCTTCTGGGAAGTGCGAAACGCCCCCAGGCAGATCCGAAGAGTTTGATGATGGATTGGATCCAAGGCTTTCAAATAGGTTTTCCTAACTGAGCCATATACGATGCTACCATAATCCAATTTAGAGCTTACCAGAGAACGATAGAGAAGAAGCAAAGGTGTCTTGTCTGCTCCCCAGCCTGATAACTGCAACAAACAAGAGTGAAGTGGCGAAAACTCTCTGCTATAACATCAATTATTTGGCTTATTTTTATTTTTTCGTTCATTATTAATCTATTCTTGTTCATTAGTGCACTAATTAGGATGATTTTCTATGGTCCATATAATTTGGTTTTATAATAAGAATAAGGGATAAGCGAATTTGTATGCTTTTGTTTAATTATATACGATGTTTTGTTCAATTGTGCTACGTTGATGAAGTTCATACAGTGCGAATAAACTGTTTCTGTTCTAAATATCTCAAACGGCTGTGATGAATTTTTTCTTTACAAAATTATGTTATGTTTTTTTGCGTTCTCTTAATTTTTTTCCTGTGCAGGAACCAAACCATGCAATTAAATTATCAACTGTTAGTCATAAATCCGCAATTGAGTGTTAAATAGCAAATTTAGGTCTGTCATACATAGCGCGATAGACGATTTGACCTAGTGCCTTTACTAGGGAAGCACTCTCCACTAACTGGCGCAATGACCCAACATTCGGCACAATGATCCTAAGATGTACATAAAACTAGTATTACTGATGAAATTGAACCAAGTATATAAAAAAGATATTATGACTTATATTGGATAGAAATAAACCAACATCACGTAAATTGTAACTAGGTTTTGACCATTCGCAATTTTTTAAATCTCATTAAAAGGTATAGAACCACAGTACCTTTCCCTCTAATCAATCAGACATAAAATGGCGGACGGAAAAGGATTTGTCACATGCGAACCACCGCGGTAGTTCTTCTCCTTTCAAATGGAAACTATGGGTGGCGTAAATATTCCCAATATGAAGGCGAGACAAAACACTTTCTTCTTTGCGAGTAGACGCAAAGTTAGGCAAAGCAGACAAATCTGGAAGAATCTGAAATAATTTGTTATTGATTTGATTAGACCATTCGGTCTGCCAGAACCGTTTACAATAAGAGCCAATCATTCAACAAATGTCAGAGTGGATAGATAGATAGATATTCCGTGTTTATAGGATCTAGTGGACGGCTATGTGACGAATCAGGACCACACAAAACTAGGCAAAATCCGACTAAACTGCAAACATTTTAATATGATAAAAAATGTAAATAAAACCAGTTTTACTAATAAAATTTAACCAAGAATATAAACGATATGATCTATATGCGATACAACAAACCAACATCATGTAATAATTGAAACAGGTGTTTACTATTGCAAACTTCAAAAATCTCATTAAAAGGTATCAAAGCAAAATATCTTTCTCTTTCATCAGCCAGATTAAAATGGCAGCCGGAAAATTTTTACAATCTCAATGAAAGGTATCGAACCAAAATACTTTTCTCTCTCATCAATCAGACATAAAATGGTGGACGGAAAAGGATTTGTCACACGCAAAGCACCATAGTGGTTCTTCTCCTTTTAAAATGAAACTATGGGTGACAAGACTATGCCCCATAAGTGTGATAATATTCTGGGGAAGATACGTTTATCTTACCAGGGGAGTAAGACTTGTAGATAGATGGGGCGTTAGGCTACCTCTATCAGCCGTTCTTTTACCAAAATTCCAATGCGGTGTGAGAGACTAATCACGGTGCTTGGCCACATAAAATTTATATTTGTTCTCAGGTTTTAAAGGTCAACATCATTGAAATATTAAATTGAGCACAAAATATCTACATAATAAAAGAAGTCACATGCCAAACAACTTTTTTCCGAAAAATGCTGCCTTTTTTTAATATTTAATAAAATCTACTTCGAATAAACTTTTGCACCTTCGAAAAGCCCGCTCACGTGACCACATGGCTCGTGACGTCAACTGCTGGAGACAATATAGAGTCCGATAGTGCCCCTTCTCTACCAGGGGCCGGGTAGCTCACTTGGTAAGAGCGTCTTGCTAGTAACCGAAAGGTCGGTGGTTCGAATCCCGGTTTGGTCAACGTGTGATCATATTATTTTTCCCTTTACCAACAACTGGTGTCAGTATAAATCGGTCCAGTAGTCACCTATATGCGAAAGTGTCGTGTGACTATAATCTACATACAAACAAAAAACTTCTCTACCAAAACGCAGGAAAACGAAGAGCAGTGGCCTATATTGTGCCGTTGGAGGTTGTACAAACAAACAAGCGGATGGGATAACATTGCATAGGTTTCCAAAAAACGAAGAAGTGCGAAATAAGTGGGTGAGATTTGTGCGTCGTCAGCAATTTGCGCAAAACACTTCGCTGAAGACTGCTACCCCCCAAGTGCCACTTTTATGCGGAGCTTTGGGATGAAAACAATACAGACATTAAAGCCTATCTCTGTTCCAACGATCCAAAGCCTCAACAACAGCAACAGTGATTCAAGTTACTAGTAGTAGGCCTACTAGTACTGCTTCAACTTCAACTACAGTCACAGTGGCTACTACACATCCATCGTCTGCTATCGTCAGGAAAGTCAGAGGAGCTTTTCAGAAAAGGGAACGCAGGGGCGGACGATGGGGGGGGTTTCCGGCCCAAAAAAAAAAAAAAGGAAAAGAAAGAAGAAGAAGAGGGAGAGAAAGAGAGAGAGAGAATACAATTATAAAAATAAACATAAAAATTAACATAAAATAAATACTATATATATATATATATATATATATATATATATATATATATATATATATATATATATATATATATATATATATATATATATATATATATATATATTAATTTATTTATTTATTTTATTTATTTATTTATTTTTTTATACGAATTTTGGAAACCCCCCCCCCCCCAAAAAAAAAAAAAAACTAACTGATCCGCCCCTGAACAGGTTATGTATTCACGGGTCTAGCTCGTATAATTATTTGTTTATTATTACAATTAGTACTCGGGGGTCGAATTCGTTTCTAACAGAAGAGAGCACTGCTGTAACACGACAGATCGAGTGAAGAAACACTGCTTGTCTCGCTTGTAACTTCTTCGCAATCGGCCATTGTCTACAGTTGCTGACGTCACTGCGAGGGACGATCAGCGATAGCTGCGTTTTAGAGTATTACTTCCCTTACCCTTAATTACAGGTAGGAAATCCCACTTTCAGTGATCGATATCTATTAAACGATAGAGCTTTGCTTACCGAATTTTTTGCATCTGGTATTATTTAGTAAAGTTCTTTCAGCAGAAACTTTTTGACCGAGCACTGTGGTTGACCTTTAAAGTATCATTTGGCTCACTTTAAGAAATGCTTATTACTAATCAAAGGACTAGATTACTTGGTCTCAAGAGAAGAAAAACTAGTAGACACACAACAATACAAATAGAATGACACCAGTGATTTCCACTTTAATATAGTCAACAAAAATTCTAACATTACTTCATTTAAATGTAAATTACTAATTATAATAGTTCAATGTGCTTGGTAATTTCTTTACCAGTTCTTCTTCATCACTTGCTAAGCAGTTCTAATATTGTTCTGGTTTTCGTAGTCTATTAATATTGTTTTGGTTGTCGCCTATGGGTCCGAGGGGGTTAGAGCTCAGTTTGCATTTGAGGGAGACTTAGCTGCAACGCAGTGGCGTGTGCTTGAGTCCGTCGATCAAGTTGAGGGTTTTTGCCTCTTGGGATGATCGGGTGAGTCATGTAGCTACGGGGTTGGACGTGGCGAGGTAGATTCTAGATGATCTTTTTCTCTTCCACGGGAGAAAGCGTCATGTGTTGACTCCACAAAACGTCCCAGAGCTGATCTGTAAAATTCAGAACTTTGGCTACAATATTCTATTCAGATATGGGTTTGCGGTACCCTCTGCATGGAGCCTATAGCATCAGACACCTGCCGAGTTTCCCATATGTACACTTTGATCCGAATCTTAAGGCTAAGATATATCAATCAACATGCACATCGTGTCAGAAACAATAATCGGTTTCTGCAAATATATATATATATATATATATATATATATATATATATATATATATATATATATATATATATATATATATATATATATATATATATATATAACATGAACATACTAATACATGGCAATCAATATAATATATATATAAACATACACTATCAAAACTACTAGTGTTAGCTTACTTCTAGTCTCTGGGAATCGTGAAACCGTCTCTAGTCTTATCACTTTTCTTGAGGAGGCTGAGGCTTTATGGTTCACTGCAGTCTGTTCCTTTGACCCTCGTGGCTTCGTACTTCGTCTTCGACTGACGAGCTGACTGACGTTTAGGGTCCGAGGATATGCAGGGGGTTCTACGTCCTCTGACCAATCGTTTAATTCTCGTTTCTAGTTAATCTCGTTCCTACTGGAGTACATTTGAATCTTCTTTTTGAAAATTCCTCTCCTCTGTCTAACTTGGGAGACACACTAGGTTACGTCTTGACTTTAGCGTGTCAGAGACGCAACAGGGTAGATCCAATAGAGATATGAGTCGCATAGGCTACTTATCGCTTAAGAGACCATGGTCATATTGGCGGAGTAAGCTACTTAACATTCTTGGTTAACGAGGTCTGCTAGATTGTCTTGGGAACGGACAGTTCAAGAAGGTTAATTTGACACATGTGGACTTCTCTTTAGATAACTAGTAAATTAAAGTACTATCAGTACTATCTGTTCATCGCCAAACTGATTTACCACATTTTTGCTGGCAACATTTCTGCTGTTACAATATGAAGGCGAGCCAAAACAGTTTTCTTCTTTGCGAGTGGACGCAAAGTTAGGTAAAGAATTTGAAATAATTTGTTATTGATTTCATTAGACCATTTGGTCTGCCACAGCCGTTTACAATAAGAACCTATTAAACAACGCAGGCCAGAGTACGGAACAAATTGGAAAATCTCTTAAGGAAAGTCTAGAGGAAGAGCTTCTTTAGCCGCTTTGTCCACTGCAATATTGCCGCGGATGCCCATGTGACTAGGTACACACATAAAAACTATCATTTCACCCTCAAAAAAAGTTGTGTGTTGAGGTTATGGATCTCTGCCAAAAAAGGGCGCGATATATTTTCGTGGAAATAGCCTGGTGCTGACAGTGAATCAGACATGATTTAAAATGAGGATCTTTTGGATTGATAAACCTGTTTCAGAGCTAAATGAATTGCCTTGAGCTCAGCTGTATAAACAGAACGACGCAGCAGCAACTGGGTCTCCTTTCTTCGACCCGTCCGTAGAAAGTTTTTCATATCCTTTATACAATGAACATTGTTCTAGATAAAGTTGCTTATAAACAGCTTCATAAGTTTCGTTCTTTTTGAAGGATGGGAGATTGAAGATGAAAATGGGGTTGATGAGGTTCCTATAGGTGGGAGTACAGTTAGCAATTGGTCATCATTAACAAATTATGTTATATACAACTTATGTTAATCTGATGAATAAAAATTGATGCAACAACAACAACATCATTAACAGAGTCAACATCTATGCCTGCAGTATCAAAGTTGCAACGTATTCTGATACCAAAAGCAAGAACTTCTGTCGGTTTGTTGGAGTATTTAAGCGTAAATAAAGGGTTTAGAACACAATCATAAGCGGGATTTTCTGGGTTTGTTTTAAGTTTGAGTAGTTCATGGCGAGCTGAAGCCTACGGATCCTTAAAAGGAGGTTCGCCAGCCTCAGCATACAGACTTTCCTTCGGGGAAGTGCCCCCAGGAAGATCCGAAGACTTTGATGATGGATTGGATCCAAGGCTGTCAAATAGGTTTAGCTGAGCCATATACGATGCTACCATAATCCAATGTAGAGCGTACCAGAGAACGATAGAGAAGAAGCAAAGGTGTCTTGTCTTGTGGCTGCCTGTGTGGCTGATAACTTTCAAAATATTAAGACCTTTTTGGCAGCTTTCCCTCATGTATTTAATATTTGGCAGAAAAGTAAAAAGTAAAATAAAGTAAAGTAAGTTCGCAATGGAAATCTGTCCCACACTTGAAACAGGTTGGCGTATTTTTACATGCCGTGTTACCGTGACCATAACTTTGGCATTTAAAACAACGCAGTGACGAAGGTACAAACACGGAAACAGAGATGCTTTCATAGCAAGGCAAAGGCAAGGCAAGGCAAATTTTATTCCAGAAAAAAACCATTAAGAGCACATGGACATGGTTAAAATAATATACACAAACATGCACAATAATTAATTAACATTTTAAATTAAAAAATAAATTAAAAATTTTAAACTATTTATTTATACAGTGGGATAGCGTGGAGTGGGGGGAGGTGGCAGGGGGAGGTATGGAGTGGGGAAAAGAAGAAAAAAGAACTTGATTGGGGACAACTATGAATCATAACTAACAATACAATTCAACCTAAACACATCAATGACAAACTACTGAAATAATTTTTATTACACATAACCTGTCAACATCAGAACTATATTAATTTTTGACATGGGATAAAAACGTTACATTTGTTTAATTATTAATTTCATTAGACTTACAAGCTTTAATAATTCTGACTTTTTGTTAGATGACAATAATTCTTGAAATTTGGTGGCATTGGGATATCTATAATAATATGATTTTAATAAATCTCTTCTCGAGTTACAAAAATGTGAACACAAAAATAAATAATGAAACTCATCACCAAGATCGCCACTATTACATTTTTGACATACACGTTCGTGTCTAGGAATGTTAAAATATCGGCCTCTCTGCACTGGCATTCTGTGGTTAAGTGTCCTAAACTTTAGAACAGATATTGCAAGATTTGTTGGTAGAACATGCAAATATTTTTCAAATTCAAAATGTAGCTTAAACATTCGATAATTATAGTAAAATTAATTATTGTTTATTTCCTCGAACCAGCCTTGAATAAACTGATCATGTATTCCTTGTTTAATTGTACACTTAAAAACTGAAGCAGAAGGTATAACATTGGTTAGCCCCTGATTTAACCAAAAATTACCAAGTCCTAGATTATTTAACTCTTTCTGCATTGAATCGAGGAATGAAGATTTATAACCTTTATGCAAATCAATGTAAAACAAAAAAGTGTACATAACGCTGGACAATTTATTACTGTTATCAGGGTGAACAAGCTTATACCAAAAATTTAACATTCTTTGCTTTGCCTGTAACTCCAGAGGAACTTGCCCTAATTCACCAAAAATCATTTGAGAAGGAGTAGACTTACCCAGCTTTAAAATTAGTTTATAAAAACGCAGTTGCAGTTAAGTGGCAAGGTCACTCATTTGAGGACACCATATCTCTGAACCATATAACAGAATAGGAACTATAGTTTTCTCAAACAGATCAATTTGAATTTTTAGTGGTGACATAAGCTTTCTAATTTTTCTTAAAAGAGAAAACATAGCTTTGGAGGCACGATCATATAAATATTTCTGGGCTGGATTAAAGCTACCATTATAGTTAATTTTAATTCCGAGATACTGAAAATCATATACCACGTCCAATTTAACACCATTGTAAAATACATTAGGTAGATTTCTGACTTTGCCTTTTGAAAAAACAACGACCTTAGTTTTAGCAGCATTGACTTTGAATTTGTATTTAGTGCAATATTGATGCATGGCATCTAAAGAAGACTGTAATTCAGCAGAAGATTCACAAAAAATTACGGTGTCATCGGCATATAGCAAAATAAACATTTTATACAGAGTCTCAATAAAGTCATCATCAAGAAAAATATCCGATGCTGCAAGCTTAACAGTTCTTAGACCAATTAGTTTTTCACCAAGAAAATTTTTAAATCATTCAAATATACAGCAAACAATAACGGAGACAGATTTTCACCTTGTCTGACACCTGTTTTACAAGAAAAATACTCAGAAAGAGTATCATTCCACTGTACCTGTGATTTTTGCTTTATTATACAAGTCTTTTATTATATGGAGTATATTTCCGTTTACATTAGAATTTAATAATTTCTGCCATAACAAAGAACGATTAACAAAATCAAATGCCTTTTCATAATCAATAAAAACACAGTATAAACGCTTTTTCTTTGATAGGGAAGAATTCTACAAGAGAGTGTAAAGTGAATATATGATCAGAAACAGAGTATCCACCCCTAAATCCAGCCTGTTCTTCACCCACATTATTAGACTCCAAGAAAGAACCTAGTCATTTGTTAATTAAGCTTGTAAACAATTTACCAAAACAGCTCAAGATAGATATTCCACGATAATTATTTGCATTGTCTTTGTCCCCCTTCTGCTTATAAAGAGGTTTAATAATCCCTATAGTCCAATCCTCGGGCACTTTACCAGATTGTAGTACAATATTATAGTATTTAGTTATCAACTTAATGAATTCATAAGGGACTGACTTCAAAAATTCATTAGTTATATAATCTATACCACAAGCTTTGTTATTTTTTAAAGTACGTATAGCTTCTTTAACCTCCTCCTCATTGAAGGGTTGATCAAGGAGAAAATGTGTTTTGGTGTCGTGCATGCTTGTATTCTGGTCAAGAGTGTCATTCTCAACATCGGAATCAGAAATTTTCTTAAAATGTTCAAAAAACGTTTCACATGTTATTTTACCATATGTGTCCCTTTTTTCAGTGTGTGTACCATTCAGAAGCTTCCAAAAGCATTTTGGATCATTACTTTTCAATTTTCTAATTTTCTTAATTAAATTTGATTGATATTTTTTTAATGATATTCTTAACTGTCTTTTATAATTACAATACAATACAATACAACTTTATTCATCCCAAAGGGCAATTACATTATAAGTTTATGAGGCAGCATAAAGAAACTCAAAAAATGTATCATAAACCAATTTTTGAAAAAAAAAAAAAAAAAAAAAAAAAAAAAAAAAAAAACAAGAAATACATAAATTTAAAAAACATCACACAAGCGCACACACGCGAATCAAGATCACAAGTGATATCACAACAGTCAACAAAATTCAACAAGTTGATTAAAAAGTTCAGCCAGTACACATAGACACTAAAGGGAGACTCTCACTATATAACAAATAAGATCCCCAAAGTGCAGAAAACTAAAAGCGGTTAGTACTATTAAGCAGTCGGATTGCACTGGGAATAAAAGATTTAGAACGCCGATTTCCCTTACAGATGGGTATAGCATATCGGCGTCTGGATGGCAACAGTGTGAACTCGGGTTTCAAACAATGTTCCTGATGACTATGAAGGATGCTCCCGGTTTTCCGTAAGATCTGCTGATCACAGAAAGAAGAAAGATCTCTCTGCCTAACTCCAATAATCTTTGAGCAGACATTGACTATGCTATTCAGGCTGTTCCTATCCTTCACAGTCAGACCGTGAAACCAACAGATAAAAGAAAAAGTCAGCAAACTTTCTATAAAAGACTGGTAAAACAAACTGAGGATCTTTGTGTTTACAGAGAAGGATTTTAGTTTCCTAAGAAGATACATTCTTTGCTGACCACGTTTGACAAGACTGTGGGTGTTGACATCAAATTTCAGCTGACTATCAAAAACTGTACCCAAATAATTATATGTGTCAACAACTTCCACATCTTCACCATGAATAACACATGGACGGACATCATCCTTCACTGTCCTAAAATCAAAAAGCATTTCTTTTGTTTTAGACACGTTCATTTCCAAAAAATTATTATCGCACCAGTTAACAAAATCAGAAAGGGCAAGACCATGATCGTTTTCCGGGCCCTGAAAAAGAGACAACAAGGCAGAGTCATCTGAAAATTTAACTAAAAACCTACACTCTTGGGTACTTCTACAGCTGTCAGTGTACAAAATAAAAAGCAGGGGAGATAACACACATCCCTGAGGACTCCCTGTATATGTAACAGCAATATCAGAAAAACAACCATTAACACAAACTCTCTGCTGTCTATCAACCAGAAAATCCAAGATCCACAAAACAAGTTGGTCAGAAAGCCTAAAATCCTCAATCAATCTTTTCGCCAGAATATGTGGTTGCATGGTATTAAATGCAGAAGAAAAATCTGCAAAAACGAGGCGTGCGTGTGCCTTTGGTTTTTCTAGATGCTTGTACAGAGTATTTAAGATGAACAGCTTGGCGTCCTCCACCCCCCTACCAGCCCGGTAAGCAAACTGCAGCGGGTCAAGAAACTTTTCAGTCGCACTCAAAACCAGAGCCTTGATAATTTTTTCAAGAGTTTTCATCACAAGAGATGTGAGAGCAACAGGCCTAAAGTCGTTGGGTTGTTTAGGGTTAGACCTTTTGGGTAATGGGACAACATTAGAAAATTTCCAAAGAGATGGTATTTTCCCAGAATCGACAGACTGTTGGAAGAGAGGCTGGAAGACGGCGCCAAGCTGATCAGCACAATAACGCAGTGTTTTACCGCAAATCCCATCAGGGCCAGGTGCTTTGTTAACATTCATAGACTTAAACATTTTGGTCACAGTCTCCTCTGAAATAATAATATTATGGTCAGGTACAAGTGAAGTCCTAATATCAGAGATGTTGGCAGAAAAGTCATGCTTTTCAAAGCGAGAATAAAAATGATAATAATAATAAAAAATAATAATTATTGCTTGCTTTGTGCTTAATTTCCTTAAGAAATGAGTTTGTATTTTTCCTACAAGCATTTTTAGATTTAAGAAATTCTTTCCTACTTGGTTGGTTGGTTGTTTTATTAACGTCTTTTTTCATCAAGATGATAAAGACCATACATACAGATTCACACATTTAAACAGACACATATAAACACATACATACACCCAGGGACTATTATAATCTATCTAACAGAACAATAACAATTTCAGTTAAATAAAACGAGCGACTGGAGAATTGATTAAAGCTTTTGCCAATCCCACAATTAATTCATTACTAATGTTTTTAACTGATGTTATAGTATTTACTTCAAGGGGCAAAAGAGGATGAATCTGAATACAATCAAATAATATATGTTTTAGAGTTAGAGGTTCATCACAAATGCACTTTACATTTTTACAATATTTGGTTTTAATTGAATTTAATAATATTCTGTTTGCCGTAGATGAAACTTATCTGGGAAATCCACGAAGATTTGTATAGTTTGTATAGAACTGAAGTTTCTTTACAAGATCATTTTCAATATTATTTTGAATTTCTTTGGAAGACAGATTTAATTTAATTGATAAGGAATTAATATTTAATGCACCTAATTTTGCAGCATGATCAGCCCAATCATTCTATAAAAATCCACAATGTGAAGGAATCCTACTCTTTTCACATTCACTATCAAACCACGGAAGGTTTTCATTTGTTCGATTTGTTTTCTGCGTTTTTTTCTTTATTTTAAATAAACCTATCATGTCCGCTTGTTACACTCCGTTTGATGATGGTGTTTTTCTTTATCAGTATTTGATTCAGCCCCGATGCTGAAGTCCTGATAAGGTGTAACTCTGATTCGTTTATCCACGCAGCCTGCTCACTCATCAACAAGTCTGGAGTCGACGTTTGAAGTTTTCCACTTTTATTCAGCACACATCAACAACTGCATACAATCGCCTTTCCACTCTCAACTTTTTACTTTCCAACTCACTATCAACAACCTCTCAAAACAGTGCGGCACATAATTATATAACCTCTCTCTTTTCCCGAACAATTTAGAACACGGTAGACTAGAATGACGCACTACAGCCAATCAAATAAAAAATCGTCATCACTCACTTACGTCATACATCTTTCTAAACATTCCAGGAACGTTCCCTCAAACTTCGACATTTATCGGGAAAATTCTATCGACAGTAAATACGCAAATCCAGAGAATTCTCCAATAATATCGACTAACGAAAATTATCAACGTTATACAAAGCTTCCTCTAACCACAACGCAAACTCGAATCAAAGGTAAATAAACTCTATTATTGAATACTTTGCAAAGCGAAATGATTAGATCTATCGTGCACGCTTCAGCCATACTATCCTTCGCGTTTCAACGTAACATAACCCCCCACTCAAGAAGAAATTTACCTAATTTCTTTCAAAAAACGTTGAAACATAATGCACGAACAAAGTCTTAATTCTGGACTTTCTGAATACTGTCATTGAGCTCAGTTCATTCACACAGAGTCAATGTTCTTCCATCCGCAAGTCTATCTGGATATTGTTAATGTTCACACTTTATCTACACAGTCAATGTTTTTTTCATCCTCAAGGAAACGACGCCCTCGTCCTTTACATTTGTCACCGGCCCAGGGTCAAAGACGATGATCACGTGGGCTTTCCTGGAGTCAGTGCATCCTCCGTTGTCTCCTTCTTCCGTCGGATGTCCGATGCAGTCGACGTTGTCAGCTCCCAGGATGCACTTGCTGGGTCTCACGATCAGGTTGGCTTCTTGAAGACGGTGGAACAGCTCCCTCAAGGTCTGCAGATGCTCTTCCCAGGTGTGGGTGTGGACTAGCAGGTCGTCCCAGTAACACACGACATTGTCCATCCCTTTGAGCATCTTCTTCATCCCTCTCTTCAGGGTAGCTCCGCTGTTGACCATGCCAAAGGGCATCCTTAGGCACTCGTACGTCCCATCAGGAGTTATAAAAGCAGTCTTTGGTATGTCCTGTTGACGCACGGGGACTTGCCAATAACCCTTGCTGAGGTCAATCTTCGAGAATATTTTACTCCCCGATAGTTGGCGGAAAAGGTCTGCTGCAGTAGGCATCGGCTCGGGGTCGAAGACGGTGATCTTATTAACCTTCCTGTAGTCGATGCATACTCTGTTGCTCCCGTCCTTCTTCTTCACGACCACGACAGGGGACGCGCGGGCCTTGAAAGGGATCGGGAAGGGTCTGGATATTTGAAGTGAGGTGGACTTCATGTTCGACCAAAGTCGTAGAGCCTGGGACATCACTGAAGCTATGGGGAAATTCGCCCATAAGGTCCTTGAGCTCCAACTTTTGACCTTCCGTCAAGCGTGGTCCTAGCTTAACATCATCGATGCCTTCTTTGCTGTGGAAGTCTCCAAGTTCCAACAGTTCCTCGCTGTCAAAGCTGTTGTCGATCTCAGCTGCTGTTGCTGCGTGTACAGTCTCTGATGGCCTTTCCACGTACATTATTGCCTAGCGTCCTCATATGAGGACACCTCCAGTTTAGGCATTTCTTTAAGTGCCAATAAGTGCATGACGAATTTTTTCATTCCCCACATATCAACGAGGGGTATTCACAAGCAAACATTGTGTGCTAGAGTTACTTCCCTTCTATAGCTTCCAGCAGCGGCCATATTAGATCACACACGTGCTTTGTGAAACCAGTAAAATGCCTCCACCCAAAAGGTAAGCAAATAACTTTTTTAATTTTTACTTTTTAAATAACATTACATAAGTGAAATTGTTCCTCAATACCATGTTAGAAAACAACTTTTTTAGTTTTTCTGAATGTTTTGTGTTTTAGTGATAATGAGTAATCAAAGCGGCGTCCTCATATGAGGACGCTAGGCACGAACGGGTAGAGGTTTATAATTATAGTCGCTTAGCAAGATAGTTGCTCAGCATGATTTTCACTCAGCAAGTTTTTTTGGCAGATATACTGTCAATGAAGTGCTTGACATACTGGAGGACAGCAACACCTTTTTACGAGCAGATGTCTTCATAGAGCCTCCACCAGTGGACACGCTCACGGATGAGGATAGTGGTGACGAAGAAGAGGGCCCGGCTGTTGAAAACCTGAATGGACGACAGCTGTTAGCAAGTGCCACAGCAACGATTATTTTTCCAGATGGAAGACAAACAATCGGAGAGGAGGACCAGACAATTAACACTGACGAGGAAGCTGTAAGAAATTTTGTTGTTGTTTATAACAGGTAAGAACATCTACAACATTGCAATCTCAGAAGCGATGACCAGAGACCGCTTTGAAGAAATCTTACGTTACCTGCATCTCAAGGACAACACAAGACTAGACCCTGAAGACAGGATGAGTAAAGTCCGTCCTCTCCTGTCCCTGATAAATGAAAGATGTCTCAACAACTTTGTCAAGCAACAAAGCCTCAGCATTGATGAAAGCATGGTGCCTTACTATGGCCGTCATGGATGCAGACAGTTTATCAGGGGGAAGCCAATACGGTTTGGCTATACGTTCTGGGTCCTGGCTACCCCTCTTGGATATGTGGTTCAGCTCGGACCCTACCAAGGTGCGAAAGGCAAGCAGGTTGTCGAGTGTCCTGGACTGGGGATGGGAGGCTCTGTTGTCATTGATTTGATCTCCAAAATCCAGGGGAATGATGCATATCATCTGACGTTTGACAATCTTTTTACCTCGCTGAAGTTATTTGACCATCTGACTTCAAAAGGCATCGGATGCACAGGGACAATTAGGTCCAACCGCATGGAAGATTGTCCACTCAAGAGCGTCAAAGACATGCAGAAGGCAAGCAGAGGCACATATGACTATTTCACAGATGACAAGACCGGTTTCGTTGCGGTTCGCTGGA
The DNA here is from genome assembly GCA_036898135.1 of Oncomelania hupensis. NCBI lineage: Eukaryota > Metazoa > Mollusca > Gastropoda > Littorinimorpha > Pomatiopsidae > Oncomelania > Oncomelania hupensis. The sequence continues at coordinate 9,978,449 of CM072520.1, read as the reverse complement.
ATGACAACAGCGTGGTGAATGTTGTATCCAACTGTGTGGGCATCCATCCTGTTTAGACAGCCAGCCGTTGGTCCCGATCTGCTCACCAGAGAGTGCAGATCGGTCAACCGTTTCTTATCTTCCACTACAACAAGACCATGGGTGGTGTCGACCGCATGGACCAAAATGTGGACATGTACAGAATCACCATAAGAACCAAAAAGTGGTGGTTGCCTATTTTTGCTTACATGCTAGATGTTTGTGTGCAACAGGCATGGCTTCTGTATCGACACACAGCTGCAGCGACCAACACTCCACTGGACCTGCTTGCAGTTCGCCGCGCCATTGTCAAAAACTATTTGGCCAAAGCAGCACAACCCCCATCTGTTGGTCGTCCACAAGGCCATACTCCACAACTTGACCGTAGAGTTTCCAGAGCTGTACGCTTTGATGGCAGAGACCATGTGGTACAGTGGATCAACAAGCAAATCCGCTGTGCTTTCTGTCACAAGAAATGCAGGCAAAAGTGTAGAAAATGCGGCGTCGGAGTGCATGTAAAATGCTTTGAGCTATTTCACACTGAGTGAACTAAACAATTTCAATTCTTGATTTCTGTTGTCCAAGTCAAGTGCTAAAACAATAACTCTGTGCTGCTAGTCAAGTGCTAAAGTAGTATGCACATATTTGTATTCTTCCGATCGCAAATTCTGCTAGTGAATTTGAACATGCAAAGAGACAGGTCCATATGTTCTTAGTTGTTTGAATGTTAGGTTCACACTTTTAACTGTTCACAGTTTGCTGATGGAAGAAATTAAAGATGTTCAATGTGTTCTGCAAGAGATTGTCTTACTTTGGTCTTGTTATTAACCTGTGCCCACTCGTGCCTAGCGTCCTCATATGAGGACGGTCGTTATATTGTATATAAATCAAAACACATGCTGAAATCATCCAAATGACAGTTACATATGACCTACACATATAATTTGACACCAAACAAACAGAAAAAAAAATTAAAACAAATTCAGGCTTTAATGGGTTAAGGAGGTTGGCGTGGTATATCTTGGAATGCTGGCCGACCTTCACCTTATAGTCGTTGATCCCCACCACGGTCTGCACTTCGTACGGGCCTTTCCACTGCATCAGCAACTTATTGTGGTCGGTAGGTAGCAGTACCAGCACTTTGTTGCCAGGTTTGAACTTCCTGTTCACAGCCCTACGATCGTAGTAGTGCTTTCCACAGTCCTGGGACTTCTTCAGGTTTTCTCTGGCTATCTCGAGAGTCTGCTCCAGCTTCTCTCGTAGCTCAAACACGTACTGGTAACTGTTCTTCACCTCTGGGGTGTCCACTTCCTTCGTCCACAGTTCTTTCAGGATGTGCATCGGCCCTCGGATGGTTCTTCCGTACAGCAGCTCGAACGGAGAAAAGCCGGTGGACTCCTGCGGTACTTCTCTGTAGGCGAAAAGTAAGGCGTTGATATAGCGATGCCATTGTCTGGGCTGCTCGCTGCATAGTTTCTTCAGGGTGGACTTCAGCGTAGCATTGAGCTTTTCGACAAGCCCATTGCACATCGGATGGTAAGGTGTCGTAGTCAAATGCCGGATACTCAGCAGTCTGTTGACCTCCTTCATACAGTCAGAGACGAACTGTGTCCCGAGGTCTGTCAGGATCTCTTCAGGTACTCCGAGTCTGCTGAACATGTCCACCAGTGCCTCTGCAACAGTCTCAGTGTCAATCTTCTTCAGAGGCACTGCTTCTGGGTACCGAGTCGCATAGTCCACGAAGGTCAGTACCATCGATGACCTTCTTCACTCGGAGGTCTTATTTCGCCGATTAAGTCTAAGGCCACCCTCTTGAAAGGTCGGTCGATCAGGGGCATCCTCTGCATAGGCACTTTAGGAACCCTTCCTCGAGGTATGGTCTTCTGGCAAATGTCACATGATCGGCAGAAACGGCTGACGTCCGCATGAAGTCCTGGCCAGTAGAATACCGCCTGGATTCTATCCGACGTCTTCTTGATACCCAGGTGACCTCCCATGATTGAGTCATGCGCTACTTCCATCACCTGGCGCCTTAGGGGTAACGGTACCAAGACTTGACGTAGTGGTTTCCCTCCGTTGACCCTCGGGTGCTGTAAGATTCTGGACAGGATCTTGGCCTTCACCTCGAAATAGACCGTGCCATTGCCCTTGGTCACGTGGTCTTGCCGGTTCCTGTATTTGTTTAAAGTACCATCAGCTTCCTGGAGCTGGATCAGCTTATCTCTGTCCACGATGGCAGCTTTGGAGCTGTCGGCGACCTTCAGTGGAGTAGACGTCTTGTCTCTCTTGGCCTGGGCCCTAGTAGTAACAGCACCGACGATCTCTGGTCGGCAGGGCTGAGCCGGAGTAGCCACATTGTCCCGTAGCAGCTCTGTAAGGTCTCCATCGGGAAATGGCAATGGATCCTCCTCCACAACTTCGACGTGTTGAGTTGAGGCAGGACTCCACTCTGGATCGGGGTCGTCTGGTCGTCTCGCGCCGTCGATATTCCCGATCATCAAATCATACAGCGGCTTCTTCAGGCAAACCGCTTCGACTTCGCCTATGTAGAAAGGGGTGTTGACATGAATCTTCGCAACTGGCGCTCTCACACATTTGCTGTCGGCCATAAGTGTCCATTTTGAATCGCCAGTGAACTGTTCTTTAGCGATTAGGTCTTCTCTGACGATGACCCCACTGCAGCCAGGGTCTCTTAAAACAGTCACTTCATGATTTCCGACGCGTCCCTTGGAAACAGGCATGTTCTGGACGGTCACAGCTGCGCTAGCGACGACGGGGATGGATTTCCCGTTGGCAAGGAGGAGTTGGCTATCAGTCATGCTTTTGCACGTCCGCAGGGGTAGCTGTGCGCTCGGTCTCACTCGGAAGAATGACGCTCCCGCCGCACACCTGATGGTCAGATCTACTGGATTGCCGTTGATTGGAGAACCGCCTCTTCCGGCTGCCCGCCGCTGAATTGTCCGTACTGCTCCGCTGTCCGCTACTTTTGTTTTGAGGACAGTTAGCCGCTCTGTGGTCTGTAGCGTTGCAGGTGAAACAGCCTCTTGAATGCCCTTCCCTGGGAGGTGGCGTGGAGTCCGTCTGTCTCTGGCTCGTCTGGCTCCCCTGGATCTGGTTCCCATGGTTTCCAGTCTTCTGAAATGGTTTCGTCACCTTGGGTGGCCCCAGCGTCTTCTCATAAGCGATGACATATCTTTCAGCAGCTTCAGCAACGTCTTTTAGCGTCTGCAACATTTGTATTTCCAAGTGGATCGCGAGGTCCTTAGGGCAGGCGTTGAGTAATTGCTCCCTCACGATCAGCTCATGAAGACTCTCGTAAGTCTTCTCTTTGCCTGATAATTCCACCCACTTGTGTAGATAAGACGACAGGCGCTCCACAAACTGCTTTGGCATCTCGTCTGACAGAGGCCGGCATTCACGAAAGCGTTTACGGTAGCCCTTCTCTGTAAAGTTGTAGCACTGCAACAAGGCCTCTTTCAAAACGTCGTAGTCTTTGGCGTCAGTATTCGACAGTCTGGTGTAGACGTCGAGCGCCTTCCCCGTCAATAGTGCGCTGAGTATGATCGCCCAGTCTTGACGTTGCCATTTAGCGCTTTCGGCGAACCTTTCAAACCTCGCCAGATAGCTGTCGATCTGGTCCTTTTCGTCGACGAACACTGGCAATTTTGGAGCCTTGAAGTCACTGATAACTTGTGGCGCATGCTGCTGTTGCTGGATGCGCGCCAACTCTAGCTGGTATTGACGCTCAGCTTCTCTTTCTTGCCGCTGCTCTTCTCTTTCTTCACGGCGACGTTGCTCCTCTATTTCTCTTTCTTCACGACGTCGTTGCTCTTCTTTTTCTTGCCGCTGCTGTTCAATTTCTAGACGCTTCAGTTCTAATTCTCTTTCTTCTCGGCGACGCTGTTCATCCTTTTCTAGAAGCTTCTCTTCTAATTCTCTTTCTTCACGGCGACGCCGCTCTTCTAATTCTCGTTCTTGTATTCTCTCCTGGGATTTGACGTACTCCGTCAGCTGTTTGCCTTTTAGATTCAGTTCAACCCCTTTCTGCCAGAAGTCAGCCATCTTAATGCTTTTCTGGAAAGTTCTTTTCTGGAAAGTTCTTTTCTGGAAAGTTCTTTACTGTGCTGTACCTTTCTAGACTGTTCTAGAACAGCACGCTTTCTGCAGTAGCGCTGATGCTTGTCACTAGTCGCCTTCGCTGACGCAGGCCCCGCTGTCCTCGTCGTATGCGACGCTGCACCACGCTGGTGTTGATGTATACGCTCCTGTGCTGAAGTAGACGCGACGTCCGCTCGTCGCTCTCTCTAATACTTGCGATGTAGCTCCGAGACTGTCCCTCGACGTAGTCTTGCGGCAGCCACGTAGTCCCGATCTGTTGTTCGCTCACGAAGCAACTCTTCAGCGACTACACGCCCTTGCAGTCAACCCGAATCTATCGGATGTAGTCCCAGTATGTTGGCCCCTCTCGACGCAACTTTGGCGGCTACCCTCGATGGCTGCTTCTCGTAACGTTGATTCGCTTGTTGTAGCAGTTGAACCCTTGGCTATGGCGTGAATCGCGGCTTGACCCCCAAAATGTTACACTCGATTCGATGATGGTGTTTTTCTTTATCAGTATTTGATTCAGCCCCGATGCTGAAGTCCTGATAAGGTGTAACTCTCATTCGTTTATCCACGCAGCCTGCTCACTCATCAACAAGTCTGGAGTCGACGTATGAAGTTTTCCACTTTTATTCAGCACACATCAACAACTGCATACAATCGCCTTTCCACTCTCAACTTTTTACTTTCCAACTCACTATCAACAACCTCTCAAAACAGTGCGGCACATAATTATATAACCTCTCTCTTTTCCCGAACAATTTAGAACACGGTAGACTAGAATGAAGCACTACAGCCAATCAAATAAAAGATCGTCATCACTGACTTACATCATACATCTTTCTAAACATTCCAGGAACGTTCCCTCAAACTTCGACATTTATCGGGAAAATTCTATCGACAGTAAATACGCAAATCCAGAGAATTCTCCAATAATATCGACTAACGAAAATTATCAACGTTATACAAAGCTTCCTCTAACCACAACGCAAACTCGAATCAAAGGTAAATAAACTCTATTATTGAATACTTTGCAAAGCGAAATGATTAGATCTATCGTGCACACTTCAGCCATACTATCCTTCGCGTTTCAACGTAACACCACTGCTTGCCTCATGATGTTACATATTTTATTGCAAATATCATCAATATCACTTTGATGAAGGACAACAGAATTATTATTTAAGATATTGTCAAGGGAAGAATTTAGTAAGGTAACTTCCGCCATGTTAAGGTTTTTGACAAACTTTTGTTTGCTATCTGGGTACCATTTTGGTTTATTAATAGCTTCAGTTTTACAGTTAGATCTGCTGTTATTTGTTTCTTCGGCCAATTCGTCATTGACATTTTTAATCCAGAGTTTTAATGTTATTGCTTTGTGTACATCTGAATACAGTTCACAGAAATCGTGAATATAAAAGTCTGAGATGCGTTTAAACAAGTTATTTGAGATAATACAATAATCTACAACACTGGCATCTTTACAAGTGAACTGTTTACTATTATCGGGTAGGCCTATTCGGCCATTAACTATACAGGCATTCATGATTTTGCAAAAGTTAATTAAATTATGACCCATTACGTTTTTAAATTTATCATCAGAGAGACGTTCTGGCAAGACAATATTACTGGCATCAAAAATGAGCTCATTCATCTGGCTTAACTCGTCAACATCAAAATCATCATTGTCATGATCATTACCATCAACATCGCTATCATTATTACCATGACCGTCTACATTATTTTTATCAGCTTTAACACTCACGCAACTCACATCAAAATCAAATAAACAACCTGTCCTAGCATTAAAATCACCAAGTAAACAAAATCTGTCTGCATTTAAGCAAGCGATTGAGTTTTCAAGATTTGTAAAAGCACAACGATCAAAATAACCAGAGTTCTCAGGAGGAAAATAGACACCACCAAATAAAAGGTATGATCCTATAAAACACTTATCTAGCTGAAAAAATAAAACATCGTGACTCAATTCATAGTCAACAAATTTATAATAAGATAATACTGACGTATCTACTTTATCCTGTCAATTATTAGATTCAATCACGCTAACATACTGAGAAATGTTGTCTTTTACACAGAGAACTAGGCCCCCAGACTTCCTCTTGAATTTACTTCTGTTTTTAGCAAACGATCACTTTTAGGCGTCAGGTGTGCAAAACGTCAAAAACGGTATTTGTGGGGACTTTGTTTCCGTTTTTGTCTTTTCTCATGACTCTATGTGCCTCGGTAACACCCTGCTTTGCCAAGCCATCTTTTATTTCTGCCTCAGTCAGACCATTAAACTGATATGACTGTACAACTCCTTTGGAGGAGTTGAGTGTGCGGTGACAACTCACATTTACATCGAACACTCGGCTACCTAGCTCCAGCTTGCTGCTAGCTCGTAGTTGTTCAGATGTCCTTTCCGTGGGCCATCCACTAGGAAACTTCCATCTCCAGTCTTTTAATGTCTTTGGTCTGTCTGGACACTCCCTCAAACCACTTCTCCACAACAAAAGGGGAAATCGTTTGGTTTTCGTTGATCATCCTATCAGGAAGCGTGGACATATTTTTTAAAGTCCAGATTCCTTGACTGTGGGTCTGGTTTCAGTGTTGCTGTCAGAGTCGTGTGCAATACTCTTGTCCAGTCCGTAATACATTCTTTTCTGTTTTTGTTTGTTTTTGTTTGTGTGGTCATTGAAGCGTAGTATAAACGATGGCAAAAATATACGGTCACCCTAGGAGAGCTGCTGTGCATGGGAAAGGACAATGGACGGACAGTGACGTCCATATGTCTGGGGACGCCCCTCGTGCCAGACCCACCGCATTCGCGATTGTGAAATTTTTAGACAGGGCACAACCATCCAGCCCCTGACCATGCGGAACCAACTCGGGCATGCCAGTATGAGGGAGAATTTGGGGGAGAAAGAATGGATAGAAAGAACGTAAGAAAGAAGACAGAAAATGGAAAACTACAAAGTTAGTGGAAAGAGTTTTAGTATGAAAGAGAATACAGGTAAAGGACCCAAAAGGCAGAAACAAGACAAAAGGGTTGGGCTACCTTAGTCACAGCCAGAGCCCGTGGGGGCGGTCAGAGTGGAGCAAACTGAAAAACCTCTGAAGGAAAATCATGATGAAGAGCTTCTTTAGCCGCTTTGTCAACTGCAGTATTGCCGCGGATGTGACAAATTGCATGGATCTCTGAAGTGCTTCAAGAGTTTCAAGAGTTTTTATTTCAAGACACAGGATTTTAACCATCTATACAACGAAAGGCTATACGCCCAGTGGGCTTTTTAGCCAAGAGGGGGGAAATGGGTGGGATTGGGGAAATACATGAAACAAGCATGAATGGCAATATAAAACAACTTTCATGTTATGAAAACAACAACCAACAAAAGGACAGGTATACAAAATTCACACTTACAGTGAGTAACTCAATATTCCAAAATCCCTTAGTTTCTCCAATAAGTTCAGTAATACCCATAGTTAAATAGTCACCTTCTCAATTCATATTCATTTACCCCAAAAATAAACTATAGCATTCTTAATTCATTATTTATCAACAGACAAACAAGCAAAAAACAACACTTGTTATGAGTAGTGTGAGCAGGACACAGTCGAGACAAGAACGACGAGGCCAGGAAGAAAAATCTGATCTGCTGAAAAATGCACTTGATAGGTCAAACAACAACAAGAAAAAAGAATGTATTATTTAAATAATAATTTTTACAAAAAAACAATGTTAATATAGCGGCTCAAATACAATAACATTTTCTTTGACTTAGAGTTCATCAGCTGTTGTAATTTAAAGACGTTTGGGTGACGCCAAAAATATTGAGGTAAATAAGAAATTCTATTTTCTTCCAGTAAGGAATTTGAACAAGTGAACAGATAGCGGAATTCGTCACCTATTTCATTCAGGTCACAAAAAGGGCACAGCCTTTCTTCCCGTGGCACATTTATATATCTTTGTGACTGGATTGGTAACTTATGATTGCTAAGTCTGAATTTCAATACATGTATTTTCTCTCTCATCAAGGGAGATAAGCGGGTTAAGTAATCCTCAAAACAAAAATTCTCTTTAAAAATTCGGTACGTGATGCAAACGTTACATATTGCTTTTCCATGACTGTAAAAATTGATCTCTTACTCTCTTATTAATCTCTTATTAAGCAAAGAATGTACATAGCTCAACCAGGGTAGTTTATAATCGGAGTTACAATATAAGGCATGACATAGGCGTAACGTAAGGACCGATATTTTGGCAGGATTGCTGTAACAATCGACACACAGCTTAAACCAAAAACAGAGTAGTCTGCATTTAGCGTCAAGGGACACAGGGAAGTTTCCAACTTCTCCTAGCACCATGCATGTTGGTGTAGTGGATTTCACGTTCAGTATAATTTTAAAAAATTTTAACTGTAATCTATTACACATGTCCATATTTTCAAAAGCCCACACTTCACAGCCATAGAGTAGTATAGGTTTGATACAACTATCAAACAATTCTAACTGTAGATCTAACCAGGGGTGGATTTAACCGGAAATTATCGGTATTTTACCGGTTTGAGAATAGAAATACCGGTTGAAAAATCAATAGCCGGTAGAGCCTACCGGTTCTTATTTTGTTTGACTGGTTTCAAAAATAAAGGAAAAGAGAAAGAAACTGTTACGTTGAAACGCGAATGGTAGTACGTCGGAAACGCGCACGATAGATCTAATCGTTTCGTTTTGCAAAGTATTCAATAATGGAGTTTATTTACCTTTGATTTGAGTTTGCATTGTTGTTAGGAGAGGCTTTGTATAACGTTGATGATTTGCGTTAGTCGATATTACTGGAGAATTTTCTGGATCTGCGTGTTTACTCTCGATAGAAATTTCCCGATACATGTCGAAGCAAGAGGACGTTCCGGGAGGAGGAGAAATATGTATGACGTAAGACAGTAATGACGAAGTTAGAAGCGATTGGTTAAATTGCGTCATACGAGATTGATCCAGGTTATTCGGGAGTATCAAGAGACTATTTAAGTGCCGCGCTGTTTCAAAAATAGGATAGTGAAGTTGCTGATAGCAAGTTGGAAAGTAAATTTGAGAGTGGAAAGGCGATTGAACGATTGTATGCAGTTGTTGATGTGTGCTGAATAAAAGTAGAAAACTTCATACGTTGACTCCGTGTCTTGTATGCTGAGTGAACAGGCTGCGTGATTAAACGAATCTGAGCTACACTCATCAGTACTTCAGCATTGGGGCTGAATCCACTACTGACAGAAAACACCAACATCAAACAGAGTGTAACATTTTTGGGGTCAAGCCGCGATTCACGCCATAGCCAAGGGTTCAACTGCTACAACAAGCGAGTCAACGTTACGAGAGGCAGTCATCGAGGGTAGCCGCCATCAAGTTGCGTCGAGAGGGGCCAACATACTGGGACTACATCACCGATAGGTTCGGGTTGACTGCAAGGGCGTGTAGTCGCTGAAGAGTTGCTTCATGAGCGAACAACAGATCGGGGCTACGTGGCTGCCGCAGGACTACGTCGAGGGACAGTCTCGGAGCTACATCGCCAGTGTTACAGAGAGCGGCGAGCGGACGTCGCGTCTACTTCAGCACAGGAGCGTGTACATCAACACCAGCGTGGTGCAGCGTCGCATACGACGAGGACAGCGGGGCCTGCGTCAGCGAAGGCGACTAGTGACAAGCATCAGCGCTACTGCAGAAAGCGTGCTGTTCTAGAACAGTCTAGAAAGGTACAGCACAGTCAAGAACTTTCCAGAAAAGAACTTTCCAGAAAAGCATCAAGATGGCTGACTTCTGGCAGAAAGGGATTGCACTGAATCTGAAAGGCAAACAGCTGACGGAGTACGTCAAGTCTCAGGAGAGAATACAAGAAAGAGAAGAACAACGTCAGCGTGAAGAAAGAGAAGATGAGCGACGGCGTGAAGAAAGAGAATTTGAACTGAAGCGTCTGGAAATTGAACAGCAGCGGCAAGAAAGAGGTCGTCAGTACCAGCTAGAGTTGGCGCGTATCCAAAACAATCAGCATGCGCCACAAGTCACCAACGACCATACGGCTCCAAAATTGCCAGCTTTCGTCGTCGGGAAGGACCAGATCGACAGCTATCTGGCGAGATTCGAAAGGTTCGCCGAAAGCTCCAACTGGCAACCTCGAGACTGGGCAATTCGACTAAGTGCACTTCTGACAGGGCAAGCGCTCGAAGTTTATACCAGACTGTCGAACGATGACGCCAAAAACTACGACGTCTTGAAAGAGGCCCTGTTGCAGTGCTACAACTTTACAGAGAAGGGCTACCGTAAACGTTTCCGTGAATGCCGGCCTAAGTCAGACGAGACGCCAAAGCAGTTTGTGGAGCGCCTGTCGTCATATCTACACAAGTGGGTGGAGTTATCAGGCGAAAGGAAGTCTTACGACAGTCTCCATGACCTGATCGTGAAGGAACAATTTCTCAATGCCTGTCACAAGGACCTAGCGACCCACTTAGAAGAACAAAAGCTGCAGACGCTTAAAGATGTGACTGAGGCTGCTGAAAGATATCTCATCGCTCACGGGAAGACCCTGGGGCCACCCAGCGCGACGAAACATTTTCAGAAGACTGGAAACCATGTGAACCAGATCCAGGGGAGCCAGACGAACCAGAAACAGAGGGACTCCACGCCACCTCCCAGGGAAGGGCATTCAAGAGGCTGTTTCACCTGCAACGCTACAGACCACAGAGCGGCTAACTGTCCTCAAAACAAAAGTAGCGGACAGCGGAGCAGTACGGACAATTCAGCGGCGGGCAACCGGCAGAGGCGGTTCTCCAATCAACGGCAAACCAGTAGATCTGACCATCAAGTGTGCGGCGGGAGCGTCATTCTTCCGAGTGAGACCGAGCGCACAGCTACCCATGCGGACGTGCAAGAGTGCATAACCGATGGCCAACTCCTCCTTGCCAACGGGAAATCCATCCCCGTCGTCGCCAGCGCAGCTGTGACCGTACAGAACATGCCTGTTTCCAAGGGACGCGTCGAAAATCATGAAGTGACTGTTTTAAGAGACTCTGGCTGCAGTGGGGTCATCGTCAGAGAAGATCTAATCGCTAAAGAACAGTTCACTGGCGATTCAAAATGGACACTTATGGCCGACAGCAAATGTGTGAAAGCGCCAGTTGAAAAAAATTCATGTCAACACCCCTTTCTACATAGGCGAAGTCGAAGCGGTTTGCCTGAAGAAGCCACTGTATGATTTGATGATCGGGAATATCGACGGCGCGAGACGACCCGACGACCCCGATCCAGAGTGGAGTCCTGCCTCAACCCAACGCGTCGAAGTTGTGGAGGAGGATCCATTGCCATTTCCCGATGGAGACCTTACAGAGCTGCTACGGGACAATGTGGCTACTCCGGCTCAGCCCTGCCGACCAGAGATCGTCGGTGCTGTTACTACCAGGGCCCAGGCCAAGAGAGACAAGACGTCTACGCCACTGAAGGTCGCCGACAACTCAAAAGCTGCCATCGTGGACAGAGATCAGCTGATCCAGCTCCAGGAAGCTGATAGTACTTTAAACAAGTACAGGAACCGCCAAGACCACGTGACCAAAGGCAGTGGTACGGTCTATTTTGAGGTGAAGGCCAAGATCCTGTATCGAATCTTCCAGCACCCGAGGGTCAACGGAGGGAAACCACTATGTCAAGTATTGGTACCGTTACCCCTAAGGCGCCAGGTGATGGAAGTAGCGCATGACTCAATCATGGGAGGTCACCTGGGTATCAAGAAGACGGTGTTCTACTGGCCAGGACTCCATGCGGACGTCAGCCGTTTCTGCCGATCATGTGACATTTGCCAGAAGACCATACCTCGAGGAAGGGTCCCGAAAGTGCCTATGAAGAGGATGCCTCTGATCGACCGACCTTTCAAGAGGGTGGCCTTAGACTTAATCGGCGAAATAAGACCTCCGAGTGAAGAAGGTCATCGGTGGGTACTGACTTTAGTGGACTATGCGACTCGGTACCCAGAAGCAGTGCCTCTGAAGAAGATCGACACTGAAACTGTTGCATAGGCACTGGTGGACATGTTCAGCAGACTTGGAGTGCCTGAAGAGATCCTGACAGGCCTCGGGACGCAGTTCGTCTCTGACTGCATGAAGGAGGTCAACAGACTGCTGAGCATCCGGCATTTAACTACGACACCCTACCATCCGATGTGCAACGGGCTTGTCGAAAAGTTCAATGCTACGCTGAAGTCCACCCTGAAGAAACTGTGCAGCGAGCAGCCCAGACAATGGCATCGCTACATCAACGCCTTACTTTTCGCCTACAGAGAAGTACCGCAGGAGTCCACCGGCTTTTCTCCGTTCGAGCTGTTGTACGGAAGAACCATCCGAGGGCCGATGCACATCCTGAAAGAACTGTGGACGAAAGAAGTAGACACCCCAGAGGTAAAGAACAGCTACCAGTACGTGTTTGAGCTACGGGAGAAGCTGGAGCAGATAGCCATAGAAAACCTGAAGAAGTCCCAGGACTGTGGAAAGCACTACTATGACCGTAGGGCTGTGAACAGGAAGTTTAAACCTGGCAACAAAGTGCTGGTGCTGCTACCTACTGATCACAATAAGTTGCTGATGCAGTGGAAAGGCCCGTACGAAGTGGAGACCGTGGTGGGGATCAACGACTACAAGGTGAAGGTCGGCCAGCATTCCAAGATATACCACGCCAACCTCCTTAAGCTGTACGTGGAAAGGCCATCAGAGACTGTGCATGTGGCAACAGCAGCTGAGATCGACAACAGCTTTGACAGCGAGGAACTGTTGGAACTGGGAGACTTCCATAGCAAAGAAGGCATCAATGATGTTAAGCTATGACCACGCTTGACGGAAGGTCAAAAGATTGAGCTCAAGGACCTTATGGGCGAGTTTCCCCATAGCTTCAGTGATGTCCCAGGCTCTACGACTTTGGTCGAACATGAAGTCCACACCCAGACCTGGAAAGAGCATCTGCAGACCTTGAGGGAGCTGTTTCACCGTCCCGCAGAAGCCAACCTGACCGTGAGACCCAGCGAATGCATTCTGGGAGCTGACAACGTCGACTGCGTCGGACATCCGACGGAAGAAAAAGACAACGGAGGATGAACTGACTCCAGGAAAGCCAACGTGATCGTCGTCTTCGACCCTGGGCCGATGACAGCCGCAACTGACGAGGGCGTCATTTCCTTGCGGATGAAAAAAACAAACATTGACCGTGTAGATAAACTGTGAACATTGACAGTACCCAGAAAGACTTGCAGATGAGAAACATTGACTCTGTGTGAATGAACTGTGAACATTGACAATATCCAGACAGATTTGAAGATGAGAAACATTGACTGTGTGAATGAGCTGAGAACATTGACAGTGTTCAGACAGTCTGAAATAAGTTTTAATTCTGAACTTTGTTTGTGCATTACGTTTCAACGTTGTTGAAAGAAATTGGGTAAATTTCTTCTTGAGTGGGGGGTTATGTTACGTTGAAACGCGAATGGTAGTACGTCGGAAACGCGCATGATAGATCTAATCGTTTCGTTTTGCAAAGTATTAAATAATGGAGTTTATTTACCTTTGATTTGAGTTTGCATTGTTGTTAGGCTTTGTATAACGTTGATGATTTGCGTTAGTCGATATTACTGGAGAATTTTCTGGATCTGCGTGTTTACTCTCGATAGAAATTTCCCGATACATGTCGAAGCAAGAGGACGTTCCGGAAGGAGGAGAAATATGTATGACGTAAGACAGTAATGACGAAGTTAGAAGCGATTGGTTAAATTGCGTCATACGAGATTGATCCAGGTTATTCGGGAGTATCAAGAGACTATTTAAGTGCCGCGCTGTTTCAAAAATAGGATAGTGAAGTTGTTGATAGCAAGTTGGAAAGTAAATTTGAGAGTGGAAAGGCGATTGAACGATTGTATGCAGTTGTTGATGTGTGCTGAATAAAAGTAGAAAACTTCATACGTCGACTCCGTGTCTTGTATGCTGAGTGAACAGGCTGCGTGAATAAACGAATCTGAGCTACACTCATCAGTACTTCAGCATTGGGGCTGAATCCACTACTGATAGAAAACACCATCAAACAGAGTGTAACAGAAACACAAGAAAAATGAAGAGAGAGAAGAGAGAGAGAGAGAGAGAGAGAGAGAGAGAGCCAGCCTGCCAGCCACGCTGATTATGTGTTTATGGAGTGTAGACGAGAGGCCTGCGAATGCGTTCAGTAGCCTTACCATATTCTTTTGAGGTAATTAATACAGAATGATATAACATTGGCGGGCGCAAGGCTATCGTGAATACGGATAAAATAAACTCGCGCACTTTTCGATTTTTTTCTTTCCTCGTGCTCGTCAGTATGTATTGCGACAGTGGCAGATAGGCTAGTAATAATGAAGAAGCAAAAATATCTTTTTTCATTTTTTGCTAGGGGGGAAAGGGGCAATAAAAGAAGTTTATGTGAAGACGAAGATGTTTCTAATGAAACAGAAAGTGCATTAACAGAGTCGCCATCTACTTGTGCTAGCCTACGTTAATCAAGCCCAGACATTTCGAGTGCAAAATCGTTGAAATTGTCAAAATAGTGACGCATTAAGAATTGCTATGGGTCATACCGGTTTCCGTGACTGGCTTACCGGTTGACGTCGTACGGGTTTTGCAAATCCCTAGGACGATCACTGTCTAACGGTACATCAAGTTTTCTACACTTCCTTAGCAACGCAAACAATGCTCTGTCAGCTGACACACACTGAGCTTTAATAACTTTTTGAAATATATTATTGTAATTAAAAACTGTTCCTAAATATTTATACTCCCAAACAATTTCAACATTTTCCCCGTTGAACTTAAACACAGGAAGTTTTCTTACTTTACCCCTGGAGAATATCATGATCTTTGTCTTTGTTATATTGATGTACATGCCATATTTAACACAGTAAATTTCTAATGCATTGAGTGCTTTTTGCATTTCGGTGGCTGTTTCGGCTAGGATTACGGTGTCGTCAGCATATAACAACAGAAATAGGTGCCTTAATCCGGCGTTGCAAGCAAAAATAGCAGATAGCTGACCATTCTGCGTCCTGACACATGAGTTTGCTTTTTCATACATATCCTTTATCACTGTTAGCACTTTCTCACTTATTCCATTCTTAATCAACTTCTCCCACAACAAATTTCTCTGCACTTTATCATAGGCCTTCCTGTAGTCCACAAATGTACAAAACAGTTTTTTTCCTACGTTGTAGGTAAATATCGATTAAACAGTGCAATGCAAACACATGATCAGATGTTGAATTGTCTTTTCTAAACCCTGCTTGTTCATGACCTAGCAAGTCGTTATCATCTAAGAAAATATAAATTCTATCGTTGATAATACTAGTAAATAATTTACCCAAGCAGCTGAGTGAGAATAGTAATCTCTTGATAAGTGTCTACATTCAAGGGATCTCCTTTACCTTTATACAGTGGACATATTACACCAACTGACCAATCATCGGGTATTTTGCCCGTGTTTAGAACAAGGTTAAACAGCATGGTCAAAGTATCAAGTAACTTTGGCGATGAAGTCTTTAGGAATTCATTAATGATCGCATCAATTCCGCGCGCTTTATTGTTCCTTAATTTATTTAAACACCTCTTCACCTCATCAGCGCTAATTTCTGCATTAAGTTATCGTTGATAAGCAGATTAATATCAAGATCAGGTGGGTCTTGAGGGGGAATAATATCATCATCAGGTATATTACCCAATTCCTCAAAGTGATCAACGATGTCATGAGATGGCATTTTAGTGTTCGACGAAGAGTCTGCATGGGTGTTCTCTTTGAAAAAATTCCAGTATGTTTTGGGGTCTTTAGATTTCAAATTGCGCAAAGTAGTATGCATAAGCCTTCTATGGCGACTAAATTTTATACATACTGTATGTTTGTATTCTTTGTGCGCCTGTTTTCTTACATTCTTACTTGTCTCATTATGCATGAATGTGTGCCTGCGTTTAGCATTACTTAGAGCTGTTCGCTTTTTCCTACATTCCCTATCGAACCAAGGCAGATTGTGTTTCTTTCTATGGGAGTTACATGTCTTGTTAGCAATATTTGTAGTACGTAGGAGGTTTGTGTTCTTAGCCGCCGTTAACATTATATTAACTATCTCTGATGTAACATTATTAACGTCTATTTGTCTAGTGTCATGTACATTTTGAAGATAATTTGCTAGCTTTAGTGAAACTGTAAGTACCCGTCCGTTGTCAATGTTATCAAGGAAGGAAGCGGCGCTCTCTTTTCCACTTAGGTCTAGAAGTAGGGGACTGACCATCTAGCGGGAAAGTTTCACTCACAAGAGGTGCATACTCTCTATCGGGAAATGTTATAGCATCCTTAAAAGTCAATTCCATAAATACAGGGCAATGGTCATCAGACAAACATTCATCGAACTCACCAATATAAAACTGCGTTACGTGTGGAAAAATAACAGATGAGGCAATAATGTAATCTCAGGGTGGGGAACAACTCATAAAGAAAAACTCTGAAAAGGCCGGGGTCCAGGGGCCGCCTAGGCCCCGGCGGGGTCAAGGGGCAGGGCCCTTGTAGGGGGTCCAGGGGGTCAAAGCCCCCCGGAAAATGTGCACGTTTTTAAGCCATACCAAGAGTGGCATAGTAACAGTGCAGTAAATGTAAAGTGAACTGAACCAACCAAATATGAAAGAAAAGTAATAATTATTAGAAAAAGCTTGAACAAACACAGGAACACACACACACTTGTGTTTTATGACAATAAAATTTCGTATTCATATTCACACACACACACACACACACACACACACACACACACACACACAAAAGCAAATACCACTAACCTTTACATTTTGGATTTCTGTTTCTTCTTGCACTTTTCAGTCTTTCACAAGTTCAATTTTAATAGAAACAATCTTCTTAGCAAATTTTCAAATAAGTTTCTGCAAGTTAAATTAAAGAGGTTTCATTTCAGCACATTGTCTAATTTTAGCTTCCACAAGTTCACTGTTGTTTTACTTCCTAAAAAAAGCTGACAATTGAGCTTTTTCCAGCCCATACGAAGCATCTCCTGCAGGACCACCAGCTTGGCCTGTGGGAAAAGCATTTGAATTTTGTGAAACAGACAATATACAAATTACTATGCTATGACTAATAATAATATTGAGAGTAATTTAGATTTTTTTCTTTAAACTAATTTTATATAAAAGATAAAAAAGAAAAAAAAAGATAATAAGTGTGTTCTACAAATTGCGCTTGAAAACAGTGTTGTTTACAAGTCTAAACTGCTAGATCTAAAAGACCTATCATTATGCTTCTTTTAACCTACTTCAATTAGCCCTTCCCCTCCCAATCTTATCCTTCTTTCGATCTATGTAATGCCATTTTAAAACAGGGAAGTCGTTCTATGCCTGCTAGATCTAGAAGTCCTATAATAGGCCTATTCTACTAACCTACTACCTCCCCTTGACCCTTCCCCTGCCAATCGTTTCTTACTCCCATCAACATCCCGTGCATAATAAATTATTCAACAACCGTAAGGAAAAAGGTATGTGTATAAATTAAAAATAAAAGCCTACCTGGAAGTCGGCCCTGCTGTTTTGTGGCTTTCATTGCACACAACTTGTTTCTGAGGGTAAATAGATAGTTTTTATGTGCATACCAAGGACTAGGCCTACTAACTTCTCTTTAGTAGTCCTTGGTGCATACCTAGTCACATGGGCATCGGTGGCGATATTGAAGTGCACAAAGCGGCTAAAGAAGCTCTACATCTAGATTTCCCTTCAGAGATTTTCCAGTTTGTATCATACTCTGGCCTGCGTTGTATGACTGGATCTAATTGTAAACGGCCGTAGCAGGCCGAATGATCTAATCAAATCAATAACAAATTATTTTAAATTCATCCAGATTTGTCTGCTTCTTTGCCTAGCTTTGCGTCCACCCGGAAAGAAGAAACTGTTTTGGCTCGCCTTCATATTGGGCATACTTATGTCACCCATAGTTTCCTTTTAAAAGGAAAACCACCATGGTGCTTTGCATGTGACACATCCTTTTCCGTTCGCCATTTTATGTCTGAATGTGCTGATCTGGTCGATGCAAAAAGATATTTTGATTCCATACCTTTTAATAAGATTTTAAGCGTAGTCAATGGTCAACGCCTGTTTTAATTTTTACATGAAGTTGGTTTGTTTTATCGCATATAAATCATACGGTCTTGTTTTGTATTCCTGGTTGGATTTTATTGGCAGTCTGCTGGATCATGTAAACACTGAATATCTTATCTTATCTGTTGCAAAGGCTGGTCGAGGTGTCTCCCAGAGATCGATGCAGCAGCAACTGCGTCTCATTTCTTTGACCCGTCCGTAAAAGGTGTTTCGTATCCTTTATACAATGAACATTGTTCTAGGTAAAGTTTCTCATAAACAGCTTCGTAAGTTTCGTTCTTTTTGAAGGATGTGAGACTGAAGATGATAATAGGGTTGATCAGTTTCCAAGGTGGGAGCACACTTAGCAATTGGTCATCATTAACTGAGCCTGCAGTATCAAAGTGAGAACGTATTCTGAAACCAAAAGGACATATGTCGATTTGTTAGAGTATTTAAGTGTAAGTACTGGGTTAAGGACACAATGGTAAGCGGAATTTTCAGGGTTAGAAAATAGTTCATGGCGAATCGCCAGCCTCACCGTAGAGACTTTCCTTCGGGAAAGTGCGAAACGCCCCCCAGGCAGATCCGAAGGCTTTGATGATGGATTGGATCCAAGGCTTTCAAATAGGTTTTCCTAGCTGAGCCATATACGATGCTACCATAATCCAATGTAGAGCGTACCAGAGAACGACAGAGAAGAAGCAAAGATCTCTTGTCTGCTTCCCAGTCTGTGTGGCTGATAACTTTCAAAATATTAAGACCTTTGTGGCAGCTTTCCCTCAGGTATTTAATATTTTACAGGGAAAAAAAATTCCGGTCAAAAATACTATCCAAAAATTTTACTTATTGAGAAACAATTGATGGGTTGACCACAAACATGGAGAGTAGGGTTCAAGGTTCAAAACCTGGTTCTGTTTGTGATGAAAATGAATGCATTCGGTTTTAGAAAGCGAAAATTTGAAGCTGTTTTCTTCTACAAACCCCTGAATTTTATCTAAGCGGGAGGACAATATTTGAGAATGGACTGGCTTGACACTGAGCGAAGCCATGAGGGTTGCTGAGGACAGAGAAAAATGGAGTACGCTGGTTAAACGATTATCTGTGGTTGCCCCAACGACCTTCGAGTTATGGGATAGAATAGGATAGGATATTTGTCCTTAATTATAACTGACTATTTTTATGCAGGAGATGGAGGTGTTGATCCTGGTTGATGTGACACCTCCATGACAACTGAATCTACATCCAGGGAGGCGAAACGATTCGAAGTAGACTCATTACCATACGTCAACATCACCATCCTGGCCTATGTCCCAAAATCAGACTATGAAGACAGCAAAGTCGAGGATTTCTATGAACATCTGCAGGCTGGCCTTGACCAAGTGCCGAGGAAGGACATAGCCATAATGCAAGGCGACTGGAACGCCAAGGTTGGCCAAGATGAGTACCACAATTGGGGAGACACGTGTGGAGTATGACAGACTTGGCGGCAGTGATGTTGTGTGGGAATGTGTCATTTGCCATAATGCAAATTTCAGCACTGTAGCCTTTGATCTCTTTGGACTTGATGATGGCAGAGAGCCAAAGAGCCCCAGCGCCCAGTCCCTACTTCACAGCTCTGCCAACTCTGCCCTACCCACCGCAGAGTCCTTCCATCCCATCCACTCGTCAACCCCAACCCGAGCTTCATGTCAAAATAAGATCAACAACCGTCCCCTTCGTCTCCTAAACATCAACTTCCATTGCATCACTGGCAAAGTAGCAGGTATCCGCAATCTTGTGGATAGCACCAAACCTGACATCATTATTGCAACTGAAACCTGGCTAGACTCTTCGATCCTTAGCAGCGAATTCATGCCGCCTTCCTTCAATACCTTTAGGCTCGACAGAAATCGAGATGGCGGCGGAGTCTTGATAGCAGTGGCCAACCACCTAACATGCCACGAAGTGACAGAACTCCAAGTGCCAGGCTGCGAAATGATCTGGGCGAAGATCAAGCTGCAGGGACGGCGCCAACTCCTTGTTGCTTCCTACTATCGGCCGCACACTGGGGATGAAATCAGCCTCCGACAGTTTGTCAACTCTGCATAACGCGCCATTGCCACACAAGCCACTGTCATCATTGGCGGTGACCTCAACTTCCCAGCCTTCGACTGGACAACAAAAACACTAAAAACAAGATCAAAATACCCCACCCTCCATGAAGACTTCCTGGACATTATTAGCGACTTAGGACTTGAGCAGCTTGTGAATTTTCCCACACGAGAAGACAACACCCTAGATCTCTTTCTCACAAACCGCCCATCACTTGTGCCTCGCATAGAAGGAATTCCTGGTCTGTCGGACCATGACATCGTATACATGGAGTTCAACACCAAGCCCGTATACCATCGACAAACTCCACGCAGCGTTCCCCAATTTTCTCGAGCTAACTGGGACGCACTTCGAACTGCCGCCTCTGACCTCTCAGATACCATCACTAGCTCATTCAACGCAGAGAGTAACACAGAGGACATCTGGTCTACCCTGTGTCACGTGGGGTTTATGGGCTCTGCACAATGGAATTATGGACCCTCACGTTTATTCGGTGGGAACTGCTAATAAGTCACCCTATGAATTACTTTAATAAATTTATTTGTTTAGCTCGTTCTGTGTTAAGGTTGGGGTACAGAAATAGATAGAAAATTGGTAAAAGATTACTGTCACACTAGCTTTCACACGGCTATGAATCATATGTAGTCCAGCCACTTGATAACAGTTAAAATCACACATTTATTTCTTCTACTCTATACAAGATTCTCTAAGTACTAATCTAACTTAAAAAGTCTCAGTCACTGCTAATAGTTCGATCGCTGATAGTCTAGGCAGCTGTTATATCTTCCTCGGGCACTTTGCTAGTATATTTCATGTAGATTTGGACTACTGTGGTCCGTTTTACAGTTTCTGAAGAGTTGGACTACTGTGGTCCTGTTTTGATCAGTGTAAGTGCACTTTCGGAGATTACACTTAACTTTCTGATGGTGCGGTCGAAGTCCTTCTGTGAGGTAGCTTCTGGTACACCTTTGTCGTTGTGTAGTTGGGTTCCCTTGCCACGCTGTGGGGTCTGACAGGGTGTCTTTCAAGGCAGCTCTTTCCGTCTGGTGCGGTAGAGTCTCCTCAACCAACTAGTAGTTTCTGTGGAGTGGGGTGCACAGGATAGCTCGCCTGCTCGTCTGTAATATAAGAGACGAAATTCTGCACAACCCTGAATAATCGGTTTGTGCAGAGCGTCTCACTGAAAGCCAAAGTAGCCCTCAGTGATAGCTCCACCTCTCTATACATAAGCGACGAACATTCTGCTACTTCCGGGTTCCACTGGAATCTCAACTCTAAATTCCTATACATACATAAATATAAATCGTGTCTAACTATACACATACAGAATTAATAATAATATAAACATTCAGTGGTACAGCCACTGGTCTGCAAACATACATATAAGTTAAACAACAGTGGTTCCGTACGGGATACAACATGGCGGCGCAACCGGTCGTGTTTCGCCTCGTGGTAGGCTCTTCCACGTGGTCCCGCAAATTCGGATTAACAATTCACATTTATGCATAGCAAATTTCACAAACATAATTTCAACAATAATACAAATATATCACGATGAAACAGAAGGGTGTTCATTTACCTGTTTGACAAGTTCAGGCCCGTGATGACTTGAGAGACTTCTAAGATTTCAAAGTCCTGCTTCCTGGTCTATGAGTGAAGATAGTTCTCTGCTAGCTAAGGAGATGTTACTTCTTCCTCGTCCCACACACGACTGACCAAGCTGTGCTAGGTTTTGACACAGTCAAAACTGCTCTACCCACTTAGCCTGCTGCTGATTGGTTAAAACGGTCCGATTCAAAACTCAAGTGCTGAGTCACTGCGATGTGTGGGTCAGGCTCGCAGTGTGCTGTAATTGCTGCTGTGTAATAGTCTAACTTCTCTACTGTTACAAATACTACACATGGCTAAATAGTCAATGAGCAGAGTTAAACTAGCCAATTCATGACAGGCTCCCTCAACTGAAAAAAGGCGATGACTACTGGATTCGACCTTTTTCTACTACAGAGCCTAGTTTAACACTGCACTATCCTAGGGTCCTATTTACAAACTAACTAAGTTGCTCTACCTGAGCTGCAATGCTATGCCAGGTAGCTGTGGACACTAGTGACAGGGTATTACTGGGCGGGGACGAATTCTGGTGCTGTGGCCCTTAGTTGTGTTGGGTGGGCGACAGCTGCTGTGTCCTCCACGAGATGGCGACTGAGGTAGTCGGCTCCGTGGTTTTCTTTGCCGGGGATGTACTCGATCTGGAATGAGTATGCCTGAAGGGTGAGTGCCCATCTCATCAGGCGAGAGTTCAAAGACTTGGAGGCTGCCAGGAACGATAGTGGTTGGTGGTCCACCTGAACTGTGAAGTGGGTCCCATACAGGTAGAGTTGAAACTTCTGTATGGCCCAGACTAGTCCAAGACATTCTTTCTCCGACGTGGCGTAGTGGGTCTCGGCGGATCTCAATTTTCTGCTGGCGTAGGCGACAGGGAATAGCGTCTCTGCATTCTTGGGGTCGCGCTGTAGCAGTACTGCTCCGAGGCCTAAGTCGCTTGCGTCGGTGCGAAGAACGAATGGCTGAGTCAAATCGGGTAGGTGGAGTACTGGCGCCGATGTCATTCTGTCCTTGAGTGTTTGGAATGCTGTCTCGCATTCGGCTGTCCAAACTACTTTGTCCGGGGCGATTTTCCGGGTTCCATTTGTCAGAGGTACGGCGATGCTGTTGTAGTTGGGGATGAACTTCTGGTAGAAGCCGCAGAGTCCTAGAAATGACTGCACTTCCTTCTTTGTCTTGGGCCTAGGCGCGTCGAGTAGGCGTTTCACCGTCTTTTCTACCGGTCGCAGGCTTCCTTGACTGATGGTGTGTCCCAGAAATTCTAGCTCTGTGAATCCAATCTGACATTTGGTGGGTCTGGCCGTCAATCCTGTGTCTCTGAGGCGTGCGAGTAGTTGTTGTAGGAGCGTGACATGTTCCTCCCACGTAGGTGTTGCGATGAGGATGTCGTCCATAAACGAGTGTAGGTGCTCGCTGCTCAGGGGTGCCAGGAGTTTTCGCATCATGGCGCTGAAGATGCTGGGTGCGTTGTGGAGTCCGAATGGAAGCACGTTGAATTCGAAGTGTCCTTCCATAGTGCTGAAAGCTAGGTACTTTCGGACTTGTGGTTGTACTGGTATCTGGTAGTATCCTTTGCTGAGGTCGATGCGTGAGAAGTACTTCGCTCGCTGTAGCTTGGCAAATAGGTCGGTCTGGTCCGGGAGTGGCTCTGGCTGGAACTGCGTTACCGCATTCAGGAGTCTGAAGTCGATGCACAGTCGATGCTCTCCGTTGGGTTTTCGCAACAATACCGTGCCTGCGCTGTAGGGTGAAGTAGACTCTGAGATGATTCCGGCTGCCAGTAAGGTGTCTATCTCTTCCTTGATGGCTCGCTGCTGAGACAGTGGCATCGGGTAGAGCTTCTGGCGGACGGGTGTTGGGTCGGTCACCGTTAAGGTTACTTCGACGAGGTCTGTCCTCCCTGGTCGGTCTGTGAGCACAGTCTGATGTTGTCGAATGACCTGTAGTACTTGCTGTCGTTGTTTAGCGGCTAGGTCTCCGTTGAGTATCACGTCTTTGTAGGTTTCTTTGGAGTGCAGGGGATACTCTACTGCATTGGTCTCCATGCTTTCTCCTTCTTCCGCGATGGCGATGGCTAGCAAGTTGTGAGTGCTGGGGGTCGCTGGTCTGTCCGTATACTTCTTGAGGAGATTAATGTGGTGGTATCGGGCTCTCCCGTTCACCTCTACTTGGTAGACTGTCTTGGATTTCTTGGCAGTCACCCGGTACGGTCCTCTCCAAGCGATGTCCAGCTTGTTGGTTCCACTTGGAAGTAAGAGTAGCACTTGATCGCCGACTTGCAGTTCTCTGTCCTTCGCGTGGCGGTTGTAGTACTTCGCCTGACGGGCTCTTGCCTTCTTCAGTGCTTCACCAGCTTTCTTCCACGTTGCTTTGAGGGTTTCCTGCAGGTCTGCGACGTACTTGGTGGCACCTCTTGGTGTGTCGTCTATCTTGGCTTCCGTCCAACTTCTGCGTAGGGCTTCTAGCGGTCCTGCTAGAGGTCTGCCGAATAGCAATGTTGACGGGGTGTAGCCTGTGGCTGCATGGGGCGTTTCTCGGTATGCGAACAGTGCCGCATTCACGTAGGTGTCCCACGCTTCTGGATTGTCGTCGGCGACTTTCCTGAGAATGGTGAGAAGGGTTCCATTCAGTCTTTCTACTTGTCCGTTGCTGGCTGGTGTGCGAATGTGATGAACTTGTATCAACTCGAACACATCTTGCATCAGGCGGCCGGTGAACTGAGATCCGTTGTCCGTTCTAATGCTGTCCGGGAATCCGACTCTGGTAAAGATGGCGATGAGTGCATCTGCAATCTTCTTGGTGTCGATCGCTGGCAACGGGACTGCTTCGCACCACATCGTACATGCGTCGACGAGTGTGAGTAGAAATCTGTTCCGCTTCTTGGTCATGGGCAGTGGTCCCACTATGTCTACTGAGACTTGCTGGAATGGTACGCCGACTACTACCGATGGTCCTAAGGTAACTGGTACGGTGTGATGTCGCGGGGAATATCGTTGACATTGGTGGCAAGATTTCACGTAGCGCTTAACATCCTCCGTGATTCCTGGCCAATAGTAGTGTGCGCTGATCCTCTGCACTGTGGCTCCAATTCCCATGTGTCCGCTGAGTGGCATGCTGTGGCCTAATTCTAGTACTTGGGCTCGAAGGGTGGCTGGTAGTACTAGTTGGGTGTGATCTCCATCTCCTTGTCGATGTAGAACTCCCTCTTCCATGTAGAAGTCTCCCTTGTGCGGGGGTGTGTGCGCCTTGGGTAGCTTCTGGAAGCACTTCGCTATCGAGGTGTCTTCTTTCTGTGCTGTTTTGATCTCTTCGAGTCCTGGATTCGGAGCGAACTCGGGCTGGGGTGGTTGGGTTTTAGCTTGGGCCCTGGTTTGCACTGCAGCTATCTCTACAGTTTTAGGGGGCGTGCCTAAGAACACATACCTACAACCTAGCACTAGATCATACAGGGGTTTCTGTAAAACAGCTGCTTGGATTCGTCCTGTGACGTACCTACTCTCTACTTCTATCCAAGCTATTGGGCAAGTAGTCGTCGGTTTCGTCAAGTCTGCTCCTTGTAAGTCGACTGTCTTGTCTGTCAAGTCCGCGCGCGATACAAGAGATTCGCTAACTATCGCGTCGTATGATAGACCTGTGTCATACAGACAGTTCGCTTCTTTTCCGTTGACCTTGACCGTGTCTGTCACCGATGGGTGATCTCCGATCGTGTGTGGCTTGTTACCGCTGCTTTGAGTTAGAACTCTGTGCGCTGGCCGGCTTTCGCGCTCTTCCCTACGCTGTGCGGCCAACTTGAAACATTCTGCGGTGGAGTGATTGTTTCTGTTGCAGAACGAACAATACCGTCTCTGTTCTGCAGGACCTCTTTTCCCGAATTCCGTGTTGGGTCCTTTATTTTGCCCAGGTCTGGGGTTATTCGGCTTATTCGCGGTGCGCTCTTCCCGGTTAGGGCTTCGTTTCTGTGCCTCTTTCCCGTTAGGCTTTAGGTCTCGCCTGAAGCTCTTGGCTTCTCCGTGTGCGGCCACGTACCTATCTGCGACCTTGACCAGATCTTCCAGTCTTTCCGCGCCCTGCTCTACTGAGAATGTTCTCAGCTCGGGGGTCATGGTTTCCCGTAGCTGTTCCCATACTAACAGTTCTGTCAGTCCATCATACGTCTTAGCCGTGGCTGACTGGCTAATCCACTTATCCAGCGTTGTGGACAACCGATCCGCGAACTGCGCATAGCTCTCTCCTTTCACTCTCCGGTTGGTGCGGAATTTTTGCCGATAGCATTCTCCTGTTAGTTCGAATCCCGTTAGGAGTGCCTCTTTTACTTTGTGATAGTCAGTCACTCTGTCAGTCGGTAGCTTACTGTAGATGTCATAAGCCTTTCCTCTAAGCCCTTGACTAAGCTTAAAAGACCAATGAGTGGGATCTAGTTTGTAGGCTACTCTGTTGCTAGACGCTCAAACCTAGTCAGATAGAGATCTAGACCTTCCTCTCTCTCATTGAATGTTCCCAGTGGAAATGACATTCCTTGTACAGGGTTGGATGCTACCTCTAGCTGATCTGAGTGGGGAGGGGTTGAGGAAGAACTTGAAGCTCCTGGTCCCAATCTTCTTAGCTCCAACTCATGCTGTCTGTCTTTTTCCTTTTCTGCCCTCTCATACTCCCATTTCCTAACTTCTGCTTCTCTCTCTGCTGCTAATGCTGCCTTCTTCTGTTCTCCTTCTAATTCTAATTTCTTCTGTTCTCTTGCGGCTTCTAACTCTGCTTTCTTTTGCTCTGCTTCTAATTCTGCTTTTTTCTGTTCTCTTGCTGCTTCTAACTCTGCTTTCTTTTGCTCTGCCTCTAATGCTAGTTTCTTCTGCTCTGCTTCTAATTCTGCTTTTTTCTGTTCTCTCTCTGCGGCTCTCTCTGCCGCTTCGAGTTTCTTCGCCTCTCTCTCTGCTGCTCTCTCTGCCTTAGCCTCCTGTTTCTCTACCTCTGCATTGATATACGCAATTAGGTCTCCCCCTGCTAAGTGTAAAGCTTCCCCTAATTCCTTGAAGCGCAATCTCAAGGCCACTGGGTCCGACATTGCCAAACGTGTCTATGAACAACCTCTGAATCACGTGGAATACCAAAACACTAGCAATATTGCAATTCAATAACAACAATGCAAAGACAATCAAATTCGTAATCAATAATAGAATAAAACAAGAGTCAAATGGCATACAACAGTTACTTAAGCAAAACCTGCAAAAGAACAATGCAACATACAGGCACAAAAATATTTGAAGCAAAAAAGTTTTTAACTAAAGAATAGTGCACCCAACTGATCAGTCCTTGTTACCACTATTCTAAGTTATTCTACTACTCCTACTGTTATCTAATTTTATTGTACTTAGGTCTGGTTATACCCAATTCCTATTATCCACAGATCCTAGCTAGGCTCGCCAATTAAAGTGTCACGTGGGGTTTATGGGCTCTGCACAATGGAATTATGGACCCTCACGTTTATTCGGTGGGAACTGCTAGTAAGTCACCCTATGAATTACTTTAATAAATTTATTTGTTTAGCTCGTTCTGTGTTAAGGTTGGGGTACAGAAATAGATAGAAAATTGGTAAAAGATTACTGTCACACTAGCTTTCACACGGCTATGAATCATATGTAGTCCAGCCACTTGATAACAGTTAAAATCACACATTTATTTCTTCTACTCTATACAAGATTCTCTAAGTACTAATCTAACTTAAAAAGTCTCAGTCACTGCTAATAGTTCGATCGCTGATAGTCTAGGCAGCTGTTATATCTTCCTCGGGCACTTTGCTAGTATATTTCATGTAGATTTGGACTACTGTGGTCCGTTTTACAGTTTCTGAAGAGTTGGACTACTGTGGTCCTGTTTTGATCAGTGTAAGTGCACTTTCGGAGATTACACTTAACTTTCTGATGGTGCGGTCGAAGTCCTTCTGTGAGGTAGCTTCTGGTACACCTTTGTCGTTGTGTAGTTGGGTTCCCTTGCCACGCTGTGGGGTCTGACAGGGTGTCTTTCAAGGCAGCTCTTTCCGTCTGGTGCGGTAGAGTCTCCTCAACCAACTAGTCGTTTCTGTGGAGTGGGGTGCACAGGATAGCTCGCCTGCTCGTCTGTAATATAAGAGACGAAATTCTGCACAACCCTGAATAATCGGTTTGTGCAGAGCGTCTCACTGAAAGCCAAAGTAGCCCTCAGTGATAGCTCCACCTCTCTATACATAAGCGACGAACATTCTGCTACTTCCGGGTTCCACTGGAATCTCAACTCTAAATTCCTATACATACATAAATATAAATCGTGTCTAACTATACACATACAGAATTAATAATAATATAAACATTCAGTGGTACAGCCACTGGTCTGCAAACATACATATAAGTTAAACAACAGTGGTTCCGTACGGGATACAACATGGCGGCGCAACCGGTCGTGTTTCGCCTCGTGGTAGGCTCTTCCACGTGGTCCCGCAAATTCGGATTAACAATTCACATTTATGCATAGCAAATTCCACAAACATAATTTCAACAATAATACAAATATATCACGATGAAACAGAAGGGTGTTCATTTACCTGTTTGACAAGTTCAGGCCCGTGATGACTTGAGAGACTTCTAAGATTTCAAAGTCCTGCTTCCTGGTCTATGAGTGAAGATAGTTCTCTGCTAGCTAAGGAGATGTTACTTCTTCCTCGTCCCACACACGACTGACCAAGCTGTGCTAGGTTTTGACACAGTCAAAACTGCTCTACCCACTTAGCCTGCTGCTGATTGGTTAAAACGGTCCGATTCAAAACTCAAGTGCTGAGTCACTGCGATGTGTGGGTCAGGCTCGCAGTGTGCTGTAATTGCTGCTGTGTAATAGTCTAACTTCTCTACTGTTACAAATACTACACATGGCTAAATAGTCAATGAGCAGAGTTAAACTAGCCAATTCATGACACCCTGAAAGACGGCATTAACGACATGTCGCGAGAGCACATCCCCTACAAGACACTTGGGAAGAAAGCCAGCAAACCATGGGTGGATCATGCTACTCTTCGGCTCATTCGTAAAAGAGACCGCCTATACAAGCGCTGGAAGAAAACAGGAGACAAAAAATTGCAAGAAGACCTAAAGAAAATCAAACAGACGGTACAGAGAAACTTAAGACGCTCATACTGGTCCTACACAGAACGACTCTTCGCGCAGGATCCTGAAGACAACAAACGCAACCCCAGCATAAAGTCCTTCTGGACCTACATAAAAGCCCAACGGACAGAAGCAGCTGGTGTATCCCCACTCAAGGTTGGAGGAAAGCTTGTGACTGGAGCGAAGGAACGTGCTGAAATACTAAATAAGCAGTTCAAGTCTGCCTTCAGCCCAAGAGAGAACTACACATTTGAAGATTTTAGATTAAAGACCAAGCTTCAACCTCCACATCCAGACTCTCCATCCTGCAGCAATATCACCATCAACGCCTCTGGTGTCTCAAAGCTCCTGAGAGATCTGGACTCAAGTAAAGCCCCTGGGCCAGATCAAATAAGCCCCCGACTCCTCAAAGAACTAGCTGATGAAATCTCCCCAGCCTTGACTCTCCTATATCAAAGCTCGTTGAAAACCGGCGTAGTCCCCCAGGACTGGCGAACAGCCAACGTGACCCCAGTCTTTAAGAAAGGTGAAAGATATCTTCCTGAAAACTACCGCCCAATCTCTCTGACTAGTGTTCCATGCAAAATCATGGAGCACATTATCACCCATAGCATCATGAGCTTCGCGGAGGAACACCACCTACTCAGCGAAGCACAGCACGGATTCAGGCGCCACCTCTCCTGCGAAAGCCAACTCATAGGCCTTGTGGATGTGGTCTCTGATGACCTGGAGAAGGGGAAGCAGACAGACATCATGGTGATGGATTTCTCCAGAGCCTTCGACAAGGTCTGCCATTCCCTGCTTATTCACAAGTTGAAACACTATGGAATCACAAGAGATATGCTGACCTGGATACAAGCCTTTCTTACTGACCGGCAGCAACGCGTGGTCGTCGATGGCGCCACATCCGAACCAATCCCCGTAGAATCCGGTGTGCCACAAGGCTCCGTCCTGGGCCCCAGTCTTTTCCTACTATATATCAACGACCTCCCCGATGGACTGTCCGCAGAGGCTCGCCTTTTCGCAGATGATACACTGTGCCACAAGACAGTCAGCACCGAAGATGACCAACGGGTTCTGCAAGCTGACTTGGACCGGCTTGCTGAGTGGGAGCAAACGTGGCTGATGTCCTTCCACCCGGATAAGTGTTTGACACTCCAAATAACCAGGAAGAGGAAACCGCTTCAAAGCGCATACCACCTCCATGGCCACACACTCAGCGCTGTCAAGGAGGCAAAATACCTTGGTGTAACCATCAAGAGCGACCTTCTGTGGGACAGTCACATCACCAACATCATCAACAAGGCAAACAAAGTTCTCGGCTTCCTCAGAAGGAACCTGCGAGTAGGTTCACAATCACTCAAACAGCGAGCATACTTCACACTGGTCCGCCCGCTCCTGGAGTATGCGAGTCCAGTGTGGGATCCTACCACAGACAAAGACATCAGGCGGATTGAGGCAGTTCAGCGCAGAGCAGCCCGCTGGGTGGTCAATCGCCATCGGCAAACATCAAGTGTGGACGCTATGCTGGAGGGACTGCAATGGCCAAGCCTGCAGGACCGCCGCCGGCAAGCCCGCCTCATCACTTTTTACAAGTACCATTATGGCCTCATAACCATCACATCTTCAAGAAAACCCACACCCACCCCTCCTGCCAAACAGACCCGTCACGTCCACCCAGAGCACTACCAGCTTCCTTCCTGCAGAACCCAATACAGAAAGCAGACCTTTTTCCCCCGCACAATTGCAGAGTGGAACCAGCTCCCGGCAGATGCTGTCCTCAGCACCTCGCTGGAAGCCTTCAAATCCCAGATCTAACCCGCCCCCCCCCCCCCCCCCATTTCCCTCTCTCCCCTGCCCCCTCATGCTCTCCCCCTTTTTCCCCCAAAGCTGTTTCATCTGGGCAGCACAAACCCAAACAGACTTACAAACAAGCGCCATTGCATCAACCCCTCAAATCTGCAGTACCTTCAGAACGATGAAGTTGGCAGATTAATGAAAGAAGAAGAAGATCCTAATGCAACAACGAGACAAGTGACAGAGACTCCTGGAGTTTGCCAGATATAACAGTCTGATACTGGCAAACACGCTTGGTTCCCACAAAAACTCCATATGATGTACGGCACAGTCCCAGCGGGGAGCATCACAACCAGATTGACTGCATCATGGTCAAGAAACGTTTCAGATCAAGCATCAACATTGGCAGGGCACGCACTTTTCCAGGAGCAGACATCGGAAGTGACCACGGTCTCGTGATGATGTTTTTTCGGCTCCACTTGAAGAGAGTAAACAAAGCCAAGTGCACCAGACTGAAGTTCGACGTGGGCAAACTGCAAGACCCCGAGGTGGCAAAAATATTCCAAGCCACAATTGGAGGGAAATTTGCACCACTGCTCGTTTTGGGAGCTTGTGAAGTAGATGCCAACACCGTGAACACCATCTTCAACTCAGATGTGACAGACGCCGCCACTGAGATCCTTGGCAAGCACTGCCCAAAGAAGAAATCGTGGATCACACATGAATTTTTGGATCTATGTGACAAACGAAGAGAGATAAAAAATTTATTTAAAAAAAAAAAATCACAGGTAGCTGATGCTTACCGAAAAATCAACAGTAGCATCCGCAAAGGCATAAAAAGGTCCCGCAAGGGGCGAACGTATGTGACTTAGGTACGAGACTATTGAGGTCACCGAAGGTTTTCTCCGGGCACTCCGGTTTCCTCCCTCCCTTCAATAATGGTACAGGATGCAGTCAATATAAAAAAAAATTCAAAAATGGAAATTCGATTTTCTTCCGTCTTCTAATAGCGATCTCCCTGCCTTTACACCACCTGTTTGAGTGATGTATGTGTATTTAGTGTGTGTGAGGGTAAATGAGACAGTTGAGCGTGTATGTTGGTATAGATCGCCGCGCTTTGAGCCTTGGGGAAAGGCGCGTACATAGCATGCTGTATTATTATTATTATTATTATTATTATTATTATTATTATTATTAAAGGAGAACTGGATAGAAGATCAATGCCAGAAAATGGAGAACAGTCTGAACAAGAACAACAGCCACAGCGACTCAACCAAAGCTTTTTAGTTTTGAGGTTAGGTCAGCCAGGCTAGCTATAAATAGCTTCACCGATGCTTCTTTTCCTTTCCTTTCACTGGAAGGGAGGGTGCAGGCAAGCTATAAATAGCCCGCAGCAAGCAAAATGTGGAGACACTAAACAGTGCTGCTCACATAGGCATTGAGCTGATGTGCACCAAGAAGGCCTACCAGAATGTAAAGCGGCTGAAAAGTGTTAAACAGCCCTAGGTCTCCACGATCCAAAGCAAGTCTGGCTTTGCCTTACAGAAGAACAAGTCTTGGATAGTTAGACAGAGTACTGCTCTGACCTTTCAAACACACATCAAACAGAGACCCATCAGTTCTAGCATGTCCCCAGAACAGAGAAGACGAAGAAATATCCTCCCAATTCTCCGAGAAGTTGAGGCAGCTGTGCAATCGCTGAAGAAGGTGAAGTCAGCAGGAGTGGACAACATACCTGCAGAATTGCTTCACGCAGGAGGAGAAGCTATTATTGACGCACTCACCATTATCTGTAACAAGATCTGGCAGAGAGGAGAATGGCCTACACCATAATAAAAGATAAAGGTAAAGGTAGTCCCATCAATGTCATTCGCAAAACGAAGATTGGAGATTGCTCTACCCACTATGCTGACTGTGCCTTCGTGATCTGCAAGAGCATCTGACATGATGCGCTCTAGGAAGATGTTGAAGAGTGTTGGAGAGAGTAGGCCTCCTTGACGCACACCGATTGTTGTTCTGAACCAGTTCCCGATGACTCTGGAGTACTGCACTGGTAGCCTTGTCATACAGGCTTTTGATGACTTCAATAATTTTAAGGCTGATGTTGTACACTTTCATTGTTGCCCATAGAGCTGCATGCCAGACTCGGTCAAACGCCTTCTTGAAGTCTATGAACACATAATATAGATGTTGTTGGTGCTGTAGGTATTTCTCACAGATTATTCTAAGGTTGAAAATCTGTTCAGTGGTACTTCGCTCTGCCCTGAATCCTGCTTGTTCTTCAGCTATTATTTGTTCAGCTTGGGGTACCTGTTGTTTATTATTTTCGTTTTGAGGATGACATTGATGGATTGGCTGGAGAGGAACAAGAACTTGAAGAGCTGGTACAGAGGCTTGACACCACCTCCAGAGCTTATGGAATGGAAATAAATGCAGAGAAGACCAAAATGATGACCAACAACACCAAGGGCATCAACACGGACATCAAAGTCCATGGCCAATCCCTCAACACAGTGCATAGCTTCAAATATTTAGGAGCCATTGTATCAGACAATGGGTCCCGACAGGAAGTCCTCTCCAGGATCGCACAAACAACTGCTGCCCTGACAAGGTTGAAGCCCATTTGGAAAGACAGGAACATCAGTCTACATTCCAAAGTAAGACTGCTGCGCTCCCTTGTCATCTCCATCTTCCTATATGCTTGCGAAGCATGGACCCTCACAGCAGATCTCAAACGAAGAATACAAAGCATGGAGATGAGGTGCTACAGAAGACTTCTGGGCATTTCTTATACCCAACACATCACCAACGACGAAGTCCGACATACCATCACACAAGCCATTGGACAACACGATGACCTGCTCACAGTGGTGAAGAAACGGAAACTCCGATGGTATGGCCACGTCACCAGATCATCAGGTCTTGCAAAGACTATTCTGCAAGGCACGGTGCAAGGAGGTAGAAGAAGAGGGAGACCAAAAAAGAGGTGGGAGGACAACATTCGAGAATGGCCTTCTTTGACACTGAGCGAAGCCATCAGGTCTGCTGAGGACAGAGAAAGATGGAGTATGCTGGTTAAACGATCATCTGTGGTGCCCCTACGACCTCCGGGTTACGGGACAGGATAGGATATGATAGGAGTATTATTTTCAGGAGGACCTTGCTGGGATGGCTGATGAGGCTGATGGTGCGGTAATTTTCACACTCCTGAAGGTTACCTTTTTGGGGTTGGATCAGCTTGGGAATGTTGGACGCTTTCTGCCGGGTGGTCACTAGGGCTTCCTATGAATGTACTATTTCGCACTATAGGCATTTTATATGTATGTTTTTTTGTTGATGATTTATAATGATGTTTGTATTCTATTTTGTTTTTGTAATCGGGGAGTTCGCGTAGTTGAGGTCAACCCTCAGCCGTCCCTCGCGTGGGATGTCTTTATTGTAAAGTTACTGGCCGGTGGAGGGCATTCAGTTTTCCCACTGGGGTTGTTTCAACAGATCTTTTATGCGGATCGGGGGTTGTCCGGTCCTGATTTGGCTCGGAAGAGTCCGCTGGACCTAAAGCAATAATAAATCAATCAATCAAACCTTTTTGGGGAAGAGTGATGACAAGCGACTGGTTCCATGGTGTAGGCCATTCCCCATTCTGCCAGATCTTGTTACAGATAATGGTGAGGGCATCAATCATTGCTTCTCCTCCTGCTTGTAGCAGTTCCGCGGGTAAGTTGTTCACTCCCGCCGACTTCCCTTTCTTCAGCGATTGCGCTGCTGCCTCAACTTCTTCCCGGAGAATTGGGAGGATTTCTTCTTCTTCTCCGTTCTCGGGACATGCTAGAACTGATGGGTCTCCATTTGGTGTATGGTTGTAAAGGTCAGTCTGTCCATCTGTCCAAGACTTCTTGTTCTTCTGTAAGGCATATGCCAGACTTGCTTTGGATCGTGGAGACTTTGGGCTGTTTAACACTTGTCAGCCGCTTCACAGTCTGGTAGGCCTTCTTGCTGTTGTTCTTGTTCAGACTGTTCTATATTTCCTGGCATTGATCTTCTATCCAGTTCTCCTTTGCTGCGTGCACGCCTTTTCGGATGTCATTGTCGATTTTTCGGTAGTCATCAGCTCCCTGTGAGGTGTTCTTTTTCTTTTTTTTTATCTCTCTTCGTTTATCACACAGATCCAAAAGTTCAGATGCGATCCACGGCTTCTTAATCGTTCGTTCTTATATAGCGCTTTTCCAGCTCAAGAGCTGCTCAAGGCGCTGGCTGATACAGGATCTAACTCAAGCCGCCTGAGACGCCCACCCGCAGCCTTTGGGCGCATGGTCTGACGCCCGGAGAACTGAGCACAATCCTGGGCAGCCAGGGATGGGGGAGAAGGACCTAGGTGCATGCTGGGTGTTTTCTTGTCACCGGCACTCACCCGTCTAGGACATGAGCGTCAGGATCTTTAAAGTCCGTTATGATGGAATGTATGCAACACAGACTAGACCTCGGCTTATACTCTCATCCGAAGGAGTAGGAAAACAGGAGTAAAGGGTCTTTCCCAGGGACACAACACAATGGCCCGGCCAGGGCTCGAACCCGGGACCTACTGATCCGCAAGCCGAAGCACTACCATTAGACGGTGCTTGCCAAGGATCTCAGTGGCGGCATCTGTCACAGCTGAGTTGAAGGTGGTGGTATGGTGTTGACATCTACTTCACCAGCCCCCAAAATGAGCAGTGGTGCAAATTTCCCTCCAGTTGTGGCCTGAAATAGTTCTGCCACCTCCGGGTCTTGCAGTTTGTCCAGGTCGAACTTCAGTCTAGTGTGCTGTGCTGTACAGACAGAATACAGAAAAGGGAAAAATTGCCAATTTAGTGGAAAGAGTTTTAGGGTGATATAGAATACAAGTGAAAGGACCTGAAAGGTAGGTAGAAGCAAAACAAAAGGGGGAAAAAGTGTCAGCTTGGGGCTATTGGATGCTTTGTCACTAGTGCTTTCTATGGTATTATTTAGCTATGTAATTTTCTAAATATGTGTTTTACTCAAGGACTACTAAAGAGAAAGGACGAGCACAGTCTATGTTCAGACTTTCCTAGCAAAGGCCATTTGCCTCCTCACTCTGAATCTTAGCTTTGCAAGTCCTTCTCTTTAGTAGTCCTTGGTTTTACTAATATGTTATTATGTTTATAGCCCCGATGGTCTCGGCTCCGGTTGCCTGGACCCCAGCTGGGTGGGTGGCTGGGTGACTAAGCTTGCCCAAGCCTTTGGCCAACAGACCCCATACAGAAATCGGGAGTTTAAAATAAAAAAACGTAGGCGACTTGTCTAGCAAAGAAGATAGTAGATTGATAGAACACTAGGAACAAGAAAGAACAAATGAGAATGAACAACGGTGGTAATTTAAAGCACATTTCCATAAAATGTGTATACTATTTATACAGACCCCCCCCCCTCTCCCGCACACCCACAGAGAAGGGGGGGGGGGATCACTCACACTGCATAAACACTCAGAAGTCAATGATCTTGATCTATAACTTTATTTTCTTCTTGCACTGGGGAATAAAATGGACAAAAAGTGTTCAGTCCTACTACATGTTAGAATAACAAATTTACAAGCTAAAGGGCAACACAGTCCAATCAATTGTCAACGGAATGAACAAGCAGAAAGCTGTGATATGTGTGCACCACCTCGCACTCCTTCACAAAGTCACAGCATGCCACCCTTCCTGCCTACACACCACTACACTGAAGTTCATTATAAAGTGACAGAACAAATATTGCATATAAAAAATTGTGTTGATATATCCTGCCTCAACTTTGAACCTCAGAGGATCGCGAGTCGAGGTCAAAACTGAGGAAATATTACCAGGATTCATCTTAAATTTGAATGATAGGAACACATGAATGTGCTTTTTTCTTGTTTTCATAGATAAATCCTTCAATAATCTCTTAGGTGCTGCACACATCAGGGCGGATGAGAGGAAGGAGGGGGTGCATGTGCACCTCTCCCTCCCCCCACAAAAAAAAAAGGAAGAAAAAAAAATCAAAAGTGCAATTACAGCTTTTGACAATTCTTTGAGGGTCGCTGCCTGGCAAAGCTCAGTAGTTTGGCCAACCCGGAAACCAGCGTATAATTAGTGTTGCTGCACTCCCCCCCTCCCCTCCCCCCTTTGCTCTGATCGTGGTCAGCACCTGCACATTTATTTGTATTAATACAGAAAAACATGTAGAAAGTAATCTGTGAGATTTCTAAAACCTTGCCAGCAGCAAGCAATGACTGATCACATTTTGTATGCAAAAGGTATTTATGAATATAAAAATTCCTAAATAATACACTGTGTGTGCAAACAAACAAAAAAAAGGAGATAATTCATTAAATTTATATAAATATTTCTTATTATCTACACAAAATTAACTAATGAATAAAGAACATCTATTTCTTCCTGTTATCAGAAGCAGGTAATGAAATAAAATTATCTCTTGATTCAACTATATAGTGAACTACAGTAAATGCATCGTCACATGAATGAAACATCACATTAGTACTACCAAGAAATGGTGGTCGACTTATTCAACCTTCCACAGTTTACACTCACACTGCCTCCTGGGCAAATTGTGTGAAGAACAACCTTCTCACTCGCACATTTAGAGCCACAGTTGCATATTTGTGTCAAAATGTGGGAAAGCAATTGTTTACATTTATAGCAAATGTACTTTAACATCTTTTTTCCATATTAAAAATGTTTGCTGAAAAACTTAAACACAATAAGATTGAAATTAAAAAATACAGCACATGGAAAAGGGCTGATCTTTTACTGTATAGAGTGCTCAATGTTTACGAAGAAACGAAAGGAAGAAAAAGGGCAACTAACAATGGAGAAGCAAATATATCTCTCAAGATTTGATCCCTGTTGTATAAAGGGAGATGTGTGAAGGAACCCAGGGAGACAGTCTCCTCTGAGGTGGAGGCATCAATGCCCACACCAACACCACCATCACAATGGGCACACATGGAATGTCCATGACGGGCTGGGAGTGCTATACCAGTTCACTTACCTCATGTAGCAATGCCATTTAAAATTCCAAACCCCATGCCGGGCTCAACTTTTACTAGTTTAACAATCAAACTGTTCTTACTTATCAAGGCCCAACATGAAGCAAGACTGGAAAGCACATGCAAGTTGACCAACCATTAGGAAGGTGTTTGGGGATGGCAAAAGTTAATTACAAGAGTTACAAAAACATGTAAAGTTTCAACAAACATGTAAGGCGTTGAGTTGCCACACAGTAAAAACAGTAAATCACGTGTGTGCACATCACTAACACCTGTGATGCAAGCTTCTGGAAAACAATTGTCCATGGTCACTTTCATTCTCTCTACCTCTTTCAGCTTTAGCAATTCTTGCCCCTTTTTTCAGTAAACCCATCCTTATTTTATCTGCCATTTTTGCATATAATAAAATGTGAACCTAGAAATCTATCTCAGCTTCTTATTACATTCAGACAATAGTGCCTTAAAAAAACTGTAGCTTGGTCTAAATAGTACATGTGACATTAGATGAATTAAAAATGTGCAAGACAGTACATCACTGCAATGGATATGGAATAACCAATTTACAGGTTTTATAACTGCAAACAGCAATTCATCACCATATCACTGCATAAAGTGCTCAGACACAATCTTTCTTACAACACATTCCAACAACTTCAAATAATGAAGAAACAATCTATAAAGAAAACAAAAATAGAGAATAAAACATTAAACAACGTGAACTGATTAACACTGGTGACAATTCACCATCAATGTACAATGAACAGGCTGCGCGTGTTGTTAAAACACACCACATTTCACCCCAGTGACATTGCCAACGTTTCTGCACGCAAGGCTGTCCTTCCCTGAGTGTGTGTGTGCGCACTTTGTCTCTCTACACCCATTCTCTGATGAGTAAATGAAGCCAAATATACACACTTAATAATGTAATATGCACAAATATTAAAATGGTCGCCAATTTCCACAAAAATAGATTAACCCAAAGGACATACAACGAAACTAAAAGTGATGAAGACAATGTTGCAGATGATGATGAGCTTTATTGCAAGTAAATGTGTGGAGGAAGGTCCATGTAAAATAAACATACACATCAGTCAGCTACTCTTTCAGCAACTTTTGTTGTCAGATCTTGTGTGAAAACAGGCAGAGTTTGATACTCGCCTCACAACCATCATCACTACAATGCTTTATACATTCAGGACAAGGATAGCGTTGCTTCAACAACCTGTTTCAAAGTAATAAAATAAACACCAACATTTCAAGTAACAAGCACTGGAGGAGTCTAAAAATGTACTCCTCAAAAATATACTCCATTATTTTTAGAAAGTCCATTTGAAGGGGTGGAGGGGAGGTGGAATCAAAATAAGCAACCAAAACATTTGCTGATTAGAAGAGGAAAAAATCCGAATTACAAATTTTGACATATTTTGTGTTAAAATATACTTAAAAGTTCATGAAAAACTGCTTGGCTGCAGCCTGCTGAAGAATGTCACAACAAGGTGAAAAGTGAGGCGAGATAAAGGTGGGCATGTGCGATGTAAGAAGACTAGTAGTATGTTTCTCGTTCCACAAAGCCCCCTGGGTTCCTTCGTAAGATCAGCTTACGGCACTCATCATATATGAAGATTGACAAACTGAAAGGCAGTCCAGTCAACCACCAAGTGAATCTGAAACCGGCAAAACACAAATCAATGTCGTCACATTAGCAGCCCATCTCCAAAATAGACTAAGCATCTAAGAATATCAAAAATCAATCTGAACAACTTAGAAGGAACATACACACTTTATCCTGTACAACTAAGCTGCCAGATTATTTCTACCCTAACTTCTGTCCTTCAATCTTTTAATTTCCAGATAATATAAAAATTTTGAAATAGTCGGGAATCAAACAAGCTGTATCTCAAAACACACAGAACAGATTTTGACCAAACTTCATATGAATATTACTTAGGTAAGTGGCCAGCCTCTCGTGCCATTTCATTTGCTCTACCACAAACATCAAGGTCCCTGGGGTCACTTTGTTTGCTAATTATGTTTTCCTCAATATCTCAAAAACAGCTAAACCAATTTTGTTGATTTTTGGTATACAGGTACTTCAATTCATGGCCAACCATTTAGTGGCAGTCCAGTTGGTGCTCAGAATTTAATTTTTTTTATTCAAAATATTTTTTGCTTTACCTTAAGAATGGATTGATTTTGGTTTATTTTTATTATGCAGATATTGTACTTCCTGCCGAGCATTTTGTCACTCAAATTTACACCTTCTAAAATGCCAAGGTCACTGTAATTCATCATTTCTTAACCACGTTTTGTATTATATCTCAAAATTGGATGTTACAAGTGAAATATGAAAGTTCCAAAGGGAAGGGAAAGTTATTTGTTGGTTACACCATAAATTATGTGATGGCAGAAATTGACAGAAAATTAGGGAAAGAGGGGGAGGGCAGATTAGGGGCCCCTGGCTGCAGATTTGTTCAAAAGTATAAAAAGATTACGTAAAAAGAAACTGATATAAAAACATTCAGGAGCAAAAAAAAAAAAAAAAAAGACTATCAAATTATCAGAAAAGCAGACAAAATTCCAGTGCCCAAGAACTCACACACTATAAATATATATATACACCCTTAAAAATGTGGACGAATTTACATTGAACTAAAACACACACACACACACACACAGAGGGAGATGTGCAAATTGAAGAAAATCAGCCTAAGGGTAGTGTGGGGTTATCGCAGACCTGCCTACCTCAGATTTTCAGTTTCAGTACTGGCAAAATGTGGTATTCTGGGACCAAAATTCGTATTTTCACTCTCGACGAATCGATGCATTCGCAAGTAGGAATTTAACAATTGTAAATGTAACTTAGTGAAGATAAAGAAGAAGTAATCACTGCATTAAAAAAAAACTCAAACTGATTCCTTAAATACACTGTTCCACGATTTATTTATTTATTGACTACAGAACAAGCGCAAAAATGTCATTGCTAGAGAGCAAAAACTCAGTAGATAAAAACTTAAATTGGAATTGGAAACAAAAAAATAATTTATCTATAGTGAAGGACTAAGTAATTTATATGATGTGCAAAAATGTCAACATTGTTTTCCTTCAGCTGCTGGCTATAGCAGCTCTTGAGCCTGTCTGGTTCTTTGCTACAAAATAAATTATTTACAGTAACTGACTGGGAAAAATTATACGCAAACTGTCACTCAGCACTGGGTTTTTTTCAGCTGCAAGCTATAACAGCTCTTGAGTCTGTGTACACTGTAGCAGCAGGTTTGGACTTGAGGACTAGCAAACTCTCAAGTGTACTGTTACCTAAACAGGATCGCTGATCTGTATGATTTTTTTCTTAAGCATGAAAACACTCGCTCACAATGAGCGCTTGAATGGGGGATTGTCAAAAGCCCCCCATCACAGCAGCCAGCTCTTTGTAGGGCTCAATCTTCCCAACTGCAGCCCACTTTTCATCCATTCTCAAGGCTGGTGATTCTGTGGTCCAGATATTCAGGTTGAACTTAATGTAGTAATCTCTGACAATGAAAAGTTTCAATTGTTTCTGAAGCAGTATGGCGCCGTGTTAAATGTCTTAAAACCCAAAACAAACGTCTTATTACAAAACAAAACAAAACACTAAAAAAAAAAAAAAAAAAGGGCCAAAATTTGTATTTTTTAAGGCCTTTGCGTATATTCGTATTCTAGGTCTCAAATCCGTAAAAATACGGGAAAATCCGTAACGGTAGGCAGGTCTGTTATCAGTGCATAGAAAGGCCAGTGGTAGAAGGCAATCCATACCTAAGTGGGTACATACGCAGACCCTTGTCCAAACCAGGGCAATAGCAGAGGAAGGCAGCCAGAGCTGTCTCAAAGAACAGAGCGAATGTCAAGTGGTGGTTCCTGCACACATCACACAATTTTTCTAAACACGAATGGAAAAATAATTTCTGACAATAAAAAAAGAAGACTAAAGTACTGATTTGTCCCCAAAACATGTATGGAAAGGCAATTTCTGACAACAGGGTTCTTACCCAAAAAGCACTTCAAAATTCCCAAACTTTTCCTTAACTTTTCCCGACCATATTTTCTGAAATTCAAAGACCTGTAAGATACAAACCTACCTATTTAATATTTGATATTCAATGACAAAACAGTTTAGTTTTCCCTCAAGAGCATGGACCACATGGTATAACTACACAAATTTACCAAAGGTGTTCTTGCAAGCTTTATTATATTACAGTTCAGTGTCAATTCTTCTCAATTCAACAAAACTGTCTGATTTGTTGATTACTTTGTTTTGAATTAGAGTGTAAAGAACAACTTAAATTGTTGAATCCTAAATACAGTGCTGAGTTTATTTGCAAATATTATTTATCCTTTGTTGTTGTATGAATTTTGAAGATTTTGAGATGGTGATCAGAAGAGAGTTCTACTGGTTTTTGGGTCCACTGATATTTTCTTGGATAAGTATATCCAGTTCTTGGGCCTGCTTGCGCTTTTCCTGTGAACGCTTACTGAAAGCATTGGACTCTGCAATGAGTGTGAGCTTAGCTTTTTTCTCAGCCTCTTCTGCTTTCAGATCAGCCGACCTCTCCAGAGCTTCAGCATCAGCAACAGTGCGATTCTTCTTGGATTTGAAATGTTCAATTTCTGCAGCCAACATTCGTTTTCATATTTTGATAACCATAGCTCGTTGAAAGAACAAACGCCCGGCATTTTGTCAACCTCAAACTCGCAGGAAGAAGAAATACGAGGTTCCCGGATGTTGAGCAAGGGGAAGCAACTATCAATTTCAACTTTACTGGCGAGAAAACGAAAGTACGATTGTACTTCGACGATCGCGTCATGATCGCCTGCGTTTATTACAGGAAAAAAATCCAAACTACGTACATTTTAAATCAACACTTTTATTTATGTTTGTGTTCTTTTGCAAATTTCCCAAACTTTTCCCAAACTTTAGACACAAACTTAGTTTTCAAAGACTTTCCAGGGCCTGGAAAATATATTTTATTATTCCCAAACTTTCCAAGACCTTCAAAGACCGTACAACCCTGGACAATACACAATCACCAACCACTTTTTTTTTTTAATAAAGCATTTTTACAAAGACCTTGAGTACTGACAAAATGTACTTATAACATTTAAATTAAGAGAAGCATGGGCTTACTTCATTCCCTGCTGGAAGAGGGAGAGACGGCGAGTCTTACAGATGATCAAGTCAGCCCACTGCACAATGACAATGGTAACGAAGAAAGCAGTGTGGCAGGTGTACTCCAACTTCTTTCTCTGGGAGTAAGTCTGAAAATAAGGAGTAAATCATGCTATACACATGTTCAACATTCAAGCATTAAACAACTATGTGATTCAATGTCAACCATCACATTCTATGGTATATATGAATGAATGTTCGGTGTTAGTGCACATACCCATTCCTGACCATAGGAGTCCTCCAAATCATTGACACCACGGGAGTCCCACTGCATACGGATACCCAGCAGGCGGTTGTACCAGAACCCGTTCTCACCCATGATGACAAAATAGGTGAAGAAACCAGCTGTGGCCTGGATCATACCGATCTGACCATACGCCATGGAAATCAATCTGCAAAAATAAACGAAGTCATTATACTTATGTCGTCTGCAAATGTACAAGATACAATGATTTACTTTCTCCATTTTTACACAAAGAAATTGGACTTGTGAGCAACATGAACATGAAACATGAAAAGGACAGTCATCAAAGTCAATTAATAAAACATCAGATATAACTTTTTTGTTGTTGTTTCAATTTTTATTCATCAGATTAACATAAGTTGTACTGATAAATATATATCTATATAAAATTTATATACATATATAACATCACCATTCATTCACATACACATTCTCAAACACTCCAGCAATCAAACTATTAATCTTTATCTTACCAAATACATGCAGGCGAGTAGAGATGCTATTATGCTAAATACTCCTCGGCACACAGTTTTGATAGCGGTGTATTTCAATGCAACCCTATAACGAAATATACCTAGTGTTTTACATTATTGGAAAACCCAATTTTGTTAGGATTTGTTATCCTGCTTTCAGCTGTCAAAAAGACAGAAAAATAGCAGTATGTTGCGAGACGTTATGAATGGCAGTGTCAAAATACCTCCGAATAGCCCAGCAGTTTTAGAAGTAAATAGCGATGGATAACTTGATTTTGGAGAGAAACTAGGGAAGGTAAAAGAAGGCTGCATGAGAGTAATTATAATGATTACAATTGTGAGAATTAAGG
Source organism: Oncomelania hupensis (assembly GCA_036898135.1). Classification (NCBI taxonomy): domain Eukaryota; kingdom Metazoa; phylum Mollusca; class Gastropoda; order Littorinimorpha; family Pomatiopsidae; genus Oncomelania; species Oncomelania hupensis. Next base: position 9,934,251 of record CM072520.1, on the reverse strand, counting down.
CGTACATTTTAGTTAAAAGTGACAGGAAGTGACACGCTGAAGCTTTGATTTCAAGATCTCTAGCGATCTAATTCTCAGCTGTTGCAGAAAAATTAACTGTAAAAAAATCTTTCAATTGTGATTTCTTGCAGCAAGAAAGATTCGTTGACAAGAACTGGAGAAAACTTGCATGCAGGTATTATTAACCATTTTTCACTGCCAAGTGAGAATTGCACTTTTACAACTAATTGACAAGCTAATCTGGCTCACAATTTTAAATCCTAACTTGAACTAATTTGCCATTTGGAAAAAAGATTTATTTTTAGTCCAAATGAGAGATAGGAGAAAGAGAGGGTGGCAATGGCATCACATTTGAACTAAATTTAATGTATGGGCGTGTGCTGCTACATTCCTTTCATTTATGTCCCTACTTAACACATATGTCAGCTTTGTTAATGGAGAGAAGGCAGGGGTGGGTTGCCACCCGCCGATGAAAAGGGTTATCATACCTAATGAATATTAAACAGCCAAGGTTCTGAGCTTTCCAATGGTGGGTATTTGTTTTGCTGACCATTTAACTGTACCAAGGAAAAAAAATCATAATAATGACGAAGAGATAATATGTCATTGGCAAATTTTGTCACACTATTGTACGACGACATCTCGTCATAAGCAGTCAAGGAGCTAGAGATGCCCTGCACCAACTTCTATTTTCAAATGCATGCTGACTGGGAAGTATACACGCATCTGAAAAATAACTTTGGCATAATATTCTTTGTTGCTTTTTTTTTTTTTTTTTTTTTGGTTAATAGAAAGCAAAACGATTTCTTAATAATCGATACGCAATATACTCTGCAGTACAAAAAAATAATAATAAAATAAAATAAACTTTGTGAAAAATGTTGATGAAATTATCTATGGCTAACTTCAAGGATGGGCAAGTAGCGAGAGTAGCGACTACATTTTGTAGTTTCGCTACTATTTGGAATAATTTGTAATGATCCAAACTACATATTGTAAAAAAGTAGTTGTAAAGCAGCGAACTACTAATTTGTCAGTAGCGAAGTAGCGAAAATGTGTTTTTCGCTACGCTACTTTCCTTGCCGTGTGACTTGCACTTTCAGTCAAGCCGAAGCGAGTGCTGTCTCGCGCGAGATTGATCGCTCGCTCAGCGAACGGAAGCATGATTGTGATAGGCTGAAAGCAAAAGCCAGCCACGTGACTTTCAAAAGCACGCGTCAGTCATCTCAGAGGGGCCGGGTAGCTCAGTTGGTAGAGCGTCTTACTAGTAACCGAAAGGTACCTGGTTCGAATCCCCGATTGGCCAATGTGTGACCATATTATTTTCCCCTTACCATCAACTGGTTCGCTGGTGTCAGAATAATGTGACCAGTAGTCACCTATACGCTTCAGTGTCGTGTGACTATAATCTACAGTTACACTTTTTTTTTTTCTCAGTCTTTGTTCGGGCAAATCAAGCACAGAACGCACACATTTTAGACTGCAGAAGATGGAGAAACTTCCAACTTTGTTTAAACCATATGTAGAATTTTTTTTATTTCAAAGAAGAAACGGACAATGCATTTATATTTAAAGTATTCAGCGAGCAAGACGACAGCATCCAATCTAAGAAAGGTTTTTAAAGAAGTGTCAGTGTTTTCTTGATTCATTGAATGATTAGTTGGACTGCAGTTTGTGTGTATTTATTTTGTTAAAACTAATTTGGCCCATTTATTCTCAACTGCCTGTACAGCCTTATGGCTGTATTTATGTTTTGTATCAGATATAACAGAGTACATATAACTGGTGGTTTTTTTCTATTTTGGACTTTTATGATTAATTTATTATTAATAATATTTTTTTGTATTTTGCAAATGGTATATTTATACCATACATAATGTATTAAGTGTGCTCCTATATAATGATCTTGACTTGCAATGTTATCAATAACAAATTTTGTAGTCTAAAGAAATATTTTGTATCTTTTTTTTTGTAATCTGATGAAGAGCATATATCATTAAAAGTATTTCTTTCTTTTTTTTCTTGTCTTTTTTTTTTAAATTTACTTACATTTAAAAAAATATTTAGCAGTCCCAGTTGTGATTACAGTTTAAAAACAAAAGTAGTTTGAAAAGTAGTTAGCTACTTTTTTTAAAGTAGCGTAAAAGTAGCGAACTACATTCCTTCAAAATGTAATTGTAAAGTAGCGAACTACTTTTTTAGACTAATGTAACTGTAGTGTAGCGGACTACTTTTCAAAAGTAGTTTGCCCATCCTTGGCTAACTTGAATCAAGTTCTGCAATACATTTCCTTTAGTAAATAATATTTTATTATGTCATACTCAGAGGTGCCAAACCTCCTAATCTTGTCAGTATTTTGGGAGGCACGGTGGTCTAATGGTAGAGCTTTGGCTTGTGGATCTGAAGGTCCCGGGTTCGAGCCCAGGCCGGGGCATTGTGTTGTGTCCTTGGGAAAGACACTTTACTCCCGTTTCCTACTCCTTCGGATGAGAGTATAAACCGAGGTCTAGTCTGTGTCGCATACATTCCATCATAACGGACTTTAAAGATCATGACGCTCATGTCCTAGACGGGCGAGTGCCGGTGACAAGAACACACCCAGCATGCACTTAGATCCTTCTCCCCCATCCGTGGCTGCCCAGGATTGTGTTCAGTTGTACGGACGTCAGACCATGCGCCCAAAGGCTGCGGGTGGGTGTCTCGGGCGGCTTGAGTTAGATCCTGTATCGGCCAGCGCCTTGAGCAGCTTCTTGAGCTGGTAAAGCGCTATATAAGATTGATTGATTGATTGATTGATTCTTGCTTTAGGTCCAGCGGACTCCTCCGAGCCAAATCAGGACCGGACAACCCCCAATCCGCATAAAAGATCCGCCGAAACAACCCTAGTGGGAAAATTGAATGCCCTCCACCGGCCAGTCACTTTACAATAAAGACATCCCACGCGGGGGACGGCTGAGGGTTGACCTCAACTACGCGAACACCCCGGTTACAAAAACAAAATAGAATACAAACATCATTATAAATCATCAATGAAACACATACATATAAAATGCCTATAGTGCTAAATAGTACAATCATAGGAAGCCCTAGTGACCACCCGGCAGAAAGCGTCCAACACTCCCAAGCTGATCCAACAGACCTCATACACAAACAAGGAGTCTTGTCCAGGAAGAGTTTTCAAGAAAAAAGGTAGGTCATTGATCTAGCGAAGAAGAAGAAGATAGTATAGCAGAGTGAAGGACAGAGCAGGAATAGGAAAGAGTAAATGAGGAAGACAGCGACAGTGGGAATTTAAAGCACTAAATTTCCATAAAGTGGGGATACTATTTATACTGAAAAACCCCGGCACTCCAACGGGGGTACTGTTGCCGCAGTGAATCTGTCTTGCCTATAAAGGAAAGACAGGTTTTCAACTGTGGCTTTCACTGTTCCCTTTATAGGTTTGAACAATCTACAGTGGCAAGATTGCTCATGACCCCAAGGGGTCGCTATATAAGAACGATTACATAAATATAAGAACGATTACATAAATATTTCAGGACCCGTTTGTCAGTATTTTTTAACACTTGTCAGTATTTTTTTTCTCGCAAAACCCAGCATACGAAATTATAACGACAGGCTTACATCTCAAATAGCAGCCTATTTTAGTCCTCTAAATTCACCATGAAAATCAGCTTGTTGAACACCACACTTGTTTTACTCTAAAATCACCATCAAAATCAGCTTGTTGAACACTACAATTGTTTTACTTAAAATGAATGATACTGATAGTCTTTCCAATAAAAGCAATGTCAGCAACAAAACCATTCTATTGTTTCAGTTGCCTTTTTCAGAAGGGTTGGAGAGAGTTTTGTTTTGTTGCAGTCAGTATTTGAATTTCTTGATCTCACCTGCAGCATTGCATTCAGTGTATTACTTCCCATAGTCCTCTAAAGTCAGTTTTATTTTTTCTAACCAGAAAAAAGACCTTTCACATAAACAGTTTGACACAGGGATCGGGAGAATCCTCAGTATGATCTTGGACAGTCAGTAAGTAAGCTTTGTGTCTAGCAGATGCAACATGCCTGGAAACATCGTCAAAGCCACCATGACTTTAAAAAAAATCGAAGCCAGACAGTACAGCGTGCGTACTTTGTTGACAGTTTTGACGCAATGATGCATGGATGTGCTTCTGTGTATATATGAATGCAGAAAATCTTGCAGACGTTTAGTTGCAGGCTTTGTTTTCTTTGATGAGGAATTGGCTTCATCATCAGACTTAGCAGCTTTTCTTTTTCTGGGTCTACCACGTCCTACCATTTTCGCGATTTTGAAACACTGTGAAAGGTGGTGAAGACTATTATGGAGTGAACTCGTACAGGTCTATTTTTAGACTAATGGTAGGATACGGGTAGGGTAGGGTAGGTAGGGTAACCCTAACCCAACCCTATCCTAACCCCAGTTGACGTCAGTCTAAAAATAGATCTGTACGAGTTCCCTCATACTTGTGGTTCCCTCCATTATAGTCTTCACCCCGAAAGGCTAAGAACGAGTGTTTTCATTGAACAAATAGATCACGTGTTTGATTCAAGTCGCGCGTACTTGATTCGGCTTTCATCATGTGATTGATTAGGGTACAGTCCAAGGAGTACTGGTACAGTCATGAATCGAAAAGCGTGTCGGAAAATACCGCAGGCACACAGAGACATTCAGTGAGTGCATGAGTACTATTCTGAGACCAAAAACTGGTACAGAAGCACCGCTGGCAAAGATAAACGTTCGGCAACTTCTCCTCTGTATTCTTATAAAAGCTACCGTATTTCAGTATTTAATTCACTTCGCCGGAATTAAATACGGTAAATCCGTGCTGGTTGGCACCTCTGCATACTTACACGTGTGAATAGCCCTCCTTCAAACACACGTACATGTATATAGTTCGAAATACTTTCTTGTTCAAGTGAAGAGAAAAGAAACATTTTAGTAACTTGCAGCCACTTCAAAATCAGACTGTACACTTGGTTCACAAATTGTTTATGTAGCCTTGGCTCACACGCTGCCCATCTGACAGGCCTTCCAAGGTAAGATAAAGAGTTAAGAAACTAAAATGGCAAAGTCCATATGACTCACATGCTCCAATATTCTACATTATTGCCAAAACTTAGTCCCCAGAAAACTGAACCGGTGGCATTAACATGCAAATACTTCGATCTTGCGAAGATACCTTGATATGACCTTGGCCTCGGGCTCTAAATGAACACTATTGTACAATCAAATAAACTACAGCAAAAGTTGTTATGCCAAAAAAAATTGCTTTGGATGACCCTGACCTTTAGTAACTTGACCTTGGGATGACATGACCTTCTCATGACATCTGATGTATAATCAAATAACCCAATGTTGATGCATACTATGGGTCAAATATAAAACAAATGCACTGTACAATGAAAAAATGTTAAAAAAAAATGTTTAAAAAAAAAAAAAAAAAAAAAAAAGCTTTGCAAGGCCAAAAATAACGACATTTAAGATCAAAACAAAAAAAAGAACATATCAAAATACCCATAGAACTGACTTTGGACAGCTCCAGTGACCCTGACCAAATTTGTGTGGCATTACATTACATGGTTATTGCTTTAGGTCCAGCGGACTCTTTAGAGCCAAATCAGGACCACAAAATCAAGACCACAACTTCGCTGAAAGAGGACTCACCCTTGATCCACATAAAAGATCTGCCGAAACAACCTTAGTGGTAAACACTGAACGCACTCCACCAGCCGGTCACTTTACAATAAAAACATCCCACGCAGGGGACGCTTAGCCTTTCTCCTTCTTCTTCTGCTTCCTTGCACCATGCCTTGCAGGATGGTTTTTGCAAGGCCTGTTGCTCTGGTGATGTGGCCATACCATCGGAGTTTCTGTTTCTACACCACTGTGAGCATGTCAACATGTTGTCCAATGGCTTGTGTGATGGTCTGTCGGACTTCATCGTTGGTTATGTGCTGGGTATAGGAAATGCCCAGAAGTCTTCTGTAGCACCTCATCTCCATGCTTTGTATTCTTTGTTGTAGATCTGCTGTGAGGGTCCATGTTTTGCAAGCATATAGGAAGATGGAGATGACAAGGGAGCGCAGCAGCCTTAACTTGGAATGTAGACTGATGGTCCTGTCTTTCCAAATGGGCTTCAACCTTGCCAGGGCAGCAGTTGTTTGTGCGATCCTGTAGAGGACTTCCTGTCGGGACTCATTGTCTGATACAATGGCTCCTAAATATTTGAAGCTATGCACAGTGTTGAGGGATTGAACTTTTGATGTCCATGTGGATGCCATTGGTGTTGTCGGTCATCATTTTGGTCTCTGCACTTATTTCCATTCCATAAGCTCTGGAGGTGGTGTCAAGCCTCTGTACCAAGTTCTTATTCCTGCAGCTAATCCATCAATGTCATCCGCAAAACGGAGGTTGGAGATTGCTCTACCCCCTAGGTTGATTGCGCCTTTGTGATCTGCAAGAACATCTGACATAATGCGCTCTAGGAAGATGTTGAAGAGTGTTGGAGAGAGTAGGCATCCTTGACGCACACCGATTGTTCTAAACCAGTTCCCGATGGCGCTGTTGTGGAGTACTGCAGGCTTTTGATGTCTTCAATAATTTTAGGGCTGATGTACACTCTCATGGTTGCCCACAGAGCTGCATGCCAGAGTCAGTCAAATGCCTTCTTCAAGTCTACAAACATATGATATAGATGTTGCTGTAGGTATTTCTCGCAGATTATTCTGAGGTTGAAAATCTGTTCAGTGGTACTTCGCCCTGCCCTGAATTCTGCTTGTTCTTCAGCTATGATTTGTTCAGCTTGGGGTTTCAACCTGTTGAATATTATTTTCAGGAGGACCTTGCTGGGATGGCTGTTGAGGGTGAAGGTACAGTAATTTTCACACTCTTGAAGGTTAGTATTTTTGGGAAGAGTGATGACAAGCGACTCGTAACTTATCATTTTTAACTATTTAGAACTCATTTCTTACAGATTTGCAAAAATGAGGTTAAAATGGGAGAGTTGTTTGTCTATTGCAAGAAGTTTAGACGTTGGGAAGACCCAAATTCAACTCATCATAAAGGATAAGGAATCTGTGAAACTACGATGGGAGAGTGGAGAAAGTGGTGAAAGGGAAACATCGAAACTGAGAGCTTCTGCACTGACAGATTTGGATGAACGTGTCTGGCAAAGGTTCGACCGTTTTCTATTTTTGAAGTTGTGAATAAAAGACAAAGCTAAAATTGAAACATATTTTACAGTTTAAATTGTCAGAGAATACATGCTGGTGAGTGTGAAAATTATGACTACATACCCCTCCGAGCCTGACCCCCATCCCCCCACCCCTTGTTTCCGGTATAAGACCACCTCTATTATAAGACAGTTTTTTCTCAGATTTTGGACGGTCATATACCGGAGGTTCCACTGTATTAATTTTGATATCCAGTCAGACATGGATATAATATAGTATGATTATTGAAGTCATTGATGATCATATTGGATATAACACACACATGCGCGCACACACACAATACACACATACCCACATTTTTACAAACATGGGTTATTCCATACCATGTTATTAAATAATTAACTTCTTGTATCAATGGATACCTGAACATCGATCATTGGTTTTGTTTAACAGGAAAGATCAGTGTCCGGTCAGAGTTTGCCTTTTTTTCTCCTTTGGTTGCCTTTTTTTTGTATCAGTCTTCTGATTAAACTGTTAACATTTCATTAATGATCTATATTCAGTGTTGTGCAGTTTTTCATATAAACTTTTGCTTCTACCCTGTCATACTTCCAACGTGGCCCACTCCTGTAACCAAGTAGTAACTTTATACATTTGAGTTAGTTATTCATTGCTTACAGGGTCCAGCGGACTGAAAAGAGCCGAATCAGGACCACAAAATCAAGACCACAACTTTGCTGAAAGAGGACTCGCCCCTGATCCGCATTAAAGATCTGCTGAAACAACCCTAGTGGTAACACTGAAAGCAATCCAACAGCCGGTCACTTTACAATAAAGACATCCCATACAGGGGACGCTGAGGCTATACTCTAATATATCGAACACCCATTTACAAAAACAAAATAGATTACAAACATCATAAAATATCAACAAAACATACATATAAAATGCCTACATTGCCAAATAATAACATCATGGGAAGCCCTAGTGACTATTTGGCAGAAAGCGTCCAATATTCCCAAGCTGATCCAACAGACCTCACACACAAATGAAGAGTTTTGTTCCGGAAGAGTTTTCAAGAAAAAAGGTGAATGACTGGTCTAGCGAAGAATTGGATATTATAGTAGATTGATAGAAAAGAGTAAGAATGAGAAAGAACAAAGGAGAAAGCGACAGTGGGAATTTAAAGCACTAAATTTCCTGAAAGTGGGGATACTTGAGGTACTGGTTACAGATGTAATGATAATAAAAATGTACAGTAATATAAACAGTATACAAGCAAATTAAAGCATGACTAAAATATAGTCATAAGTTAAAATAGAAGACTCAAGGCACTTGCGTATTGGGGTAATCCCTCAAATAAATGTGTTTTGGCTAGTTAACTAATCACGTAAAGCCCACTAAGAAAGTAGTCCAGTGAATATAAGTTTACCTTTCGTTGACAAGCTTGTCCTTTATAGGGTCACGAGGCTGGCGCTTCATAATATCGTTTTCAGCCTTCTCATAGGCCAGGGAGATGGCAGGCACCATATCAGTCCCCAAGTCGATACACAGGATGGTGATGGTGCCCAGTGGCAGGGGGATGTCACACAGGATAAAGAACAAGAATGGTGAGATCTCAGGGATGTTTGAGGTCAGGGTGTAGGCAATGGACTTCTTCAAGTTGTCAAAGATCAGACGACCTGAGGACATAACACTCCAGTTCAGTATTTTTTTTTTTAATCATAACAAATCACAATATGAGGAGGTGTTTGAACTGTTATTATAACTGACATTTATTAGACTCAGACAGGCATGTCTGTCACACCAGACGTTACGTAAGAGTACAACATAACAGGGGATGTCACTCTCGTTATTGTTGACAATCTCCATCCTATCCTATCCCGTAACTCGAAGGATGTTGGGGCTCAACAGATGATCATTTAATCAGTGTACTCCATCTTTCTCTGTCAGCAACTCTCATGGCTTCGTTCAGTGTCAAGCCAGTCTATTCTGAAATGTTGTCCTCCCATCTCTGATCTGCAAGGGCATCTGACATACGCTCTAGAAAAATGTTAAAAGAGTCTTGGAGAGAGTAGGCAACCTTGACGCACACCGATTGCTGTTCTGAACCATGGGATGGTTCAGACAATCTCCATGGTATCGACTAATGGAGTATAATCCCTGGACTTCTTCCCTCCTTTTATGAAGAAATGGACAATCAATAAAAGTCCATGCATTAAAATTAGAATTATCCTTGTGTGTCCCTTTTGTTTGAAAACAGCGTCTATATTTTTTTTTTTTATGTAATGCACTCATCTTCTAATATTAATCACTGTAAACTTTCACAATTTCTTTTGCACAATAATTTTCTTCAAACATTTCAGTTGAATAATTTAATGTACCAGCTATAATGTCTTGCTGCTTCTAAGTGTCCAAACCCTTTTCAAAACTACTCACGTTAAATACATAAAACTGATGTAGAAGTCATCAAAAGCCTGTATGACAAGGAGGCTACCAGTGCAGTCCTCCACAACAGTGCCATCGGGAACATGGTTCAGAACAACAATCAGTGTGCGTCAAGGATGCCTACTCTCTCCAACACTCTTCAACATCTTCCTAGATCGCATCATGTCAGATACCTTTGCAGATCATGAAGAAAGCATAGGGGGTAGAGCAATCTCCCTCATAGCAGATCTACAGTGAAGAATACAAAGCATGGAGATGAGGTAATACAGAAGACTTCTGGGCATTTCCTATACCAAGCACATCAACAATGAAGTCCAACAGACCATCACACAAGCCATTGGACAACATGATGACATGCTCATAGTGGTGAAAAAACTGAAACTTCCATGGTATGGCCACGTCACCAGAGCATCAGGCCTTGCAAAAACCATCCTGCAAGGCACAGTACAAGGAGGCAGAAGAAGAGGGAGACTGAAAAAGAGGTGGTAGGACAACAAGAATGAACTGATTTGACACTGGATGAAGCTGTGAGGGTTGCTGAGAACAGAGAAAGATGTAGTACACTGGTTAAACGATCATCTGTGGTGCCCCACCGACCTTTGAGTTACGGGATAGGATAGGATAGAAGTAGTCCTACTTTAGATTTCTTGTAAGCACTAATACAACACTTGTTGAATGCTATCAGCATTTCAATAATGCACATAATTGTTATATTGAAGAACTTCACTTTGACTTTGTTCAACAAAGCGGACAGTTTTCTTTTTGTTTCTTCCACTCCTGCGCAATGGAATAGGGGATCGGGATGGAACTGGACAACGCGCTTTTAGGCGGAGTAGGAGTAAGAACCTATGTGCAGTTTGTGCTGCATGTTCTTCTTCTTCTGCTGTGAGAGTGTGATGCAAATGCAATGGGATGCTGCTCTCCTCTCTCATTGGTCTAAGTAAGTTTTTGAACATATCTGCCATGTCTCTAATATGAGTTTTTGATTTACAGCCAAAAACACAAACTACTATCGTAATTGCAAAAAGGGGTGGAATTTAGAATAGTTTTGCCAGATGAAAGGGAGGAGAGAGAGAATGATTTAGCCCCCCCACCCCCTCCCCAGTTTCGAGGTATATGTGTCTACTTGTGTGTGTTTATGCCTTTCTCAGTTCAAGAGTCCATGTGAGGGAAAGAAAGGGAGGGGAGAGGGGAAGAAGGAGCGTGGGATAGATAGTTTTTTCTTTGTATGTGCACTTTATTCACATAGAGGTTTCTTGTATTTTTTGATGCAACAGGATTCTTTTTTTTATAAATCTTCCTTTGATTGTGTTATTCTGTATGCAATTGGCTTGTCTATGATATACATATGTCCATTTTATTTTTATTTTGTTATACCTGTCCATTCCATTTAAATAAAATATATTGTATATGTCCAGTGTGATTGTTGTGTCCAATATTGTTATGATTGCCAGTTGTTTTTTTTTACATTTTAAAGTTGTATTATACAGTTTTGTGTGAGATATTATATACTGTATGAATGATATTTGCCGGTGTTGTGGACTTACGAGTGGCTGTTACCAACATCGGACTTAAAATGACATCTTTTAAACTAGTACTTTGCAAAATGACACCGTCTCCAAAGGGTTAGCAAAGAGCTTATATACCAAGAGGGTTCACTCAGGGAAAATTACTTGGACATCCGGGAAGTGCGATAACTCATGCTGAGAAAGTTATCTTACATATATTGCAGCGCAGACTGAAAAGATGACGGTAGAAATCATTGTGAAGAAAGTAAGTAGGTCGCATTTTTGTTCTGGAGAAGGGTGCAGTAACATGCGAGAGAGATGGTTGTGAAGGAAAATCTCTCCTCCCCCTCTCCTATTCCCTCCCCACTTTCTCCTTTTTTAAGATATATAATAAAAGGACAAAGTTCCAAAAAAGTGATGTTAATTTTATAACTTACTTTTTTTAATGCTGAGAGACAATGTATACACATGTAAAATAGTGCAATGTTCGATACATTTATATGTGATGTTTATTTTTGTATAATTATGTAAACAGCGTTTGAAGTAATGTATAGAATGTTAATTTGATTGGTGTTTACAAGAGGCTGAGAGGCAATGTAAATATATAAATAGTGTAAGAGGTAGTTTAGATGTTATGATAATGTGGATTTAAACATGTAAATAGTGAAGTAATTTATATGTGATGTTAGTATGTATAAATAGGTACTCCAAAGCCTTCATTGGCTCTTGTCCGCTCGGCAGTTTTGACTCAGTTTTGACTTCACTTTCAGCACTTATTATTAATGTAAAACTGCATCAAAACGAACAGTGGCTGTATTCAAATAAAAATTGAAAGCTTTATTTTTACATCTGTGTTGTTTTTAATGCATGTTTATGCGAAAGATTCCGAGAAAACAGCTTTTGAATATGCTTCTATCCAAGCGCTGAATGCCGCTGCGAAACAAAATGTAAGCGCGTCTGCTGCGAGGTGGCTCGTTTCAAACTCTAAGCGCGTTAACTCTTTCCCTGCCAATCGACGATATATCGTCGATCTGAGCCGCCATGTTTGTGCCAATCAACGATATATTGTCGATTTCAGTATTCCGTTTCGTTCCGGTTTTTTGCGCAGTCCAATCCAAGTTTTATTTTAACCAAAGAGAGATAACTTTCTACTTTCGTTCTCGATCGACACGCGCGTGGTTTCTTCAAATTGATTCGTTTTTAGAGTGTTTTTTGTGCATTTTACTAAGCATTGTGATGGGCACAATCGACAGTGTGTCAAACCTCTGCTAATAATCAATATAATTTCAAACTGTAAAGTGTATTTTGATCCCAAATAAATTTTCTTTCTGGTGTGTGAAGCTGATTCAGTGATTGGAATTATTCCTCCAGATTTTTTTTATCACTGTGGTATGTAGAAATATTTTTATTTTATTTTATCATTTCAAAAAGATCAACATGCTTTCAAAACACATATTTCACATAATCAAATTAACATTTTTGTGGGTTTTTTTTCTTTTTCTTCACTCTTTTACCTTTAATTTGATATGAAATATGTCTAACAACTATTATTGAAAGAACAGTAGCTTAAATGCATAAGGTAATGAACTTTCTTTCCTGTGCCAGAGAAATGTCTGGCACAAACGTGGAAACATGCCTGGCAGGGAAAGAGTTAAGATATTTCATTGGATGGCCTAAAAATAAGAACCAATGAGAAGTTCGGATAATTAGCTTCATTTACATATCAAATATGGTGGGCTCTGATGTGTGAAAGTGTTGTTGCGAGCCGAACAAAGTGGTTAAAGCGGTTTTGATGCAAGCTTGATTTTAACTAGAAGTTTAAAAATTAGCAAGAAATAAAGAGCAACTTTCCTTTATAAAACTATGGTATTTATTAATTTGTGCATTACTCTATCGCGGTGCGCTTTGCCGTAGAAAAGTGTACCCGAACGGTGTTCGGGTTTTCTTGCGTCCATGGCGAACCTGTAGGCCTATTCAGCGACACGAGTGCTGAGCGTAGTAGCACACTAGTAGGCCTATAATTTGCCGGCACGCACTGCGAATTTGATGATTTTCCAACTTTGAAGCACCAAAACAGCTGAACATTACATGGGATAGGCCTGAAGAAAATTGGGCTTGGAGTATAGCATATGAAGGGGTTTCCTGTCAAAAGTCAGCTTTCTGGTATCAATATTGGCTTCACTTTGAGACTCCAAAGTTGTCAATTTCTTCAATTCCAAAAACGTTGCCAAAAAAACACCAACATTCGGCATTTTCAAACATTAATAACTTTTTACCTATTTGTTCTATGGGGAAAAAAAATATACCACTGTGTTCGGAATAAAAAGATCTATGTAAATACTTTAGTGTCCAAACTGAGTTAAAGAAAATCACAAAAAAGGTTGGAGTACCTAGTATAAACATGTACGACATACATGTAAGTAAGTAATTAGGTTTGATGTTAATATGTACTGTATGAACATGTCAATAGTACGTGAAGTAATGTACACTAGATTTTTATACACTTGCAAATAAACATGTAAATAGTGCCTGAAGTCATTTAGTTGTGATTTGTGTGGAAAATGTCATTATATTATTAATGTTATTAGTTACTGTTTCCAATGTAAGTATCAGTATTATCACTGTCATATTTTTGTGTGTATTTTGAATGTTTGCTGACAAACTAAAATTGCTTGTCAACAGAATGGAGGTTTTACGCAGTTTATATTGTTCTATTCTTTTGTGTCATTCTGTCCACTTTGACAATTTTTTCGTCATCGTATTCTTTCATCTCTCTCTCTCTCTCTCTCTCTCTCTCTCTCTCTCTCTCTCTCTCTCTCCCTCCCTCTCCCTCTCTCTCTCTTTGTGCGATAATTGGCAAATTACTGTATAAATTAAATGAAACAATAAAAGTGTTGAAAATACATTCATGCATTTAAAACCGAATCAAAGATAGTAATTAATTCGGTAAATAATAATATATTCACTGAATTATTTAGAATTACATTCAAACATAATTTGAGAATAAACAAAATGTCAATAAAATATATAGAATTAAATATATTGCTGTCATTCTATAAATTTAATTTTATTTACATTACTTTTGTTTATTCTCTCAAATTATGTTTAATTTTTCAACATATGTAATTCTAATTAATTCAGTAAATATATTATTTACTGAAATAAATGTGTTGCCGCATGACAAAACCCGGCTAAAGACGCCACGATTGATTCGCTGCTACAGCCGTAAAACACTAAAAATAGGCTACCCCATCAATTTTAGGATTGTTGCCTCTTTGTCTTTATTAAAGACTTTTCTTTAATATCCCAAACGGATTTTGTTCAAAAATTACTGAAACATTGTTTATTTTGTTGATTTTCATAAGGGTGTTGATCACACCTTGCTAAAACAATGGCACTAATTGACCTCCGATACCCCAACTTTTCTTGTCCGACTATGAAGGGAAATCCCCAATGTGGATTGATATATAACGTCTGGAGAGTGAAAAGTCCCTATTGCTACTACTTTTTGGTACATAAAAGTGTGTGGCGTATGAATTTTTCATGAAATTCCTTGTTCCGAAGCTTGCTTGTGACACAAGTTGTGTTCGAATGTGTCTCTAGGCGGGTCATGAAAAACTGAAGTGTTTCCTATGGATTTTCGACGATTTTTAGTTCAAAGTGAATTTTTTAATGTAGATAAACTCATCATACATCTATTTCAAGTGTTTTCTTGCAATATTTATGTTGCATTTGTTAGAAACAATTTGTCAAAGTAAGTGACCGATTCTTTTTGGAAACCGGAAGTGATGGCTTCGTCTCCAGCGTCAGTAGATGCGTCGTCTGCTAGAGTAGCTAGGGCCTTGAATCGACCCGGTTTTGCTTCTGAAGAGCTCCAAGACCTGCTTTCAGACTATTTTTATGATGGTGCCAGTGGGAACTGTGATGAGGATTATGATTCTGACGAGCAGAAGCTTGATCCCGTTATTAAACGATACTGTTTGTTTTCATTCAATGATTCATGTTTCGTAGGCCTCTTCGCTATTGGCGTGTCTTTAATAATCCGTCATTCTACTTGCATAGATTTAGGTAAAGGTTGAAAAGGCGATATCAGTGAAAGAATTACAGTAGGAGTGTGGAAAATATTTAAGTAGTATATTTTGTTGGTTGGGGGTGGGGTGGGGTGGGGCGTTGAAAAGGTAAGTAGTCTGGCCTGCATTCAATATTACTAGTTAGCTTGACAAGTTGACTATGTTCTCAGTATTTATTATTGTTGGTTTGTCTGTTTTAGGAAATGAACATGAGGACTATTTACCAAATTACTAGTAATTAGTATTTGCTTTGATATTTGTGTTTATTTAAACTTTATAGAGCAAAATGACATGTTATTTTGATTTACACCTGTGACGCGACAGATTTATTCGACGTGCGGAAGGGAGTGGAGAATCGGGGAATTATTAAAGCTTGATTATTAGGACTGAAAACTACCTAATGAAACTTTTGTTTTAGGTTTGTAATCTTTGTTTGACTATTTGAACTGAGCTGATGTAGCTGCTTGCAATTAAACAAAAGATTACTTGAGGGATGAGGGATTTAAGAGGGGGGGGGAGGGAGGGGGCATTATGATAGGGTTTATTTTAGAAAAATGATTGATTCAGGCCATGTTCTTGATATATTATTATGTGTTTGAGTTATTATAGACTTGCTAAACACTTTTTTTATTTCTAATATGTTTAAAAACACTATGCATTATGGATGGGTACAGAATATAAAATTGTGCGTAGTGTTTTAATTTGTTTATGTTTAGTATTGTGTGGATGGTGTATAATGTGAATTTTCTCATCTTATCTCAACTCACTGCCATATTGCTGCCATCTTCCTGATTGTTTTGATACCAAATACATGCATGGGAAAATTCTGGTTGTGAAGTAATGATCATTTTACAATTCAAAACTTTGAAGGCAATTTCTGGAAATTAGCCCCCGAGAAAATAAAATATTTAAAAAAATCATAAAACATCAACCAATAAAGATAAAACAATTCGGTTTTTTGCATTTTGAAGATTATTTTTAGTACTTTGTTAATAAATAAATAAGTAATTTTTCATATTTTGACACTTTAGTCTGGTTTTCTCATCCTGCAACACAAATAACTTTGGAAAAACGAACAAGCAAACAAACAAATCAAAAATCAATTCATTTTTATGCATTTTATTTCAATTGCAATTAATGCAAATCTTAATAATTTCATTTCTACCAAGTATTATTCTAGTTAATTATTTTATTTGAATGCATTTCTTACACTTAATTATATTTTATTCCAAAAAAAAATTCATACTCTTGAATTTAGTTGCTTGTTTTTATTTTACTGTATACACTGCTTTTATTCTATACATTTAATTTTATTAACATTACTTTTGATTATTCTCTCAAATTATGTTTCATTTTTTAATAAATGTAATTCTGGTTAATTCAGTGAATATATTATTATTTAGTGAATTAATTACAATTAAAAGATTGAAACTATTAATTTGTTCTTCATGAAAAAAAACTGCATGACAAATTAATTTTATACCTATATTTTTATTAAAATTTTATAAATTCGTTTGTATTTATAAATAATATGTACTTAATACCGCCAACATCTGGTGGTTCTAACACTGCATAATTCCTGCAATATTTTAACAGACAGAATGAAGGTCTAATCAGTCTCACGCGCCAAAGGAAAATGAGGAGTAACTCGTTCCGACAAGAGTTGCTTCCCATAAACTGTCCAACTTTCGAACTATCTTGGTATTTATAGTCTTTGGGGTTAGTAAGAAATATGCCCATAAAGCATGAGGTCTTTCTACAATGACATCAAAATTTCCGCTAACAAAAAATGTGTGATTTTATGATTTCTGCAAAATTACGCCATTTGCGATGTTTTCATACTTTAATTTATATAGGTTGAAATTTGGTGTAAGCAAAGCTACATTGAAACCGTGTTCAATGTATCCAGAAAGTTCTAATAAATAAGAACAACTCTGGCAAGGATTTTTATTTTCCATTAGTATAAGTGTTATTCTCTGAAAGCGTTTTTGTTATATGCATGTTTGGCTGTACCAAAGAGCCTTATACTATAAGAGGTGTATCTTGTAAAAAAGAGCAAGGCCGAATAAGCAGAGTGGAGTCCCTGTCTCGCCTGTCTCACCGGTCCGATCATGGCGGCAACAATAGACAGAAAAAGGCAGGGGGGCGAGTTTTGGCGTGCTATTAACTGCACAAATTGCAGAAGCAAAGATTCCTGCAAGTCGAAGTCGAAGTCTTTTTTTCGTTTCCCCAAAGACCCAGAAAGGTAAGATATTGCTCAGTATCTAACAATTATGTCTTATTTATTCATGATTGTAGTGCTCATACGTTAATACGTAAAAAAAAACTACAACAAAAAGAACATCATCAGTTCATGTTGTAGGCATGTGCTTTGCGATACAACTTCCATATTAATTAGAATCAGGATGATCAATCACTTTTTTTACTTACAGATAATATGATTAATAAAATTATCTTAGTCTAGGATATAGTGGTGTCAAAAAAAAAAAAAAAATCCTAGGGGTTTTATTTCAAACTGTTGTTGTCAAATACCTAATCAGGCTAATGCTACACTACTAGTCCAGCCTATTATTATATAATATTATTTTATAATTATTCTTATTATATTATATATGTATATGCGTTGTGGCCAAATGGGTTTAAAGGTCAACCACAGTGCTCGGTCAAAAAGTTTCTGCTGAAAGAACTTTATTAAATAATACCAGATGCAAAAACTTCGTTAAGCAAAGCTCTACCGTTTAATAGATATCGATCACTGAAAGTGGGATTTCCTACCTGTAATTAAGGGTAAGGGAAGTAATAATCTAAAACACAGCTATCGCTGATCTCCCCTCGCAGTGACGTCAGCAGCTGTAGACAATGGCCGACTGCGAAGAAGTTACAAGAGACAAGCAGTGTTTCTTCACTCGATCTGTCGTGTTACAGCAGTGCTGTCTTCTGTTAGAAACGAATTCGACCCCCGAGTACTAATTGTAATAATAAACAAATAATTATACGAGCTAGACCAGTGAATACATGCGTTCCCTTTTCTGAAAAGCTCCTGACTTTCCTGACACCCGCAAACTGATAGCAGACGATGGATGTGTAGTAGCCGCTGTGACTGTAGTTGAAGTTGAAGCAGTACTAGTAGGCCTACTACTAGTAACTTGAATCACTGTTGCTGTTGTTGAGGCGCTTGTTGCAATGGCACACGGACTTTGGATCGTTGGAACAGAGCCAGGCTTTAATGTCTGTATTGTTTTCATCCCAAAGCTCCGCATTAAAGTGGCACTTGGGGGGTTTGTTTGTTTGTTTGTAGATTATAGTCACACGACACTTTCGCATATAGGTGACTACTGGACCGATTTATACTGACACCAGCGGGCCAGTTGGTAAAGGGGAAAATAATATGATCACACGTTGACCAATCCGGGAATTGAACCAGCGACCTTTCGGTTACAAGCAAGACGCTCTTACCAACTGAGCTACCCGGCCCCTTGGGGGATAGCAGTCTTCAGCGAAGTGTTTTGCGCTAATTGCTGACGACGCAGTTGGTGTCCCGTACTTCGGACCGAAGTTTACACGCTTTTCCTGCACGAATCTCACCCACTTATTTCGCACTTCTTCGTTTTTTGGAAACCTATGCAATGTTAACCCATCCGCTTGTTTGTACAACCTCCAACGGCACAATATAGGCCACTGCTCTTCGTTTTTCTGCGTTTTGGTAGAGAAGGGGCACTATCGGACTCCATATTGTCTACAGCTGTTGATGTTACGAGCCATGTGGTCACGTGAGCGGGCTTTTCGAAGGTGCAAAAGTTTATTCGAAGTAGATTTTATTTAATATTAAAAAAAGGCAGTATTTTTCGGAAAAAGGTTGTTTGGCATGTGCCTTCTTTTATTATGTAGATATTTTGTGCTCAGTTTTATGCTTCAATGATGTTGACCTTTAAGGCGGGACTAACTTGCCTTGTCCACAACCAGAAACCAATGGCGCCTGACAGGTGTGGGTTCGAGCCGGCATCTGGGCGTTATGTTTCACTGAATATTATTTACTTTCGACTCGGGCAATGTCTTGGGGGTTTTCTCCGGGTACTCCGGTTTGCTCCCCCCCAAAAAGTTCAAAAATTCACAAATGTTAGGTTATACACACGCACACATATATGTTGGGGTTTTTTTTGCTTAGAGTTTACTATATATAATATATATTTTGTTTTTAATCGAATTTGAAACAGCACTGAATGCTACAGAATTGAACAGTAGTCGACCGTCTAGCAAGGGAGCTAACTCCATTTTTTTCCTCGCGCACTCACAGCACTAAGCTATACAAGTTACACCTCTTTATAGTATAACCTCTTTGGCTGTACTACCCTGACCACATGGATAAGAAAAAGATTAGAAAACAGTTATTTTAGTAAATCAAATAAGCAGCCACAAGAAACAGGCTAGAAAATATGGGCTCACCTTCCTCAACGCCAGTGACAATAGAAGCAAAATTGTCATCTAGCAAGATCATGTCAGCAGCCTGTTTGCTCACGTCACTGCCAGCAATGCCCATAGCCACGCCTGTAATCATAAAATCGTCACACTCCCAACACCTCATATCTTGCATCATCTGATGTATCTGATGTAAATTTATCATTACTACCATTATCATGACCTTCATTGTAATCCATAGTAGCCCGATAAACCTAACACAAACTATTCTCATTTACTAATCTTGAATTTCATCAAAAATAGATAATTGCTTTATGTTGCATTTATGTAAAATAAAAAAACATTTTACTTAGAAAGTGTATTGCATTATGCACACTTGAATGCCATTGCAGCCCATTTCATGAATTTGTTTATTAAAAAAAAAAAAAACATGAAATGAAAACAGCAGGCTCAGAATCAGAAAACTACTATTTCACAAGAAAAATCAGAAAACTAGGCTTAATGGTGGGATATGGTGGTCCCATAACCTTTTGGGCAGAGCCTTTTTTCTCTAGGAAAGTTTTATGCTTGCAAGGGAAGGGGAATGATCATCTCCTCTCTGCCTACTTTCCCCTGTTCTAAACCAAGCCAGGAAACCAGATGTGGGTGTACTGGAGGGTGTGTGCAGTTTGATTCTTTGTGTAGTTCATTTGTTGCATCAACATTAAAGTGCTGTGTCCCCATTAAGTAGGTTACTGGGCTCAACAAAGTTATGTGCCAAAATAACTACCCCTTAAATGGACCAGAACACAACAGTTCTGTGACTGAAAGGCAAGACCAACTGCCCACATACCAATGTCAGCTTTCTTGAGAGCGGGGGAGTCGTTGACACCATCTCCAGTCACAGCCACAATCTGTCCCTGACGCTGACAGCCCTCCACGATGATCAACTTCTGTTGGGGCGACGTGCGAGCAAACACAATTTCTGAGTGGTTGCGCAAGACCTCGTCAATCTGAGCTGGGGTCATATCACGCAGGTCACCACCATGGATGACAGCAGCTTTCGCCTCTCTGTTCAACACAATCATCAGTTACATTTTATACAATAAATGTTACTACTATTTTACACAATTATGTTACAAGTATTTTACACAATCATCAGCCATATGTTCTACACAATTATCAATCTACCGGTGTTTTAAACGAACAAAAATTGACCTCATCCACACCTGCCATGTCAGTCATGAACACCTTTTGTAGCTCTTAACAGCAATCAACGAGGCACCACAAAGTAGGTCAAAGTGATCTTGGATTTTCTAAAGTAAATTAGATTCTGGCAATTTATCTCCCTCTTTACCAGGTACCAATTTTATCTGTTAGCACTTTTTTTCCTACAGTTTTTCCCCTGTCACTGCATTCCTTTTAGGGGCAACAATCTACACACTACTTATCTATTTAAAAAGCTTATAACTTTTTTATTTTTTGATGTATCATAATATTTTTGGGAATGGTAATAAAGAAATCAATATAAAATCTGACGAAACCATGTATAAGGCTGTGAAAACTGTTTTTGCATCTTACACAACAAAAAAAAAAAAAAGATGGAAACAGCTTAACTTAATTACTTACACCTGGGAAAAAAACCATGAAAACAACATAACAGACTGACATAACTTAATTACTTACACATGGGATATATTCTAATTTCATTTCAATGACAAAGAACTTTACATCAGTGATGAATAACTGAAACAATTGTGTAATGTTATCAATATGATTTGGTCTAGAAAATTTACGAAATCTGTCAGCCATTGCTGATAGTAATCATCCAGTACCTGTCAGATACTTTCATTGCTTGAAACATTCCACAGTGATGCACAAGTTGCCCGGACACCGGACATTGACCGCTTGTTTTTTTAAATGTCCGATTGTCAAACCTCAAGGCGGACACCTTGTCCGATTAAAACGATGGCGAGTCGGACACGTGTCCGATAGTTTTCGCGTATTTTGCGGAGAGGGCGAAACGTTTATGCAGCGCTAGACGGAAAACCAAACAAGCCCCCGGGACCGTCGTCTACATGCTGAAACGTATATTATATGCCTTATCTCCCTTGTCATCGCCTGCATGGGATTGCTATTTTTATCCCGAGTCACAAAGCAACACAGCCAACCAGCACCCTTGAAACATATACAGCTTTGTTTTAGTCAATTGGTGCTCGCGACTTGAGTTTACGTTGGATCTGTGTTGGCGTTGTACTTGTACTTTTGGTAAGCCAAACATTCGATCGAAATTATCGAAAATGTCTGCGAAAAAAAGACTGAAGGCAGATAAAAACCAAATCTCAATAATTGTCTTATTTGCGGGTAATTCAGTTCCCAGCACATTAAAAGAAGCAGAGCCTACACGATCTGTGGAGGATTCTTCCGATGCCGATGGTCGCGAAGCCGAGAAACTGTCAACTTCGAGTCAGCCTACTAGTACTCGTGTTGATCGCGTTTTTCAGAAGCCCTGGCTAACATTTGACGATGAAAAAAAGGCCATGTTCTGTATGGTATTTAAAAGTTCTGGTGTGGCGAAAAAATCGTATACTCGCGGCTGCGTTAACTTTTTTTTAAAAAGTGCATTGGAAGATCATTTGACTACAGCTAGTCACAAACTAGCAATCCAAGTGCCCCAAGAGCAACACAATGAAGAGGTTTGTGAGGATCTATTGTTGACAAATCAGGAGGAGGCAATGATCACCACAGCGAGAGCTGTAAACTGGCTAATAAAAGAAAATCTGCCTCTCGCGAAATTTGGCTCTGTTATGCAGCTTTTGAAAGACAGTAACGCAGAAAACATTCAATCTCTTGATGTCTCAGAGGGGGTACACTGAAAATGCTTCAAAAGAGTATCTTCACCGGATTGTAAAGAAGTAGGTAAGCAAGAGAAAACGCTACATTTTCAAGAATTGAACTTTCATTGTTTCGAAGTGCCTCTTTACTGTTCAGTATTACCAAGTAAACAACAAGACTTTTTGGCAACAATGCCAGTGTCCTATTACTTTTTTGTATTCAGGACATCATGTCCTATTGGTTTTTTGTGTTCAGGACATATTGTCCTATTAGGGTCCCAAAACATGTGCATCACTGATTCCATACTCCCAATATCGCCAACCTCGTGTTCTTCACCAACACATACACCACACCTAACTGTCACTTTGCATAGAGCTGTAACAGTTCATCATCAGTCTGAATCCATGGAAGAGGGTTTCATCAACAATACCATTTTGAAACTGGACACTTGAAAATCAAAGCTCAAATTCAAAAAAAATATAACATCACCCTTTCTATTGCAAGTACAACACTAGATATAGATAAAGGAAGTTATGCTGCCTTGTTCCCGATATTCAAAGTCATTTCCTGTGGTAACATAGCAACAGTGCAGGGATACTGTGGCTCTAAGTAAGAACACCCAGCGCTGGCGACCCTCAGTAGCTTTGTGTATGCAACCTATATTGCCTGCAGAAAGCTAAGGTTAATTAGAACCGGAGATACAAATTTGATGTGAGATATGATCGCTTGTATGTGTATATGTTCCTTTTGTACATTTGCATTTATGTAATTCTCAGAAGCACAAGGTAGTGTATGTGGAGTTCTTTCTAGAATTAATTTTAAAGACGATTTTTAAGCATATTTTAAAGTACAAAGTTTCAAGACTGATGGCTCAAAGATGAATGTTCAGATGTCTCAAACTTCTTCAATACAAAATATATGTGCCAAAGTATCCACTTATATCTCACGTCTTAATAGTTTGCTAACCTGAGAAATAATTGCAATTTGGTCAATTACCATGTACCTATTTTATTTTATAGAGCTCCTATATAATCACTTTGCAAGGTTTTTTTATGCCCTTAAGTAAAAAAAAAATAAATAAATAAAATATACAAAGTTGGAGGATCATACTTCAAGGTCAAGGTTAAAGTGTCCATGAAAGTTGATAAAAATTATAGCTATTATCACGATTGATTGTAGGATAAATGTTTATGACACATCCTGCCATGCAAGTTTGGTCAACTTCTCTCCATTGTAAGACACTGGAGACTTCCACGTGACACTGTATTAATGAGGCCTTAACACATACGGTATACTAAGTCCAAACTTGTATTTATAAAAAAAAATACTACAAATGGCTTTCATCTAATATACATTGAATATTAAGGTCATATTTGGCCCGAACAAAATGTTTAAAAATAGTCGCTGCCTTCCTACCCTATCCTATTCCGTAACTCGGAGGTCGTAGGGGCACCACAGAAGACCGGTTACCAAGCGTTCCCTGTCCTCAGCAACCCTGATTGTTTCGCTCAGGGTCAAACCAGTCCATTCTCGAATGTTGTCCTCACACCTCTTTTTCAGTCTCCCTCTTCTTCTACCTCCTTGCACTGTGACTTGCAGGATGGACTTAGCAAGACCTGATGATCTGGTGACATGGCCATACCATCGGAGTTTCTGTTTTTTCACCACTGTGAGCAGGTCATCATGTTGTCCAATGGCTTGTGTGATGGTCTGTCGGACTTCATTGTTGGTGATGTGCTGGGTATAGGAAATGCCCAGAAGTCTTCTGTAGCACCTCATCTCCATGCTTTGTATTCTTCGTTGGAGATCTGCTGCGAGGGTCCATGTTTCGCAAGCATATAGGAAGATGGAGATGACAAGGGAGCGCAGCAGCCTTACCTTGGAATGTAGACTGATGGTCCTGTCTTTCCAAATGCACCTTAACATTGTCAGGGCGGCAGCAGTTTGTGCGATCCTGTAGAGGACTTCCTGTCAGGACCCATTGTCTGATACAATGTCTCCTAAATATTTGAAGCTATGCACTGTGTTGAGGGATTGGCCTTGGATTTTGATGTCCATGTTGATGCCATTGGTGTTGTTGGTCATCATTTTGGTCTTCACTGCACTTATTTCCATTCAATAGGCTCTGGAGGTGGTGTCAATCCTCTGTACCAGCTGTTTAAGTTCTTGTTCCTCACCAGCTAATCCATCAAGGTCATCCACAATTAAAAAAAAAAAAAGGTTGGATTGCTCTTCCCCCTATGATGACTGTGCCTTCATGATCTGCAAGGGCATCTGACATGATGCGCTCTAGGAAGATGTTGAAGAGTGTTGGAGAGAGTAGGCATCCCTGACGTACACCGATTGTTGTCCTGAACCAGTTTCCGATGACGCTGTTGTGGAGGACTGCACTGGTAGCCTTGTCATACAGGCTTTTAATCTTCAATAATTTTAGGGCTGATTTTGTAAACTCTCATGGTTGCCCACAGAGCTGCATGCCAGACTCAATCAAGCCTTTTTGAAGCCTACGAACACATGATATAAATGCTGTTGGTGCCGTAGGTATTTCTCACAAATTATTCTGAGGTTGAAAATCTGTTCAGTGGTACTTCGCCCTGCTCTGAATTCTGCTTGCTCTTCAGCTATGATTTGTTCAGCTTGGGGTTTCAACCTGTTGAGTATTATTTTTAGGAGGACCTTGCCGGGATGGCTGATGGTGCGGTAATTTTTACATTCCTGAAGGTTACCTTTTTGGGGAAGAGTGATGACAAGCAACTGGGTTCATGGTGTAGGCCACTCCCCACTCTGCCAGATCTTGTTACAGATAATGGTGAGTGCGTCAATCATCGCTTCTCCTCCTGCTTGAAGCAATTCCACGGGTATGTTGTCCACTCCCGCTGACTTCCACTTCTTCAGCAATTGCACTGCTGCCTCAACTTCTTCTCGGAGAATTGGGAGGATTTCTTCTTCTTCTCTATTCTCTGAACATGCTAGAACTGATGGGTCTCCGTTTGGTGTGTGGTTGTAAAGGTCAGAGCAGTACTCTGTCCATCTGTCCAAGACTTCTTGTTCTTCTGTAAGGCATATGCCAGACTTGACTTTGATCGTGGAGACCTTGGGCTGTTTAACACTTGTCAGCCGCTTCAGTCTGGTAAGCCTTCTTGCTGTTGTTCTTGTTCAGACTGTTCTCTATTTCCTGGCATTGATCTTCTATCCAGTTCTTCTTTGCTGTGGGCATGCCTTTTCGGATGTCATTGTTGATTTTTCGGTAGGCATCAGCTCCCTGTGAGGTGTTCTTTTTCTTTTCATCTCTCTTTGTTTATCACACAGGTCCAAAAGTTCAGGTGTGATCCACAGCTTCTTCTTTGGCTGGTGCTTGCCAAGGATCTCAGTGGCGACATCTGTCACAGCTAAGTTGAAGGTAGTTGTCATAGTGTTGACATCTACTTCACCAGCTCCCAAAATGAGCAGTGGTGCAAATTTCCCTTCAATTGTGGCCTGAAATATTTCTGCCACCTCCGGATCTTGCAGTTTGTCCAGGTCGAACTTCACTCTAATGCACTTAGCTGTGTTTACTCTTTTCAAGTGAAGCCGGAAAGACATCACGAGATTGTGGTCACTTCTGATGTCTGCTCCTTGAAAAGTGTGTGTCCTGCCAATGTTGATGCTTGATCTGAAGCGTTTCTTGACCATGATGCTGTCGATCCGGTTGTGATGCTCCCTGCCGGGACTGTACCATGTCCATTGTCTGGATTTTTTGTGGAGACCAAGCGTGTTTGCCAGTATCAGATTGTTGTATCTGGCAAACTCCAACAGTCTCAGACCCTGTCATTTGTCTCGTTGTTGCAGTGGGGCCCACATGTGTCTCCCCAGTTGTGGTGCGCATCTTGGCCAACCTTGGCATTCCAGTCGCCTTCCACTATGCACTATGTCCTTCTTCGGCACTTGGTCAAGAACAGCCTGTAGATTTTCACTTCGCTGTCATCATAGTCTGATGTTGGGGCATAGGCCTGGATGATGGTGATGTTGAAAGGGGCTGCTCTCAGACGGATGGTAATGAGTCTACTGGAGACTGGGCGGCAACCCATGACAGTGGCTAAAATGTTCTTGTGGACCAAGAATCCAACTCCGTGTTCGTGCCCGTCATCTCTACCGCTGAAATAAAGCTTGTGGCCTTTGACGGTCGTTGTTTCACCTATGCCTTTCCAGCGCAGTTTGCTGAACCCTAAAACGTTCCATTGATAGTGGTCTATCTCATGGGCCAGTTCTAATTTTCCCTCCACATTTAGGGTACTGACATTCCAGGTTCCTATGACGATGTTATTTCTGGTGCGGATCTTGCTAAGTTGTCCATCAGTAGCACACTTATCGCCTCCGTCCTGGTGGCCAACGGAAGGCGCGGTCCTTTTGATCCAAGCGATGACCGATCCGGTATGGAGTCGCTGCCTTGGAGAATGCAAATATGTTTGACAATCTATACCAGTACTGGTTATACATAGCCAACAAAGGTAATTTCAAGAGGTCAATCATGCCAAGGTGAATGCTGTTTTACATTACGTGATTTGCATGGAAATCAAATTAGGACTTGAGTAGACAATAGTTACTTAAAACTATACATCCCTTTGGTCTGAACTCGAAATGTAGAAACCATTAACAGCCAGTCTGCACAGTGCTCTCATGTGAGTGGGAAGTCACAGAAACTGGTGCTACAATTCCACCTTCCTTTGAACTGGCATAGTTGGTTTACTTTTAGTGTAGAGCCCTTATATGGTCTCTCACTTTCCGGCTACTTGGAATTAGAATTACTGACCTGGTAATGTTAAAGATGATATCTTTAGGTTCCCCATTTTATTTTTATTGAAGGTAACTGCCTTGCCAATTTTATAACACAGATCTTGGCCATGCTTTTATCCAGGAACCTTGATTTTAGAATATCCTCCAAAGAACTGTTTTCCACTATGAACGAACTTCTGGGGAACACCCACACTTCCCCGTTTCCATCCAAAATTCCACTACCAGAACTGCCCTCTTTCTTTTCAGACTACTTCAAAAATCGCAAACATTCACAAAATTCTCAACATTCCCTGTCAACCTTGTCCTCCTGATCCACATTTCACTGTCGTATCATTTCACTTTTTTCAGTCTGTCTCTGCCCGAGGTTGCTGAGATCCTCAGCACCACGTCGTTCAAGACGTGTGAGCTTGATCCCATCCCTACCTCCCTTTTCAAAGACTATCACCGACCTCCTTCCTGCCATCACGAACATAGTCAATTCCTCTTTGCAATCCTGTTGTGTTCCTGCCCGTTTCAAGTCCGCCATTGTGCGGCCACTACTGAAAAAAATCAAACCTTGACCCAAAAGATTTGAAAAACTACCGCCCTGTCTCTAATCTTCCTTTCCTATACAAACTTGTCAACAATCTTGTTTACAATCAGAGTCTCCTCTCTGAAAATCCTAATCGGGAAGAGAGGGGACTATAAACTGATATAACATAACAACAACAACAACTTGTCAACAAGGTTGTCCTGAAACGGCTCTACCATCATCCGTCTTCCAACAACTTGTTCTGCCCGTTCCAGTCTGCCTATCGCCCTGACCACTCCACTGAATCAGCTCTTCTTCACACCGTCACCGCCACCACCCACCCCATCATTCATCCTTAGCTCTCCTCTCCTCCTGACTTGTATGAAGTCGGATGTTTAGTATGAATGCGTGAGGACTGCGCTTTGAACTGATATTGTTCATTGGGAAAAAAGCGCTATATAAATATCCTTATTATTATTATTAAAGAAAGGTGAGAGAGAGTTAGGGGCAGGGATAGGACAGCATGTAATGTGTGGCCTAAGTTTTAAGTCTTGAGTGTTCATTATTGTTTATAATTGTCATTTTATTCTATTGCGGATGTTGTCTTAGAATATCTCCAAATAATGTCAATGAGCGTATTGAGTAGGACATGACAGTAGAGAGTTCTTTGTGTGTGTTTGTATGGGGGTATGTGTGTGTTTGGTTCACTATTTAGGGGTGCTGTGCGTGTTGTGTGCATGTCGTTTATTTTGGTGGATGTTGGACATGGTAACTTTGTTAACAGTATTCACCTTTGTGGTCGTTTGTTGATTATTTAATATGAAAATGACTTCTCAGTGCTGTATACAATGTTTGCGTATTGGATTTTGTTGGATTTTGTTCCTCAGTTGGCTTGTAATTCCTTACCGACGAAGCTTTTTAGCGAACTACATGTATAGAGAAACTTTTAATCTGCTGTGTTTTATCTCCTTCAAACCTCGTCTTTCCAATAGTTTTGTAAAGGGGAGATTCTACTTTTAAAAGTTTTAAATGGAGATTCTACTTTTACACGTTTTAGATATACGAGATTTTAAACAAGGAATCGGACAAGATGGGCGGTTCTAAAAAGCTCACTACGATTCTCCAATGCAACTTCCAGCAAAGCACCCAAAGGAGTTTTAAACAATGTCTTTTTGAGACAATATTTCAAAATTTAAACATTTTTAAAATCTTTTCGTTTTCATGGGGGTTTTTTTGTTCGTGAGTAATGTTTTGTTTAAAAAGATTTCAACTGTCTTTTTTGGTATTCATACTTTTTTTTATAGTTAAATGGAATACTGATCAAGACATTTGCACTTTGTGGGCAGTTCAAAGCAGCCTTATTTCCATGGTCAATCATGGGCTACTGACAGGGGAGGCTGTGAAGAATCCTTTATCACTTCGGTAGGTCAGGGATGGTGTTCCATTATATCAAAGAAAGTACAGCTACTGTCAGACAACTCTCAAACCATTAAAGCAACTGGTACAATGGAAAATCATACCTTGGGTCGACCTCTTCAACAGGGATGCCACGCTCAGCAGAGATGTCTTCCACAGTCTTGCTGCCCTCAGAAATGATACCCACACCTTTGGCAATAGCCTTGGCCGTAATGGGGTGGTCGCCAGTCACCATAATAACCTGGAACACCCAACAATCAATCAGTAAATGAATCCCACCAATTAACACAGATTGTAATTATCTTCACTGATTCAGACAACATAAATTTGCAGATTCTTTTACACTTGAGTTGGTGGTACATAAAACTAAGGCCAATGGCCCATCATGCAACATGTCATCTAAGATAAAACTTGGAAAGGAGGCCTCAGTAAACACTTCCATTGCTATATCCTCAATTTATGTCTGTAATTTCTGAAGAATGTGTCATACATAATCATTTATGTCATAACATTCTGGCTTGAGAACTCTTACGTCACATCAAAACTAAACAGATTTAACAAATGTTTTCTGCAGCATGTCCATGTGCGCACTGGCATTAGAAATTTATTTATTTTTCTATCGCTTGCAGTGATAATTATTTTGAACAAATTTGTTTATATGGCACACAGAAATCAAATTTGATGTACTGCTTGTGTGATACCAGACTGAACTTTGTGGTAGAGCAAAAATCATGGTTCAGGCTACTAAGATAGTAGCCTGAACCATGATTTTTGCTCTACCACAAAGTTCAGTCTGGTATCACACAATCTGGTATCTGGTAATGTTTATATGAAGTGTGGTCAAAACCCTTTCTCTGGTTCTTCAGGTATGGCTTCCAATGGACTGACCAACATATTGGCACATTTTGATTCCTGATTATTTAACAGTACTACAAGTCAGAGATTGGAAATACAATGAAGTTTAACCCTCTAACCCCAAGAGGTGCTCAAAGTCTTATTAGCTATTTCCTAGGCAAGTAACTCCGTCCATAGACCACAAATAACCGGACAAGCATTTCATTGCTGAGAAACAGACGAACAGGCAGAAATCCCGTCGTGCATGATTCAGTTGACTAAGTCACCTTATGCATCCCGCATTTCTTTCCACACACAACAGCAATGGAGATCGACACGGTTTTGCAAGAGGAGCAAACATTGTTTGAACTCCCAAGATTTTCTAGCTTGGATCTACTTATTTACCATAAACAGAATTGACAGTTATTTATACTCCTGTGATTTCTTCTCTGTTCTATCATTCCACTGCATAAGTAGCAAACCGAATCCAAGTACTTCCTAAAAATACACCTGCTATAGCTACTTTCTTTTGATTACGATATATGCAAGAGGTCCTGAATAGATCGCAACATACACATTTTTAATACAGATGGACAGACATACATATAGTACACTGTGTGCATATGTTTTGTGTGTAACACTTTAGGACTCATCTAGCACAGATTTGCAAAAATCAGAAAAAGCTTGATTTTGGGTCATAGACCTACATAATATAGTCTATAATTGCAATGCTAAGCTCATGTGAATCAAAGTCGCATTGCATTTTTTCTTGTTGAAGACATCAGCATACTGCTCGTAACTATTTGAGGTATTTTAGTGTACATTATATACACTTTGTTATGTATTGACCTGCATAGTGCTTGATATTCTCTAAGTATGACTCGCACCACTAGATGCATGTTAACAAATTAATGTTATTTTCATTTTTGAAGCCCGTATTTGACAAAACGTCATTTCAAATGATTCATCCATCCAGTACTACACATTGGTGTGTGTGTGTTTTTTTTAAAGCTCTGAGATGTACTGAGCCAGAAGAATCGACTGACAAAGGCACAAGAATAGTTGCGCAATGAGTGCAGAGACCGGAAGTAGTAGAGAGAGCGGTCCGGTTATTTGTGGTCTATGCTCTGTCCAAATTCTACACCATACACACATCAACACTGGTCAACTGACAGATTGTCATTCACAATGTACTCCAGTGAGCCAAACCAATGTACTGCCTCATGCCCACAAAGTCCACCTTATCCATAACATTTCTATCACCTGCTCCAGACTGATGATCTGAACCAGGGGAGTCACCACATGGAGACATATTGTAAATGTGACGAACGAAGAAGAATCTACAGACCAGCAAAACAAGTTGGTATGTTTATTTCGGACATAACTACAAAAGATAAGGACAGACCCAAGCGGCATCAGATATAAATCTGAAGACCAGTAAGGCGGGCTCATATTCAAGTCGCGATGGCGAATGTACCCGAGTCATGGCGAGAGGGGCTGGGGATCTACGGCCGAGACCCGAGTGTGACCTTGGAGGCCAAAGAGGAACATTGGCGAGAGATTTACTAACCAGCGCAGCGCAGCCATCTTCAATGGACTGGACGATTGCAAAATGACTGGTGATGAAGCAGCAAAACGGACTCCACCCCAAGACTTCGCTATGCGAGTATGTGCATGTTCAAAGAAAGTTATGACATTTATGTTGCATAAAACAGTGCCAAACAAATGGCCTGCATTCGAGAAAAGAGACTTCGGAGATTAATATGACGTCATTAAGTCGCATGATGTCGTAAAAATTGTGTCATGTTTAGAAATAGATTTTGTAGCTTGGAAATGTTATAAATATTGTATATTGTTATGCATGTTTAGTTATTCAGGCTGCTATAGGATTTGTGTAGGATGATTTAATATTTTTAAATGTAACTTAATAGGTAGTCAAAGCCCTTCATTGGCTCTTGTCCGCTCGCCAGTTTTGACCCAGTTTTGACTTCACTTTCAACACTTATTATTAATGTAAAACTGCATTAAAACGAACAGTGGCTGTATTCAAATAAAAATTGAAAGCTTTATCTTTACATCTGTGTTGTTTTTAATGCATGTTTATGCGAAAGATTCCGAGAAAACAGCTTTTGAATACGCCCCTATGGCGGTGCGAAAAAGTTGTCAGCGTCGTTTGCTGAGAGGGGCTCGTTTCAAACGTCAAGCGCTTTGAGATAGTTCATTGGATGGCCTAAAAATAAGAACCAATGAGAAGTTCGGATACTTAGCTTCATTTACATATAAATATGGTGGGCTCTCATGTGGAAATCTTTTGTTACGAGCCGAACAAAGTGGATAAAGCGGTTTTGATGTAAGTTTGATTTTAACTAGAAGTTTAAAAATTAGCAAGAAATAAAGAGCAGACTTTCCTTTATAAAACTAGGGTATTTATTAATTTGTGCATTACTCTATCGCGGAGCGCTTTGCCGTAGAAAAGTGTACCCAAACGGTGTTCGGGAATTCTTGCGGCCATGGCCAACTCGTAGGCCTATTCAGCGACACGAGTGCTGAGCGTAGTAGCACACTAGTAGGCCTATAATTTGCCGGCACGCACTGCGAATTTGATGATTTCCCAACTTTGAAGCACCAAAACGGCTGAACATTACATGGGATAGGCCTGAAGAAAATTGGGCTTGGAGTATAACATATGAAGGGGTTACCTGTCAAAAATCAGCTTTCTGGTATCAATATTGGCTTCACTTTGAGACTCCAAAGTTGTCAATTTCTTCAATTCCAAAATGTTGCCAAAAAAACACCAACATTCAGCATTTTCCAACATTAAGAACTTTTTACCTATTTGTCCTATGGGGGGAAAATAAAACACTGTGTTCAGAATGAAAAGCTCTTTAAATCTATGTCAGTTTTGTGATGAGGAAATCATTTTTTAAAAATGGCTTTTGACTACCTAAACTTAATATGGAAGTTTCGAGACCTAAATCAGGGCTTAAAATGGTCCTCCGAGAAAAAAAGAGGAAAATCAGCGCGTTTTCCCAACTATGTAGGGGTACATCAGATGAGGGTGCAAAGTACTCGATCTTTCTAGGGGGGTCCAGGGGCATGCCCCCCACCCCCCCCCCCCCCCCTGGAAAATTTTTAAAATCTAGATTAAAACATGTGCAATCTGGTGCATTGTGGAAGTATTCTGAAAAATAAAATTTTTATAATAATTAAATTAACTGACAAACTTTTTATTTCTTTGATATTTATTTTGGTTACCCTTGGAAGAGGTACATAGTCAGGGGGAAGAGGGGGTGCCTGGGCAGCAGGTCCACCCCTAGGGTCTGGCCCTGTCTAAAATAGTCTGGTGACATGCTCCTCAATAATTTTTATTCAGAATCTAGCTCAAAATCTGTGCACTTTTTTGTGATGGGCAGTAGTGTTTACCCCTTTACTGCTGAGTATAAATGCACCTTGTAAGTTATACGCCAGGGAACAAATTAATGTAATTTACTTGTTTTGTTCTTTTTGCTAGATTTAAGAAACTACTTGGAGTAAAACACTCAAATTTAGCACAATTAATCAGTGTGTGTTGTTGACTGCTTCCAGCAAGTCCAAAGAGATTTATCAACATAAATTATTTGGTTTAAAAAATTATTATAAACAATAAATTTAAATTAAATTAAACCCAAAACAGTTGTTTTTGCGTTAGTTCAGTTGTACACAAACATTGAACAGAAATCAGGAGATTGTGTCAATTATAAATGCATTGACAGTTATTATGAAATGTGTATCCTACCTAGAACTGGAAGTTGAAATTACTCCCAGTAAGCTAAGTTACTCCCAGTAAGCTAAGTTACTCCCAGTAAGCTCAGACGAACTAGCCAGTCCATGTCACTTTTGCAAGTTATGTAACCACCAGTCACACACCCTTCAGCCAAAACATCTCTTTCTTTAACATTACTAACGTTCTTAGTCAATGAGTGCATCAAATTTTGATAGCATCACACTATCATAAGTCTTGGCAAAATAACGCCAGATTCTTCATCTTCACTCTCTCTTGAATCATACAAGTCATTTTTGTCACTGATTGGAGGATTGATTGGAGTTGTTCTTTTTCCATTGTAACTAAGGAAATATGTCTACTCGGTACTGACTTAACAAGACAGTTTGTGAAGTTACTGTTTAGCCCTCTATATCTTGATCTTAAATCAATAAGGTCCAAAGCATTTCAGTTCAAGTCTTCACATAATTTTAACTTTTTTCAAAAGCCATTCGGTTCCATCTGTCATTAAAAGAATCTCCCCGGTTCACAATCGTTGCCGCCGCCATTTTGACTAGTAGCAAAGAATGTAGCTAGCAAACCAAACAAAATAACCAACTGATGACTTGAGCCATTTGAGAATCAAAACCATTTGCGAATAAAGCTTATGCTTGAGAAGGGTATATTTTCTAAAAACGAACTCATTTGGATGAAAACCACAAAAACTTCAATAAATTCACAAAACTTAATTTCTGGATATTTTGGCAAGTTATTAATAGTTAGATAAATAATATAATAATAATAATAATGTTCGTCATTTGTAAGGCACCTTAGCCTAAGGATCAAGGCGCTGGCCGATACAGGATCAAACTCAAACCGCCTGAGACGCCCACCCGCAGCCTTTGGGCGCATGGTCTGACGCCCGGACAACTGAGCACAATCCTGGGCAGCCAGGGATGGGGAAGAAGGACCAAGTGCATGCTGGGTGTGTTCTTGTTACTGGCACTCACCCGTCTAGGACATAAGCGTCAGGATCTTTAAAGTCCGTTGTGATGGAATGTATGCGACACACAGAATAGACCTCGGTTCATACTCTCATCCGAAGGAGTAGGAAAACAGGAGTAAAGTGTCTTTCCCAGGGACATAACACAATGGCCCAGCCAGGGCTCGAACCCGGGACCTTCAGATCCGCAAGCCGAAGCACTACCATTGGACCACAGTGCCTCCCCAATAGATAATTTATTGTTTTAGCTTCTCTCTGACTTTGCTTTTAAAAAAAAAATCTGTCGCCATCCTGATTTTACATAAGTTCGAGATGCTGCCCTCTGAATTTGTATGGATCAAATTGTTCAACGCCAGAATCTGTAGAGACCTAGTGTATGTTATCTATTAACTGAAA
Source organism: Oncomelania hupensis (assembly GCA_036898135.1). Taxonomy (NCBI): domain Eukaryota; kingdom Metazoa; phylum Mollusca; class Gastropoda; order Littorinimorpha; family Pomatiopsidae; genus Oncomelania; species Oncomelania hupensis. Next base: position 9,899,130 of record CM072520.1, on the reverse strand, counting down.
TAAATAAAGCTGCTGTGCCGAGTCATCAAAACTTTTAGCACGGATCCTTTGGATGAGAGCATAAACCAAGGTCTAGTCTGTGCATGCACTCCATCACACGGACTTGCTCAGCCTTTTCCTTCTCCTACTTTTGCTGCTGCAGATAACTGTCATAAACCTATCGTCAATACGAGGCACCAAAAAGCAGTTTTTTTTAAAGTTCCATGTTCAACACACCCCCGCCATGTTTCAGATGGTCACTGATAGCTAGCTCTAAGTAACACTAAGGTTTTGTTACTCTTCTCACAAACGGTTCAGTAAGCCATAAAACACAATGTGCTGCTAGCCAGCCCACATATTCTTTTGTTTTTCTGTCAAAACTAAACGAACACCTTCTTCATTTTCACATTGGTTTCCACACCACAATAATTTAACTGCCACAAGCACTAGGTCCCTTCTCCACCATCCCCAGGATTGAGTTCAGTTGTCTGGGTGTCAGACCATGCACCCAAAGTTTGCAAGAGGGCATGCTTTTGAGCTGTTTGAGTTAGATCCTATTTTGGCTTGTTCCTTCAGCAGCTCTAGCTGGAAAAAGCACTATATAAGAATGATTAAATATAATAAAATAAATACCTTGATACCAGCACTGCGGCACTTGCCAACAGCATCAGGAACAGCAGCACGTGGAGGGTCAATCATGGACATTAGGCCAACAAAGCGCAGACCAGTAATGGGAAAATTGGGGCCTTCAGGGTCAAAGTCAAAGCCAGGTGGGAACTGATCCTGGTCTAGGTGGTAGTCACAAAAACCTGGCAATCATAGTAACAGGAATACAGCTTAAGAAAAGATAAAGAAAACTATTTTTCATAGCTTTTGAGATGTATTCATACTGCATAAAGTAAAAGTTTCCAGAAATATATTGATGTTCCATGCTGTAAAATGTATCACGGTTTACTAAATTGTACCACCACCACTATCATCATTATCATCATCATCAAATCCTCTTCTTCTTCACCATACATGTTCTCCCATATTGCTATTCCACCAATCCAATTCTGTTCTCTAAAAAAAGAAAGTAGTGCAGAATCACATTCGCAAAGGATTCACTCAGTTCTGAAAGATTTCCATTCACACACTAGTATTGATGTAAAGTTTGCCTTGCGCCAATTCTGCATAAACATTGAGAATGACAAATCAAATATTAAACCAGTGTCAGCATAACTTTTCAGATATTTTTGTCCGTAGCCCATGCTTAGCACACTCTTCTGCTGCTGTGTCATCTGCAAGGCCGGCCTGCCTGACAGGGCAGCTCTCATGTATCCATGATTAATTAAAAGGTCACTTCAAAGTACACATATGAACTGACTTTGAGCTCCAGTGACCTTGAAAATGGAGTGAGGTATACCAAATTTGCATGGCATGTGTCTCCTAGATATATATCATGCATCCAAAATCATGCAATATCAATAAAAAAAAGAAACTGAAATTTTTTTAAGATAAAAATTGTTTTTTAAAACTCTGCTCATTCTGTGACCTTGGCTTTCAAGTGAAGTCATTTACAAACCAGTTTTGAGTGATATACACCATCCTACCAAGTTTGGTTGCGACAGATGAAATAGGTTTTGAAAAATTATGCCACTTGCAAGTTTTGCACAGATCGTCCATCTGTGCAAAACTTGCAAGTGGCATAATTTCTCAAAACCTATTTCATCTGTCAGACAGATCCGACAGACTAAAAAAAAAAAAAAAAATTAATTAAGAGCTTGTAATGGTCTGGGGTTAAAAAAGAGGAAATTGGCCGGGTTCCAGTGGCCGTCTAGGCACTGGCAGAGGGTTCAGGGGAATGATGCCCTCCCTTCCTCGTCTGAATATGAATTGTTGCATTTTAATCGTGCATTTTTTATGAACAAAAAACATATATGAAAGGAATGGAAAGAAAGTCTAGCTTGCTTACATACAGCTGAACTCTTGAAGTAACCTCTCTTTATCGATGCATAGCTTACATTATTATTCGCCAACAAAGTCCAACTACAAATCTAAATGTAAACACACACCGACAGTCACTATTCACCAATAATGTCCAAATTTAGTTTTAAAATCTTCATACATTCTGATGCACAACCCAAATCTTGAAACAGTTTTTTTTACTGGCAATTGTTTAGTTGCTATGTTTTAAGAATTTGGAGAGATTGGTTTGTTTGTGGCCGCAGTTTAATGATTTTGAGGTGCTTTACAAACACTGACTGAATGCTGGGTGCTGCACACTGGAATCACAGAAAGTGTATCGGCAACACTGACTGAAAGTTGCCTCACAGTTGCACGAGACTGCTTAGCTTTTTTATCCTTGGACAGCAAGCTCAATTGCTTTTCTCTTGTGTTGCCAGAGATCTTCCTCAAATATTGTCCTAGTCGTTCATCAACCATTTATTGTTCCATCCATTCCCACCTCCATGCGTTTTTACACCTTTATCACAGTTTGGAATTCTCTTCCTATAACTCTGCACTCTTTTGAATCATCGCTTTCCTTTCGCTCTGGACTGAAAACATAAATTTTCAACAGTGTCTATCCTTAAATCTCGGTTCTGAACTTTTCTTTGTCAAAAACTTACACAATCATAGTCATTGATTGTGTGTGTGTGTGTGTGTGTGTGTGTGTGTGTGTGTGTGTGCGTGTGTGTGTGTGTGTGGGTGGGTAGGTGGGTGTGTGTGTGGGTGGGTGTGTGTGTGTGTGTGTGTGTGTGGGTGTGTGTGCATGCGTGCGTATTCTGATTTGGTCTTTCATGTTTTTCTTTCGCTTAGTTTAATTATTTATGTATTTATTTATGTATTTATTTATTTATTAATCTTTATTTATTTCTCTTCTATAAAGCACTATCGGCTCTAGTGAGGAAGGGCGCTGTAGAAATGTTAATTATTATTATTATCATCACCTGCATTGCCAGGCTGAACAATGCTTCTCGAATCCAAGTTACTGGTTATGATTTAGACATGCGCATGTGCAGTTCTGTGTTTCAGCAGTTCTGTGTTTCAGTATGACTTGAGGACATGCACAGAACACTTTTTAACAGGAGGAAATCGTTGGAAAACTTTTTTGTTCCGCTTAAAGCCATACTGTTACCAGCAGAAATATTTTTTCAATAAGGAAAATTCGTTGACCCACGGAAAATTACAAGCCCTGTTATTTTTTGCTTTTATTTTGGGGGTTATTTAGGACATCTTGAACATAGATTTACAAAAATCTGAAGAAAAAACAAGGCAAACCAGGCATACCCAGCACACGCTCTCCAAGGCCTCCCAGTTCCAGGTAGGCGGCGTTGAAGGCCTCCTTGAAGTTGTCGTCCAGGGGTTGGTCCTTGCCATTCAGCATAATGGAGGCACAGCGGTCCATGATGCGTTCCGGGGCTCCCTTCATAACCAGGAGGTAGCGTGGGTCGTTGGGGTCCTCAGTTTCATGAATAGACACCTGCACAACAAGCAGATACGGCAAACTGTACACTTCATATGGGTCAAGCATGGCAGCTTATATTCAACCGATCAATGATCTCAATAACTTTATCTTCCATCAGGTCCCAATGTACCAAGTTAATGATCAAATAGACTACAAACTTTGTAACACTCTTAACTGTACAATTCTAAGATTCAGTCCTCGATGAGGGGTTAAAAAGAAAAAAATGCTGTCACCTTTATAAAAACGTACCTTCACAACTAATGGAAAACTAGTAAAAGGAACAAAGTTGTGATTTACAATAACCCTGTACATAAGTAGAAAAATAAACCAACCTGGTACTTGTTGGTGGAGTTGAATGGGATCTCCACAACTTTCCTGTTGCGGCGACGGAATTCAGTGACATTGCCGATGGACAGCTCCACACACTTCAGAAGGGCAGACTCTGATGCATCACCATTGCACTCTCTACACAGAGATATTTATCTAATTATGTACTTACTAATTTATTCATTTGTTTTATTTTACTTTTTTTTTTTTTTGGCCTAAAAAATTATTAAAATCTGCTAATATAATGTTTAGATACAAAGCTTGACTTTTGAGAAAGTACAAATACTAATAATATAATATGCTTAGTAATAATTCCAGTATCTGGAAACTAAAAATAAAATCTGTAGTATGTTTTGAACAAAAAGCTGAAAATTTACAGCGACCGACCATTCACTTTTTCTAATTCAAGTATCTGGAAACTAAAAATGATGAATTTCGATTTAGTTAATCTCGAGCATTTTGAGCAAAAAATTTCAATTCAGAGCAACCGACTGACAGACATTTCATTCGTTGGTGTATTTATTTATTTATTTATTTTTTTTTTTGGGGGGGGGGGAGGAGAAAGGGTGGGGGTTGGAGGGAGGGGGGTGGTAGGCGCTGACACCTAGCAGATCTTTAACTTCAAAACCACTGCATGCATAGACACAAAATTTTGACAGGCATTTTATGTGTGTGTGTGGCATATTATTATGGGTGGGAGCTGCCAGCAGAGACCGCATGCGCCTTGAGGAGCAGGGTTTTGTCTGTTATCTCAAAGCTCAAAGATAGGGGGGGGGAGGGGGAGGATGGGGAGGCCAATGATCTTTGAGGCAGTGCTTGCAGTTTTGACCAACGTTTCTTTCAGTGACAGAGGAAGGAGTGGTATATGCTACTGCAGTATGTGAAAAGGGGTTCTATGATGGAACGATAAGAGGTTGACGAGCAGCTGGGGGTCAAGTTCAAGAGACCGCAGTCGGTGCAGCACATGCAGCCTGTGCTGAAACTTCCTCTGAACAGAAGTGACTTGCTCCTAGAAGTTGAGTGCGGAGTTGAGGATGAGGCCGAGGTAGCGAAAGGACTCTACTATCTCCAACTGCTCCTGCCCGATATGACAGGCTTTACAGGCGGAGCATCCCTTCTCGGGTCCACAACCAACTCTTTGATCTTGATGACGTTGAGCTGCAGTTGGTGCTCCGAGCTCCAGCCGGTGAACTTCTTGATAGTGGGCTGATATGTTGTCTCTGACTCGGCATCGGACATCAGGCCGAGGATGGCCGAAACGTCGCGAACTTGGAGCACGAGCATTGATCGCCCTCACACTTGCAGCTGTTTGTGTAGGTAATGTACAAAAACGGGCTGAGCACACACCTCTGGGGGGTGGAAGGGGGGGGGGGGGGGCGCCCGTGTTTGTCGTCAGCTCAGGTGTCTCCCCGCCACCCGCACCCATCTTGTCAGTGAGGAAGTCCAGCACCCACCGAATGATGAATGTGGAAACTTCCAGCTGCTGAAGCTTCTCCTTGGTGTTGAATGCCGAACTGAAGTCAGCAAACAGTAACCTAGCATAATGGCCGGGAGTCTCCAGGTGCTTCAGCAGCCAGTGAAGGAACAGGGCTCGAAATTAGCGGGGGCCCGGGGCCAAAAACCCGCAAAGTTGATTTCGGGCTCGGAAAGTTGAAAAACGAAGGGCCCGCTTGGCCCGCAAAATAATTCGTCTGCTACAGCTAGCTCTACTCGGCAGTTTTGTATTTGGGCCAAGGGAAGCAACCCACACCGGTGCCCTAAATTTGGACAGAAAAAAAAAACAAACAGAGAAAAGAAGCGAAAACCCTTTAATTTTGCACTCAAAAGTTTAATATACTGTTACACTTCAATATCTTTTTAATATAATAAACAAAAGGCTATGGCACAACATAAGCGCAAAATGTCCATCTTTGCAAGTACGAAAGTATGGCTACATATCGTCGCCATACAGTTGCTAAAACAATTGGCGATGGCGTATTTTCCAATTTTTGGGAAGCGAAAGACGCCAGAAGAAAACGTCAACGAAAGGAAAGAACAAGAAAAAGAGAGAAAAAAGAAGTATGAAGAGGAAAAAAGATCAAGGAACTACAATGAAGGGTGGAAAAAAAGATTTCCATGGCATTGCCTTGAAGTGAACGAGGACGGCCAAGAAGTGTTATTCTGTGTGCCGTGGAAATTCAATTGTTTTTATTTTAGATTATCAGACAAATTGTACTTTCTACTTATTATATTGTCAATACTTCTTTTGTTTTTGGTTTGCATTATTTTTCAAGTTGGGCCCCGAAAGTTGCTTGTGGGCCCTCAAATTTTTCAATCAAGGGGCCCGGTGGCCCCCAAAGAAAAAAGTTAATTTCTAGCCCTGAGGAAGGTCGCAACTGCATCTTCCACACCCCGGCCTGCACTGTAGGCGAATAATAAAGGGTCCAGGTGTGGCTCAATGAAAGGCTGCAGGTTCCTCAGCATTATGCGCTCGAGGCACTTCATGGGTAGATGGGTGAGGGCAACAGGGTGGTAATGGTTAGGTTCAGTGGGTCTGGACTTTTTGGGGATGGGGATGATGACTGAGGATTTCCATAGAGTGGGAACAATGCCAGAGTCAACGGAGGCTTGGAAGAGGGCCTGAAAGGCAGATGCAAGGGAATCAGAGCAGCTGTTGAGTAGCAGAGCTAAGATGCTGTCAGGGCAGGCCGCCTTGGTTGCCATCGTCTTCCGGAACTGGGTTCTCACATCGCAAACGCTGATGGTGATGGTGATCCTTCCACAACCGGAGCTGCTGACATCAGGTGAAAGCACTCTGCGGAGTTGTCAGCATTGTCAAATCAATTGTAGAAGTTGTTCAGATCAGTTGCAAAAGTCAAAGGGTCAGTGGATGCCGGAAGCTGGTCAGAACAAGAGGAGTCACCGTCGTCCATCAACGTCGGCAGGTGTTGGAAAGCAGCTTTAGCGTTCATTCTACTGAACTCATCCTCCACCTTTTGCTTGAACCGGAGCTTTGCCTGGCGGATTGCAGATCTGGCCTCCCGGGTAAGCTGAGCCACCAGGAGCATGTTTTTCTCCGCAAAGGCCTTCCTCTTTTTTTTCAGTAGGTGGTAGATGTGTGACGTGAACCACGGCTTGGTGTTTGGGAAAATTTTTCTTCTCCTTGGGAGGGATGGCACAGTCCTGACAGAAATTACGTAGTCTTTGATGACATCGAGGATGTAGCTGATGTCAGCTGATGGATCATACAAACAGGACCATTCTGTACAGTCAAAGCATCCGTGCTGTACTTCCAGTGAGTTCTCTGACCAAGGCGTGGACATGACGTAGCGAGATTTGACCCTCTTCAGGCGCTGCTTGTACTTGGGGATGAGGTGGACACTGTTGTGATCGGAGCAACCCACAGGAGGCAGAAACTGGCATAAGAAATGTGGGGTACTGACCCGTAGCATAGGTCAAGTGTTTTAGCACCACGGGTCGCAAACTTGTTTTTTCCAACTTAGTTCCAGTCATTCGCCCAAAAAGGCAATCACCGAAGTCGAACGAAGCTCTCCGATGTGTTACGAAATGATGCTTGCATGGCTACGACTAGCTGACATTACAAATGATCGCTGTTGCTTCTAATTCTGTTCGATTTACACAGATTTAGCATTTCGCAACGGTATACTTTGTTAATATGAGCATAATATGAGCACAATTATTATCGACCATATTTAATAGTTGCGTTCCTTGATTTGCATTTTGTTAGTTCTCAGCAGTAAAGGCTAATAATAGCATTGCCCATTTCCTGCCTAGAACCAAGTAGACTCTGTTATACAGTATACATAGGCTTAATCTACATTATCATATTATAAGTCAGTCTCCGCGCAGCGAAGAAGCTCACTAGCTGAATATAATTATTAGACTTGTATTGTTTGTTTTATACGTAAATAAATGTATAAAGTATATCTATTCTAATTAATAATATTTAGGCCTATACTTTATAATATTCGAATCTTGAAATTTCCGCAGAAGGACGAGTAGGCTAAGCGAATTTTTTTTTTAAATAACTCGAGATCAGAGTTAAATTAATAGTTAGTTATTCATTGCTTACAGGGTCCAGCGGACTGCAAAGAGCCGAAATCAGAACCACAAAATCAAGACAACTCGAGATCAGAGTTAAAATAAAAGCTTAATAGTTATTCATTGCTTACAGAGTCCAGCGGACTGCAAAGAGCCGAATCAGGACCACAAAATCGAGACCACAACTTCGCAAGTAGTAGTAGTAGTAGTAGTAGTAGTAGTAGTAGTAGTAGTAGTAGTAGTAGTAGTAGTACTAGTAGTAGTAGTAGTAGTAGTAGTACTAGTAGTAGTAGTAGTAGCATAGTTATTTAGTTAAATCTTTAATTTATTTATTTGTTTTGTTTGTGTGTTATTATTATTATTGTTATTATTATTATTATTATTATTATTATTATTATTATTATTATTATTATTATTATTATTATTATTATTCCTACTTTTAAAAAAAAAAAAAGAATAGTGTGCTGCTGTGCGTGCTCAATGGTGTAAATATGGTCAGTGACGTTTTGTTTGGTTTTGCTGAAGTTGGGTGTAACCCGAAATATTCAGATAGTGTTACTGGTTATTTTTTCTTATAGATTTACCAAAGTTTTCAGATGATTTATAGAAATTTCCGCCCGCCACGCAACATGTTTTTAATACGTGTTTCTTATTAAAATACATATCATTGAGATACATATAACAAATGTACTGTATCAGTTAAAAAGAATAATATTAGTTAAATAAATAATTGCTTTGGTGCTTGCAATAAAAATGTCACTGTTTTTTGAGACCATTATTAATTTGCTTTGCCTTGTTTTGCTGAAGTGACATCAACGTATCCATAGCGCTTTGAAGTTTTGTCATGGTTTTATTGTTGATATAGATGTGAAATCGTTGTATGTGTGCTTTATGTGTTATATATTACTTTTACTCCTTATTACTAATTATGTCAGTATATTATTCATCATAAAATAATAATAATAATACTAACTGCTTCAAAATGCAAATCTCGACTTGAGCTTGAAGCTGTGCAGATCGAAATAGAATTAGATCTACGCAGCGGCTATTTTTATGCACGGATGTTTCACCACAGGCTCTGAAGTCTTTTCTTTCGTCTTTGTAAACTCGTGGGCCTCCTACATACGTACGTAGTATAGTATGTAATTGAGGCCTACGAAAGACGAGAATTCCCAGCCTGTGGTTTCACGTAGTCCTGCCAGCATTCGTTCGTAAAACATCAGATTGCTCCGCTCGACTCGGAGAGCTTCGTTCGACTTCGGTAATTGCCTTTTTCGGGAAAGTGACTGGAACTAGGTTGGAAAAAACAAGTTCGCCCACGGGTCACATACTGCTGCAGGCTAGGTAAGTCTCCATCCAGGGTGCAGGCATTGAAGTCACCCATTACTAGCAGCACTGGGGAATCAAGGTACTTTGACTGAAGAGCCGAGACTGATGCAATGATTAATCGAGCAGCTTCTCTGGTTTTCTCCGAAGGCGTGAAGAAGGGGACGTAGGTTATGCACACTACCAGCTTGGTACATTCACGAGGGAGATAATGAGGTCATAAGCGAGACACAGCAGTTCGAACAGAGTGGTACAAGTTCTTTCATGGACCGTATATTCTGTACACCACCTGTTATTTATGTACAGGCACACACCACCACCGTCCTTGCCAGACTCTGTACGTGTTCTGTCACTTCTCAGGATGGAGAAACCATCAATGGAAACTTCGGCATCGATGACATCGTCATTGAGCCATGTTTCTGAGAGTTCGAATAGGCAGGCTTCACGAAAAACAGAATCATACCTGCATAGTGTACGTAGTTCGTTGAGCTTACTAGATAGGGACTGTACATTAAATACGACGACAAGAGGAGAGGGAAGGGGAGTCCGTGAAGAACACTACCCTTGGTACCGCGTTTTCTGGGTAGAATAGATTTTTCACCAAAGTCCTTTAGTTCACTCTTCATGGCATGGTGCCATCCTACAGTTTGATCGCAAAGAAATAATAGCTGCTCCCTAGTGTAAACAAACCGTCCATCTTTAATCACTGTCATGCTACGACACATTCTGACAGTCAAGTCTTCTCTCACTGTCAATCATACAGTGTTTCCGAGGGTAGCATGAAGAATGATGACTTCAACGATGCTTACACAATAAAACACGAAGATAACAACAACGTTAAAACGTAAATAAACTATACTTTGAACTCCCTATACGTATCGTGGCTGGTCGCCGCTGCGCATGCGCCCTGTGATACTCCGACACAATGTTCAAAAGTAATACAAGAAACGTTTACAGCAGATTTGCATCTATTGACAGTCTATAATAATAATAATAATAATAATACAGGATGCTATATACGCGCCTTTCCCCAAATCAATCAGGCTCAAAGCGCGGCGATCTATACCAATATACACGCTCACCTGTCTCATCCACCCTCACACACACCAAATACACACCAATCACTCAAACAGGTGGTGTAAAGGCAGGGAGATCGCTATTGGAAGACGGAAAGAAACTCGATTTTGTTATTTTTGAAATTTGTATATTGACTGCGTCCTGTACCATTATTGAAGGGAGGGAGGAAATCGGAGCGCCCGGAGAAAACCCTCGGTGACCTCAATTGTCTCGTACCTAAGTCACATACGTTCGCCCCTTGCAGGAATCGAACTCGCGACCTTCGGCATAGGAAACCGGCGACTTATCCACTGCGCCACGAGGCCACCCCGTATGAAAACAAGAGAAGCTTTGATCAAAGGCACAGGATGCTGCGAACCCCACTTTCAATCCTCAAGAACATCGTATTTTGTTTAATATTCTGCCAAAATATGAATTAAAAAACACATCAATACCTCTTATTTACTTCTTTCACTATCCTCTGAAGCATTTCAAGCAGTACTAGTGTAAACAAAAACGCTAAGGAGAAATTATGAGCACATTAAGTGTCAAGACCTGAACCGGTCCTCAAACACTCATGATCGTTTGACACGAAACTTTTATGATCTCCTTTGGAACGTTGTCCTTTTATTTAAAAACACATGATTTTATTCTATGCAACGAAAGGCTACACACTGAGGGGTTTGTAGCCAAAGGGAGAATAGGGGGACTCAAACAGGAGGAATTTTCCAGGGTGGAGAACAACTGAATCAAGAAATCTCTGAAATCCGGCCGGGGCCCAGGGGCCCAGCCCCGGTATTCGCCCCCTGGAAGAAAATGAATTTATGCAATGTTGAAAGTAATTTAGGGCCTCTCCTGAAAGCTAAAAGTAAACATGAATAGAAACAAACAAAAAAAAAGAATGTTTTATGCACATGTCTTTCAAAAAAGTTAAGAATCTTGATTTGTAGGCCTAACAAAGTTTGAGGTCCACCACTGTTACACACAAACTCCACATTTCCAATTTTACTGGGCACACATTTGTCTATTTTTTAGCTGTAAACAGGCAAGACTTTTTATAATTTTAGAGATATTTAGGGGTACATTAGTAAAAACACCACATCTTAGGTATTAGTGACTAGTGTATAGATTTAAATGAAATAAAATGCAAAATGAACAGAAATAAAGTCTATTTTGATTATCTACGTTTTTATACTTCTCTTGTCATGTCTTGTTTTTTATTACTCCATGTGTATACAAAAAAAAAGTTTTAAAAAGCCCAAACAAGCCCCCTCTTCTTCACTTTCATGCCAGTCTGAAAGATCGTATGCATGCACACTACCGACACTAATTGTCTAATGTCAGTACCGATCTCTTCCTCCGACTCCAAGTCCATTTCTCTCACTTTAATGTCTGATAAATGGAAGCCTGTAAACTCCCCTTCATCAGTCGAATAATCCAAACCATCCATTTTAGACACACACACAAGAAAATTTGAAGAAAAAAAATCGAAAAAACGAACTCATCACAGACAAAACTTGTGGAAATGCAGTCAAATGTTTTCACAACAGAGAATATAACCACATGGTTGATACGGACGCTTTTGGACGTTTTGCCTGTTTAGACCTTTGGCTGCTTTTGGCCGTTATGCCCAGTAAAGGGTAGCCCCTCAGCTTCTCACACTCTGAACTCTATATTTTTTTCTCTGAAATGCATATGCCTTCCGCGGAAATCCGCGAATTCGCGGAAAATTCTCCACCCTGATTTTCAGATTTAATTTAGGTTGTGGCAGCCTGTATTGTGCCAGTTGGGACAAACTCTAGCTCACCTCTTTTTTCTATAAATTTGTCATCCTATCATTACTCATTAACCCTTATCTTACCAAAAACATGCCGGCAAGTGGAGACACTATTATGCCAAATACATGCTGTCGTGTAGGACGAGATTATACCAAATACTCTGAGGCGTGTAGTTTCCATAGCAGCATATTTCAAGGCAACCCCTTGGAATTTTATGACGAAAATGCCTAATGTTATAATCACTTAAAAGCCAGGTTTCTACTGGTCATTAGTTTTGTTATCCTGGTACTGATTGGCTATCAATCTAATTATATACCTACCTCTCTGACAACAGCAAAACCACTTCCTGTTCTATTTCCAAACATGCAATGACTGGATTCAAAATTCAATTATTTAAGTACTAAAAAGCATAAAGATTAAACTATCAAAGAGAAATTAAACTTCAATATGTATAGCTTGTAACTAGTGAATGTAGTCACAGATGGTGAATCTAAAGGTGTTGCTTTATTCACAAACTCGCTGATCAGTAGCATCACTATGCTGCTCACCTTCGCCATCATGTCAGCCTTTGGAAGTCAAAACTACCTAACACAGACTTTTTGACAACTGCAATTCATGAAAGCCACTCCCGATCTATTTTTTCACCCAGTTCTGTTGTAGAAGGTCTAATCTACAATTTCATATGCGATGACCTTGTATTGTTTCGTCTTTCAGTTTAAAAATCGGCTCTCAACACCTTACTAAACTACGCTTCACCCAATAAATCTTGACCAAAATGAGGCCTATTCTCTCTTGTTTGATTCATCAGTATTTTTAGAAACCATTCACTGCATGCGAGAAAGCTTTATTTTGAGAGAGGGGAAAGGGGAGGTGGTAAACAGTGACCAACAATGTCTGCTTGGCTAGTTCATGATGGGTTAGGTAATTAAAAACATTAAAAATACATCTAATCCACTGTTCAGCTCAAATGAAAGTTCACAAATCAAACAAGGGAAGTCTACATTTTCATTTCATGTAAGTTTTAATTTATGGCAGATTTTATTTTTAATGAACAGTTGAAAAGCGTGCAAAACATGGGTCAGACTCGTCACTTTCCCTGCTACTGCAGCAGTGTGGAGTACCTACGTGATACAGCGCACGGCGCCAATAACTTTATGTTACTGGATTGGGCGTAGCAGACAGTCTTGATTTTAAAATAAGTGTAGATCTGCATTTTTATATCCGAAATGGACCAGTAAGGTTCCTTACATCAAATAATATTATTCTGCATGTCATACGTGGGAATGTCTGTTTTCACGAACTCATATCGACACGATTCATGAACTTTCATCTTCCTTCCACTAGATATATATAAATAAATAGTTTTTACATTTACTGTTCTGTCTTTTGGTGTATCGTAGCAAAAGTGATGTTTGATCGAGTGCATGCATTTTTATGTAATGACTGTAAAGTGTGGTGAGTCTAGTCATAGGCTGGAGTACTCGCTATATAAAAATCCGTTATTATTATTATTATTATTATTATTATTATTATTATTATTATTATTATTATATTGTTTGTTATATCATTTCTGATTGGCTGCACTAAAGCTAAAATAAAAGTGCTGTCAAATGGCAGCCATGATTCTTTGTACAGTAGCTAGTACTGCTGTGTTGAAATAATGAAGGATAACTAGAGCTTGTGGAGAAAATAACTTAAAGGTCAGGGCTAGAAATTAACTTTTTTCTTTGGGGGCCACTGGGCCCCTTGATTGAAAAATTTGAGGGCCCACAAGCAACTTTCGGGGCCCAACTTGAAAAATAATGCAAACAAAAAACAAAAGAATTATTGACAATATAATAAGCAGAAAGTACAATTTGTGTGATAATCTAAAATACAAACAATTGAATTTCCAATTTTGCTCATTGATGTCATTTTTATTTGCCTTTTCTTTCACTTTCACACACACATTCAGTGACACACATATTCCTGTGACTAGTGAGCCTGAAATGGCCATTAAACAAAATAGAAAAAAATCAAGTGAGTCTCTCGTATAATACTTTTCAGTTTTGTGACTGAGTATTGCACAATACACATCATTAAATTTTTAATATGTGTAACCTAACAAAAGATCTGACCGGTGTGGGTTGCTTCCCTTGGCCCAAATACGAAACTGCCGAGTAGAGCTAGCTGTAGCAGACGAATTATTTTGCGGGCCAAGCGGGCCCTTCGTTTTTCAACTTTCCGAGCCCGAAATCAACTTTGCGGGTTTTTCGCCCCGGGCCCCCCGCTAATTTCGAGCCCTGAAGGTTAAAGGTAAAATTAAAAGTTTCTAATTTAAACTGTTCAGAAAACTGACAGGAATAATTAGTACATTTGTGTTGGAATTTACCCGAAGTGACCCAACACATCTTTCTTCCATCTTTGTTGGGTCAATTTTGGGATTTGTAGCGGTCGGATTTCTCAGCTTACAGCAAAATTAATAACAAAAAGCTAAAGAATTTGCATTTTTATCAGCAAGAAAGATGCTTTAGCTTTAACAAGTTCTGGATGAAACGTGTATGCAGGTCTTATAAAAGATCATTGGGATGTACAGCACCAACTTTACACTACATTACATTATTATTGCTTTAGGTCCAGCGGACTCTTCCGAGCCACATCAGGACCGGACAATCCCCGATCCTCATAAAAGATCTGCCGAAACAGCCCTAGTGGTAAAACCGAAAGCTCTCCACCAGCCAGTCACTTTACAATAAAGACATCCCACGCAGGGGACGGCTGAGGCTTCACCCCAACTTATCGAACCCCCGTTTACAAAAACAAAATAGAATACAAACATTATAAATTATCATCAAAACACATACATATAAAATGCCTACATTGCTAAATAATAATATCATAGGAAGCCCTAGTGACCACCCGGCAGAAAGCGTCCAATGTTCCCAAGCTGATCCAACAGACCTCATACTCAAAAAAAGGAGTCTTGTCCCGGAAGAGTTTTCAAGTAAAAAGGTAGGAGACTAGTCTAGCGAAGACGATAGTATAGCAGATTGATAGAACAGAGCAGGAATGAGAAAGAACAAATGAGAAAGACAGTGACAGTGGGAATTTAAAGCACTAAATTTCCAGAAAGTGGGGATACTATTTATACTGAAACCCCCGGCACCCCAACCGGGAGCACCAACTTTAATTTTCAAATGCATTCAGATGGGAAGTATACTATCCTATCCTATCCTGTCCCGTAACCCGAAGGTCGTAGGGGCACCACAGATGATCGTTTAACCAGCATACTCCATCTTTCTCTGTCCTATATACTAGCATCGGAAAAAATAATAACTCCTCATTAGCATATTTTTCCATTTCTTTGTGAACAATATTGATGAAATTGAAATTCATGCATGAATATCTGAATGTTCATGTTATGCAATGGAATTCCCTTAGTAAAAATGTTTATTGCTTCATATTTAAATGAATAGCTTTCTCTTCCAAACATATCAGTATATTATTATTTTGGAAAAGGGACAATAAAATAAATTTAAAAAAATAGTTTTATGTACTTTCTTGATCAAGAGAAAAGATACATTTTAGTAACTATCAACTCCACCAAAATCAGCTGACTTCACCTTTGATCCCTACAATGAGTTTATGAATAGTCTTTATGGTAGGCCTTCAAGACAACAAGATAAGGCTTAATAAAGATGAATTACCTCTTAAGTATAGGGACGTTGTCTTGACCTCCCTTGAACTCAGCACGGTTGCACAACATAGAGACACGGGCCAGAGCCATCCATGTGGGGTCGTTGCGGCTGTATGTGGCATCTAAAAGAAATAAATAGGCGACGTTAGTTCCCAGACTTCTATTCTGTCTTCACTACCTCACCACTTATGGCCTCTAAAACCTTTTAGGGCCCCTACAACCTATACCCAGCATGACTCACTTCCCTGTACTCAGCCAAAAATAAAGTCCTTTCTTAATGAAATTTTTTGTGTCAGTGGATGAATGTTTTGTTTATCATTTCCTATGATCATATTTGCCTAATGCCGAATATATTTTGAAGTTAAAAAAAAAGTTCTTGTTCCTCTCTAGCCAATTCATCAATAGTATACTCAAAACGGAGGTTGGAGATTGCTCTATCCCCTATGCTGACAGTTACTTCGTGATCTGCGATGGCATCTGACATGATGCACTCCAGGAAGATGAGTGTTGGAGAGAGTAGGCATCTTTGACGCATGCCAATTGTTCTGAAACAGTTCCCAATGGCGTTGTGGAGGACTGCACGGGTAGCCTTGTCATACAGGCTTTTGATGACTTCAATAATGTTAGGGCTGATGTTGTACACCTCCCATAGTTACCCACATAGCTGCATGCCGGACTCGGTCAAATGCCTTCTTGAAGTCAACAAACACATTATATAGGTGGTGTTCGTGCTGTAAGTATTCAACCTATCCCATAACTCGAAGGTCGTTGGGGCACCATAGATGATAGTACAACCAGCGTACTCCATCTTTCTCTATCCTCAGCAACCCTCATTGCAACGTTCAGTGTCAAGCCAGTCCATTCTCTAATGTTGTCCTCCCACCTCTTTTTCTCTCTCCCACTTCTTCTGCCTCCTTGCATCATGCCTTGCAGGATGGTCTTTGCAACGCATGATGCTCTAGTGATGTGGCCATACCATTGGAGTTTCTGTTTCTTCACCACTGTGAGCATGTCGTCCAATAACATGTGTGATGGTCTGTCGGACTTTGTCGATGATGTGCTCGGTATAGGAAATGCCCAGAAGTCTTCTGTACCACCTCATTTCCACGCTTTGTATTCTTCATTGTAGACTTACTGTGAGGATCCATGTTTGTAAAGCATATAGGAAGATGGAGATGACAAGGGAGCGCAACAGCGTTACCTTGGAATGTAGACTGAAGGTGTCAACCTGTTGAGTATTATTTTCAGGAGGACTTTGCTGGGATAGCTGATGACACTAATGGTGGGGTAATTTTCACACTGCTCAAGGTTACCCTTTTTAGAAAGACTGATGACTAGCGACTGGGTCCATGGTGTAGGCCACTCCCTTTGTGCCTGTCATCTCTCCCGCTTCAATAAAGCTTGTGGCCTTTGTGATTTGTCAGTCGTTTCACCTAGGCCTTTACAACGCAGTTCGCCGATACCTAAAAAGTTCCATTGATAGTGATCCAGCTCGTGGGTCAGTACTTCTAATTTTCCTTCCACAGTTACGGTCCTTATATTCCAGGCTCCTATGTTGTTTCTCATATGGATCTTGCTAAGTTGTCCATCAGTAGCAAACTTATCATCTCCATCCTGGTGGCCATTGGAAACGTTGGGTCCATTTTATTAAGTGCCCGAGGTTCCTCTGTCCTGGTCAGCGACTTCTGTGTAGGACTTTCACCCAGTGATGCCATGCTGACATCATCCATGTTAGCTGCCTCTTATGACATGCCAGGAAACAATGGGTCCATTCTATTCACTGTTCGAACCCACAAGGCATGAATGAGGAGAGAGAGGGCTTGGCAATGTTTATAGACGGTCGCATGCTAAACTTTAAGAAATAAAAATACCAATTTACCAATGACATTACAAAGCATTCATATTGTTAGTATTGTTTCAACCATTCTGTTACCATACTATGGATAAAGAATATATATTCAATATCAACTTTTTATCTGGAAATAAATATGTATAAACTATTATAAACTACTGGATTAATCTTTTCACTTGGTCTATCCACAAGCATCACTGGGACGTGTTGCTCATTTTTCAAGGCTGCGCACCATCAACTACTGCTTTCTATGCAGTTAGCTCTGAAATACACTGTATACACACACTCTCGCACACATACATAATTATTCATACACACACATGTAATTATTCTTGCATATGCACACACATAATTATTCATGCACACATGTATATGTATTTATTCATACACACACGTCAGGGTCCGTACAGAAAAATGGTTTCAAAATTCACAAACTTTAACAACCGCTACATACTTTTTCACTGACTAAATTCGCAGCAAACTCCAAATGAAATATAAACCAGTATTCCATCCCATACATACGACATGTATGGCAGCAGCATAAATAGAAAAGATTTACCTGCAGCTCTCGGTGTATGCACATTATTTTATTAGTTTCAATCATGTTACTTGTCACAAGATCCCAGTGAATGCATCGTACAATTGTCAGCAAACACCAGACATGTCCAATAATATCTGATTCAGCAGCAGTTTCTCTTGATATAGGCCTATTCATCTACTGTACATTGCCATACTATTTATACCAAAATGTATATTCTTTCAAGAGGCAGACTTTTTCTTTTTTTTTCTTTTTTTTAAGAGGGGGTGGGGGGTGGGGGGGGTGAATTACTGTACATGTATGCACACTATTTCAACAAAAATGTATGTTCTTACAAACAGATTTTTCTTGGACCAGCTTCTCAACCCCCTTTATTTCTTCTGCTTTCTCTTTTGCTCTCTTTATCAAGGCACTGGACTGTGAGATGAGGTCCAATCTGTTCTGTTTTTCAGCATCTTCTGCTTTAGAGTCTGCAGTTTTCTGTAAGGATGCTTTTCAAAGCCCCTTCACCAATAGAAGCAATGTGAATTTTTGTTTTGCATACTTTGCAAAAGGCTTCCTTTACATTCTCTAATTTTTTTAATCCAAGCTGTATATTCTGGTTTTTCCAACCATTCGTCACAAAACGAACATCATCCCGGCATTGTCACTTTTGTGCACAAAGTGTAAAATATTGCAGATCACACGCGGCCCTAAACATGGATGTAGAAGCCCGGATATCGGCAACCGGAAATGAATAATTAGAAACCGAAAAGTAATCATTAGAAACTGAAAGTAAACTTCTTGAATTTTTTAGGTTCGGGAATATTCACTTCTCATTTTATTTTTATTTTTTTTTAATTTTATTTTGCACATTGTTTTTACCAAGCAAAGACAAGTGCTTAGATCGTTTAATCAGTTTTCCAAGACTTGCACTGACCAAGACAATTTTGCTCAATTTTCAGACTTTCACAGACTGAAAAACACCCTCTCAAATTTTCCAAACCTTCAAAGACTTCACAGACCTGTTCGGACCCTGCATGTATAAATTATCATTCAAACACACACGTAATTATTTATATACCCACATTCTTACAAAGCTGAGTACACTGCTTTACCAGTTTTTTTACCAAAATAAATATAAACAAAGATAAAGATAAACAAAGATAAACTATAAACACCCAGCAGGCAATAACATAATACAAAATGACGATCAACAGCTACCCACTGCTGAATATTGTTCTTAATACTAAGAAGAAAAACACAAAAACATAAGATGTGCTTTTCAAAAGGAAAATAAATTTCACAACTAGAATTTTCATTCCTCTAATTAACCAAAAGGTAACATATAAACTGAATAGAGATGATGTTGACAGGTATGAAAATGTGCTTGTGAACTAAAGTCCCAAACATACGTTTCTCAACTACAAGTCCACAGCTATCTAAAGTTGTGAAAATAATTTTAATGGCACACATTTAAAGATACAACTGTACCTTTGTAAAAGGTCTCTGGTCCTTTGGGCAAAGGCAATCAAAGAAAGACTGAGTGTAACATTCTAAACAGTAGCAATTTCTAAACAAAATGCACTCAAAGAAGAGTGGTTTGGCATGTAAAGGAAGTGCTAAGCTAATCATGCTAAAAAATAAAGTTATTTTGCATGTGGCAACGAGCAAAGAAAAAGTGAAACTGATGACTTATGAAATATCCCAACCCTGTGTACCTGCAAAAAGGACAGTAGGCCATTAGTCAGCATTTGTTAAGCATACATCGACAGCAGAATGAACACAAGAGATGTGAATGGAAATTCTGACATCAGTGACAGGCACATGAAGGCGGTCTTATTTTAGTTCAGAACTATGTCACAGTTTGGAACTTTTAGTTCAATACTATTTATTATTTATTGTCAGTCCTCCTTATAACTTGGTCAACATTAAAAGTCAAGATTTCTCAGTCTCAATTTTGATAGTATCAAACTCTCCTGCGACTCTCAGCCACATTTTCGTCTATACAAGATGAGCATACCAGAGGAGGCTTATATAATCTCTCCACCTCTACTTCTGGTTACAAACAGATTGTAATTGTGCTTTTTTTTTTTTTTTTACATATCATGTCATCACAAATCCTGTCCCAAACTGAAAAGGGGGAACTTAAGGGTCCAACTGCATTACATTACCTGGCGTTATTAGGTAGGCTTTATGACCAGCTGCTGAGGCCATCTCACCTAATTAGTGTGTGGCATGTTAAGGGCAAACAAAGACAAACATGCAAATTTTTCCCGCAGGAGATATCGGCAATCATGGCCTTCACATATAACTTGATCAACATTAAAAGTGTTTAGTGGATGCGTTCTGTCACATGTACTGATTCAATAACCTATCCTATAATTCGAAAGTCATTGGGGCACCACAGATGATCGTTTAATCAGCTTACTCCATCTTTCTCTGTCCTCAGCAACTCTCATGGCTTCGCTCAGTGTCATGCCAGTCCATTCTCGAATGTTGTCCTCCCACCTCCTTTTCTGTCCCTCTTCTTCTGAGTCCTTGCATCGTCCTTGCAAAGCCTGACGCTCTGGTGGCCATACCATCAGAGTTTTCGTTTCTTCACCACTGTAAGCATGTCATCATTTTGTTCAATGGCTTGTGTGATGATCTGTCACTTCGTCACTGGTGGTATAGGAAATGCCCAGAAGTCTTCTGTAACACCTCATTTCCATGCTTAGTATTCTTCGTTGTAGGTCTGCTGTGAGGGTCCATGTTACGCAAGCATATAGGAAGATGGAGATGACAAGGGAGCGCTGCAGCCATACCTTCACCACTGTGAGCATATCATCGTGTTATCGTTGAATCAAATTAAACTTTGTAATATCCTATATTATCCCATAGGGTAAGTCATTGGTGCACCAAAGATGATCGTTAAGCCAGCATGCTTCATCTTCCTCTATCCTCAGCAACCCTCAAGGTCTCGCTCAGTGTCAAGCCAGTCCATTCTCGAATGTTGTCCTCCCACCTCTTTTTTTGTCTCCATTTTCTTCTGCCTCCTTGCACCATGCCTTTGCAAGCCCTGATACTCTGGTGGTGTGGTTATACCATCTGAGTTATCGTTTTTTTTACCCCTATGAGCATGCCATCGTGTTGTCCAATGGCTTATGTGATTGTCTGTCAGACTTCGTCGTTGGTGATGTGATGGGTATAGGAAAAGCCCAGAAGTCTTCTGTAGCACCTCATGTCCATGCTTTGTATTCTTCGTTGTAGGTCTGCTCTTAGGGTCCGTATTTCGCAAGCATATAGGAAGATAGAGATGAAAAGGGAGCGCAGCAGCCGTCCCCGAGTGTAGATTGATCCTATCCTATCCTATCCTGTCCCATAACCCGAAGGTCGTAGGGGCACCACAGATGATCGTTTAACCAGCATACTCCATCTTTCTCTGTCCTCAGCAGCCCTCATGGCTTCGCTCAGTGTCAAACCAGTCCATTCTCGAATGTTGTCCTCCCACCTCTTTTTCGGTCTTCCCCTTCTTCTACCTCCTTGCACTGTGCCTTGCAGAATGGTCTTTGCAAGGCCTGATGATCTGGTGACGTGGCCATACCATCGGAGTTTCCGTTTCTTCACCACTGTGAGCAGGTCATCGTGTTGTCCAATGGCTTGTGTGATGGTCTGTCGGACTTCGTCGTTGGTGATGTGTTGGGTATAGGAAATGCACAGAAGTCTTCTGTAGCACCTCATCTCCATGCTTTGTATTCTTCGTTGGAGATCTGCTGTGAGGGTCCATGCTTCGCAAGCATATAGGAAGATGGAGATGACCAGTGAGCGCAGCAGTCTTACTTTGGAATGTAGACTGATGGTTCTGTCTTTCCAAATGGGCTTCAACCTTGTCAGGGCAGCAGTTGTTTGTGCGATCCTGGAGAGGACTTCCTGTCGAGACCCATTGTCTGACACAATGGCTCCTAAATATTTGAAGCTGTGCACTGTGTTGAGGGATTGGCCTTGTACTTTGATGTCCGTGTTGATGCCATTGGTGTTGTTGGTCATCATTTTGGTCTTCTCTGCACTTATTTCCATTCCATAAGCTCTGGAGGTGGTGTCAAGCCTCTGTACAAGCTGTTCAAGTTCTTGTTCCTCTCCAGCCAATCCATCAATATCATCCGCAAAACGAAGATTGGAGATTGCTCTGCCCCCTATGCTGACTGTGCCTTCGTGATCTGCAAGAGCATCTGACATGATGCGCTCTAGGAAGATGTTGAAGAGTGTTGGAGAGAGTAGGCATCCTTGACGCACACCGATTGTTGTTCTGAACCAGTTCCCGATGACGCTGTTATGGAGGACTGCACTGGTAGCCTTGTCATACAGGCTTTTGATGACTTCTATAATTTTAGGGCTGATGTTGTACACTTTCATGGTTGCCCATAGAGCTGCATGCCAGACTCTGTCAAATGCCTTCTTGAAGTCTATGAACACATGATATAGATGTTGTTGGTGCTGTAGGTATTTCTCACAGATTATTCTGAGGTTGAAAATCTGTTCAGTGGTACTTCGCCCTGCCATGAATCCTGCTTGTTCTTCAGCTATGATTTGTTCAGCTTGTGGTTTCAACCTGTTGAGTATTATTTTCAGGAGGACCTTGCTGGGATGGCTGATGAGGCTGATGGTGCGGTAATTTTCACACTCCTGAAGGTTACCTTTTTTGGGAAGAGTGATGACAAGCGACTGGGTCCATGGTGTAGGCCATTCCCCACTCTGCCAGATCTTGTTACAGATAATGGTGAGAGCATCAGTCATCGCTTCTCCTCCTGCTTGTAGCAGTTCCGCTGGTATGTTGTCCACTCCCGCTGACTTCCCTTTCTTCAGCGATTGCACTGCTGCCTCAACTTCTTCCCGGAGAATTGGGAGGATTTCTTCTTCTTCTCTATTCTCTGAACATGCTAGAACTGATGGGTCTCCATTTGGTGTATGGTTGTAAAGGTCAGAGCAGTACTCTGTCCATCTGTCCAAGACTTCTTGTTCTTCTGTAAGGCATATGCCAGACTTGCTTTGGATAGTGGAGACTTTGGGCTGTTTAACACTTGTCAGCCGCTTCACAGTCTGGTAGGCCTTCTTGCTGTTGTTCTTGTTCAGATTGTTCTCTATTTCCTGGCATTGATCTTCTATCCAGTTCTCCTTTGCTGTGCGCATGCCTTTTCGGATGTCATTGTTGATTTTTCGGTAGACATCAGCTCCCTGTGAGGTGTTCTTTTTCTTTTTTAACTCTCTTCGTTTATCACACAGATCCAAAAGTTCAGGTGTGATCCACGGCTTCTTCTTTGGTCGGTGCTTGCCAAGGATCTCAGTGGCGGCATCTGTTACAGCTGAGTTGAAGGTATTGGTCATGGTGTTGACATCTACTTCGCCTGCCCCCAAAATAAGCAGTGGTGCAAATTTCCCTCCAAGTGTGGCCTGAAATATTTTTGCCACCTCCGGGTCTTGCAGTTTGTCCAGGTCGAACTTCAGCCTAGTGCACTTTGCTGTATTTACTCTCTTCAAATGGAGCCGGAAAGACATCATCACGAGATCGTGGTCACTTCCAATGTCTGCTCCTGGAAAAGTGCGTGTCCTGCCAATGTTGATGCTTGATCTGAAAGCGTTTCTTGACCATGATGTAGTCGATCTGGTTGTGATGTTCCCCGCCGGGACTGTGCCATGTCCATCGTCTGGATTTTTTGTGGAGACCAAGCGTGTTTGCCAGTACCAGATTGTTGTATCTGGCAAACTCCAATAGCCTCAGACCCCTGTCATTTGTCTCGTTGTTGCAGTGGGGTCCACATGTGTCTCCCCAGTTGTGGTGCGCATCTTGGCCAACCTTGGCATTCCAGTCGCCTTGCACTATGACTATGTCTTTCTTCGGCACTTGGTCAATGACCGCCTGTATGTTTTCATAAAAATCCTCCACTTTGCTGTCTTCATAGTCTGATGTTGGGGCATAGGCCTGGATGATGGTAATGTTGAAAGGGGTTGCTCTCAGACGGATGGTAATGAGTCTACTGGAGACTGGGCGGCAACCCATGACAGTGGCTAGAATGTTCTTGTGGACCAAGAATCCAACGTATGTCATCTCTACCGCTGAAATAGAGCTTGTGGCCTTTGTCAGTCGTTGTTTCACCTAGGCCTTTCCAGCGCAGTTCGCTGATACCTAGAACGTTCCATCGATAGTGGTCCAGCTCGTGGGCCAGTTCTTCTAATTTTCCTTCCGCAGTTAGGGTCCTGACATTCCAGGTTCCTATGACGATGTTGTTTCTCGTGCGGATCTTGCTAATTTGTCCATCAGTAGCATACTTTTCACCTCCGTCCTGGTGGCCAACGGAAGGCGCGGTCCTTGTTCCGGGCGACGACCGATCCGGCATGGAATTAGTGGATAGCCTCATCATGTGTTGTGTCTTGGGCAAAAAAAGACCTGGCAGGGCCCAATCCTCTCCAGGCTGTTGGCCACAGCCGAAATCCACGAATACAGTGTGGCTCGCCTTGGCCCTGAGCACGTGGTCGTTGAACCTGTAGTAACGTGAGGTTCCTCCGCCCTGGCCGGTGACTTCTGTGTAGAAGACTTTCGCCCAGTGATGCCGTGCAAACATCACCCCTGTTAGTCGCCTCTTACGACACGCCGGGAAACGTTGGGTCTATTCTATTTGCCCGAACCCACAGAGCACCTACGTAGATTGATGGTCTTTCCAAATGCACCTCAACCTTGTCAGGGCAGCAGTTGTTTGTGCGATCATGGAGAGGACTTCCTGTCGGGACCCATTGTCGGATACAATGGCACCTAAATATTTGAAGCTGTGCACCATGTTCAGGGATTGGACTTTGATGTCTGTGTCGATTCCATTGGTGTTGATGATCATCATTTTGGTCTTCTCTGCATTTCTATTCCATAGTCTCTGGAGGTGGTGTCAAGCCTCTCCAGCCAATCCATCACTTAGTCCTCAAAACAGAAGTTGGAGATTGCTCTAGCCCTTATGCTGACTGTGCCTTCGTGACCTGCAAGGCATCCGACATAATGCGCTCTAGGAAGATGTTCAATGTTGGAGAGAGTAAGCATCCTTGATGCATGCCGATTGTTGTTCTGAGCCAGTTACCGATGGCGCTGTTGTGGAGGACTGCACTGGTAGCCTTGTCATACAGGCTTTTGACGACTTCAATAATGTTACGGCTGATATTGTACATTCTCATTGTTGTCCACAGAGCTGCATACCTGACTCAGTCAAACGCTTTTTTTGGAGTCTACAAACACATCATATAGATGCTGATGGTGCTGTAGATACTTCTCGCAGATTATTCTGAGCTTGAAAATCTGTTCAGTGGTTCTTTGCTCTGCCCTGAATCCTGTTTGTTCTTCAGCTGTGGTTTGTTCAGCTTGGGGTTTCAACCTGTTGAGTATTATTTTCAGGAGGACCTTGCTGGGATGGCTGATGAGGCTGATGGTGTGGTAATTTTCACACTCCTAAAGGTTACCCTTTTTTGGAAAGGGTGGTGATAAACGACTGGGTCAGTGGGGTATGCCACCCAACTCTGCCAGATCTTGTTACAGATAATGGTGAGGGCGTCAATGCTTCTCCTCCTGCTTGAAGAAATTCTGCGAGTATGTTGTCCACTGCTGCTGACTTCCCCTTCTCTTTTCTGGGGACATGCTAGAACTGATGGGTCTGTTTGGTGTGTGGTTGTAAAAGGTCAGAGCAGTGCTATTCAAGATACTTGTTTTTCTGACGTATGCCAGACTTGCTTTGGATCATGGAGACCTTGTGCTGTTCAACATTTGTCAGCTACTTCACAGTCTGGCAGGCCAGGCCTTCTTGCTGTTTTCTTGTTCAGACTGTTCTCTATTTCGTGGCATTGATCTTCTGTCCAGTTCTCCTTTGCTGTGCGCATGCCTTTTTGGATGTCGTTGATATTTCTGTAGGCATCAGCTCCCTGTGAGGTATTATTTTTCTTTTTCTTTGTTTGTCGCACACTTGAAGATTCAATAACAGCTGGTTTAAATTGGTAACCGTGTGGTTTTCGGCTTTAGTCCAAAACCGGGCCAGTGGTCTTGATCGGAGTAGGACTAAATTCAGGGCTGTATGATCAGTAATTTAAGAAGGAACATTTCGTAGGGCACTTTCTTGCATGCCAGACTATAGCGAATAGAACCGAACTAGGCTATAGTACAGAACTCGGCATTTGTCTTTTTTCATGCATAAATCCCCTTGTCCAACATAGTGACAGAAGGCAGTATTTATACATAACGGTTGCACAAATCTAGGCTTCTTTTCAAGTCTTTTGCTTCTAATTTTATAACCTATTATATTGTTCAGTGAAACGACTTGAAAGTGGTCTGATGTCAGATCAGTACAGCTCAATATGCTTGATGTATTTTGTACAACTTGCATTATTCAAAGCAAAGCTATATGTGAAGTGGTGACTAATGGAAGTTTTTTTTTACTTCACCTCCGATATCGACTGGTTACATTTGCAATACATCTGACAAATCAAGACTATGCTGTCAAAATATTATACGAGCACCTTTTATCACAGAATGGACAGAACAGAAGAGATCGAGTCCCAGTATGTACAATGTTGCTGATGGTTTTAGAAAGTGTGAAAGATTCTTGGTGTCAAAATTACTGGACAAGATATAATGGGGAGAAGGTATAATTAGGACCAAAGTACAGATAAGGACCGATGACAAGTATGTATTGCTGATATTGTTCTGCTGACAATTACACTCCAATAGATTGCCACAACACAAAATTTACAGTGTATAAACAAAGACACACATATTTAACCCAAAACATGAGTCCACAAGAACAAAAGTCAAAATGGTTTATATTGCTAAATCAAACCTGCACAAAATCCCCATGAAAGAAAACTACAAACAGGATTTATTCTTGCAAATTGCAGAAGAGGTTGATAGTGTGGAGATGCTACAAATAACCCTTCAAAAAAACATTCTACCAACACTTTCCCCTCCCCTTCAATGCCCAAGCCGCTCACTGCCCACACCCTAATGTTTATTTATTATTTATATTATCAAAGAGCAAATGCTAGTCAAGTCTTACTGGACTGGTCATCGCTGGTGTCGGCTTCTACAATGCGTCCGTCAAACCACATATGCGCGACAGTCATGCGGTTCTGGGTAAGGGTTCCTGTCTTGTCGGAGCAGATGGTGGAGGTTGAGCCCAGGGTCTCCACAGCCTCCAAATTTTTCACCAGGCAGTTTTTGCGGGCCATACGCTTGGCAGTCAGAGTCAGGCACACCTGTACACCACAACACAACCACACACTCAATATTATCCTCACACACAAGAAAATTCAATAAAACAGCTCAGCTTTAACACAATTATATATAACCTGAACAACAATTTTATCTAGATAGTGGGAGAGAGTTGGGCATCACCCTCATTACGCTGGCCCAAGATAAGTGTGATCTCCAACATCACGCTCCCCTACGGCCACAAGGCTATGGGACTACCTTTACCTTTTTTTTTTAGTGGGAGAAAGGTAAATCCACTGGTGACAATTGTTCAAGGCACAATACAGCCTTTCAGCACTTACCCAGTTCAAATAGCAAACCATACTAATAACGAAACTATAAAAAGTTTGCAACACAACCACTGCATATGTGTGATGCGTTTTAAAGCTTTGCGACAAAGTGAAAGTTATTGATGCATCAAGAAATACAGAAACTGTACAAGCTAAAAGACAGCACATTTAGATTCAATATTTTATTCAAAGAAAAACATGCTAATCTGACAATCAGTCCTTTCCTTAGTTTAACCATACATCCGCATTCATGCAATTGATTGAAGCAAGGCAGCTTGCAGGCAGGACTCACAGTGACAGTGGCCAGCAGACCCTCTGGCACATTGGCCACGATTATACCGATTAGGAAGATGACAGCATCCAGCCAGAAGTAGCCCAAGATGAAGGCAATGATGAAAAAGGTCACACCCAGGAAAACAGCCACACCAGTGATGATGTGGATGAAGTGTGCAATTTCCTTGGCAATGGGTGTGTCACCCACCTCCAAACCAGATGCCAAGTTAGCAATACGGCCCATGACAGTTTCATCACCTGTCTTCACCACTAGACCACGGCATGTACCTGTAACAAAGTGTTAACAGATTAACAATGAGCTATATCAAAATAAATCCACGCTCAGCCAACTTACCACAAATGGTATGCAACCCAGCAAACATTTTGGGTTTAGAAGGAGTACAGATAAGTGTTACATGCTAACATATTTTAAAAGTAAACTTTGCACTTCTTTAAAAATGTTACCAGGAAACTGAAAATTAACAAAAGTACATCCAAAATTTAACCAAAATTAAACTTGGTTTCAGGGTGAAATGTTTGCAGTGAACCAATTTTAAACCATAATTATGCAACTTATAAACCAAAATTATTTCAAATAATAACCAATCTTAAACCAAAAATAAAACACTTTTATACCATACAACCACATTTATAGTATTTTAAAGCAAAAAAAAAGAAAGAAAGAAAGATTATACATAATATATAATTGGAATAAAGATTATTCACTGATCGTCATCAGAACGTAGGTTAATTGTCAATTGTTATCACAACGTGAACTAGTAGCTAATTGTTATCACAATGGAGGCAAATCGCTGATCGTCAGAAAGACATAGGCACATTGCTGATCACTTAGGCTAGGCATAATACCTGACTGCTTTTGGCCATTCTTCTTCTTCTGGTTAGCAACCACAATCTAATGTTGAAATCATTTACCAGTGATGTGTCAGACATGTGAATGGGGAACAGTAAGGGAAATAAAGACAGGAGTAGTTTGGAGGAGTGGGGGTTAGACCTGTGCTTGATAGGAGAGGTCAAGGTGACTGGGTGGCTCAGAGCACCTGCAATGCCCCCATGCTCAAAATGAAGACACTTACAGATAACTTGGATAACCTCAGCTGTGTATTCCATTCTTTGATAGTCCGGGGGGGAGAAAGAATACTGACATAGGTACGTCATTGGTTGATTGAGGCTGGCTATGGCAACTGAATGTCTATTGATCTAGAGAGGATCATCACAGGAACCAGCAAGCTAAATGTGAAACTTTTTAAGGCATTCAGTCTCACGAATAAAGCAGACAAACAACTATATTAACCCATTTATGCATAGCGCCCAACTTGTTGGGCAGCTCTTTAAACAGCCTGCTATACAAAGAAATATACAGATAATAACAAGAGTTTGTGTAATAACTGAAGGGAGACTAATCCTTTATTAGTTGACAATGCTAATTTTTTCGGAGTGACTGCCCTTAGATTTTCTGTTTCAAAATGGCGTCCACCAGTCAATCTGTGGAGAAAGGCAAGCAGAAACGAAATCAAAGGTGGGTATGCAGACTTATTAATTGGTGTTTGAATCAAAAGCTCTTTATTTTGTGTTTCTTATTTATCTAACTAAAATATTATAAACAGTGCATGAAGTATTTGTAGTTTTTCCATGTTAAATTTGATAATTGTAATCCACACGTGCGTCGCCCAATTTATTGGGCGCTATGCATGAAAGGGTGCAGGTTTTTATGCTGAACTTAAGAATGTATTACATGCTTTATCACACACACACACACACACACACACACACACACACACACTGTGACTGTCCTCTGTTTCTTTGTGCAGAATGTACACTGTTAACGAAGTAGTGGACCTGCTGATGGATGACGAGGAGCTAAACAACGGTGAAGCAAGTGTGTACATAATGCCTCCTGACACTGTAGGAGTGGAAACTGATGAAGACAGCGCTGACGAAGACCAGCCACCAACAATCGCTAACCTCAGTGGACGTCAGTTGCGGGCCAGAGGACTAGCTACAGTCCGCACAAAGTCGGGGCGCCAATTTATTGGGGAAAATTTGGACTCAGAGAGTGACTCTGCTTCAGATTCCAATGAAAAAACGAAACCAACACAGTCAAAGAAGAAAAAGAAAGAGCGTCATTGGGTTCGACGAGACAACAATGTGCAACCATCAATTTTTTGCGCAAAATACTGGATAGAAGAAATTGATATGCAACCTTCTTCATTGTTTGAGCTTTTCTTTGATGAAGAAGTTGTTGCGCACACTTTGGAAATGTCTAATTTGTATGCCCAGCAAAACGGCAAGGATAACTTTGTTCTAACTGAGTCAGAGCTGAAACTTGCCATCGCAATTCTCATCATCTCTGGCTACTCTTCTCTACCACGACGTAGACTGTATTGGGAGAACAGTGAGGACACTTTCAATGCTGCCATTGCAAACTCCATGTCTGTGAACAGGTTTGAGGAAATACTGCGCTACCTGCATTTTGCTGACAACTACAAGCTGAACCAAGATGACAAACTCGCAAAAGTGAGGCCACTCTTCAGCATGCTGAACGAAAAGTTTGTCAAGTACTGGGTGCCAGAAGAGAATTTGGACGTGGATGAGTCAATGGCCCCGTACTACGGTCACCATGGTGCAAAGCAGTTCATTCGCGGCAAACCGATACGCTATGGGTTCAAAGTTTGGTGCCTGAACACTCCAAATGGATACCTTGTGCAAATGGAGCCATACCAAGGTGCAGGAACTGTCCAAATGCGTCCAAACCTTGGGATGGGTGGCTCTGTCGTCATGGAACTTGCAAGTGTTCTGTCAGACACAGGACTTTCCGACTCACTAACACCAGAACAACACTTCAGTATCTATTTTGACAATCTGTTCACGTCACCAGCTCTTCTCACTGAACTGAAAAAAGAGGGCTTTGATGGTACAGGGACGCTGCGTGCAAACAGGACAGAATCTTGCCCACTGGAAAGTGTGGACTCCATGAAGAAGAAACCGAGAGGAACAACGGACTTTCGCCTTGACACAGATGACAACATTTTACTAGTCAGATGGAACGACAATAATGTTGTTACTGTAGCCTCAACAAAGCATGGAGTTGCTCCCATGAAAAATGTGCAGAGATTTTCTCAGTCAGAGAAGAAGTTCATTCAAGTGCCATGTCCAGATGCCATTATGCACTACAACAAGGCGATGGGTGGAACAGACCGCATGGACCAAAACGTCGCCAACTACCGTGTGAGCATGCGCAAAAAGAAGTGGTGGTGGCCATTGTTTGTTTTCTGTTTGGGCACATCCACCCAAAACGCTTGGTGCCTGTACAGAAAATCTGCTGCTGCACAACACGAGCCCCTGGACTACTTGGGTTTCCTGAGGAAGCTCGCGTTGACATACGTCCACAAGTACCGAGGGGTGAAAGACAACGCTGGTCGGCCCGGACGCATGGAACTCAGTGTTGTTGAAGAAGTCAGGCAAGCTCAAGGCGGTCATTACCTCATCAGTTGGCCGACCCAGAGAAGATGCAGACAGTGCAAAGGCAACACCAAGAAGGCCTGCTCCAAGTGCCCTGCAACCCCTCTACATGAGAAGTGCTTTGAAGCATTTCACTCCAAATAAAGGAAGACCTTTGCTGTGTGAAAATACAAACAGAGTCCAATACAAGTGTATATTAACACTTTGTGTTTCTTAATACTGATACAGTCTTAGAAACTTGTAAATAGTAACTGTTATTGCTGTGTTTGCTATACATCAGACTCAAAAGTTGATGCGCCCATTCGGGCATGGCGCCCAACTTATTGGGCGTTATCAAAAATTGCCCTAATATAAAGTAAAATTATTTTTTTGAATATTGACAATTAAAACATTTGTCTGTTCCTTATTTGCAACATTTCTGTTGAATTAAAAAAAAAAATGAGGTATCATGCATAAATGGGTTAATTTGGAGCTTTTACTCTGGCTTTTACAGTTACAGGCATGGCCGCCCCAACCCCAAGTGTCTCATTAATGCAAACTAAAACAACAATTCATAATCAACAAATATAATCTACAATCAGAAAAGTTTTTGTCCCAGTTATCAGTGTCACAAAGATGGTGGCGGAGAAGATATGGTATTAGATTACTGGTGAAAGTGAAGATGTGGGTGATTTTGAGGGCTTTACACTTGAAGAAATAGCAATAGGAGAGGTGTCTGATGTTGACTTGGATTTAAAAGCAACGCCAAATATTGATGACAATACTGATGATAGCAGAACTTTCAGAAATGACCGAAAGATGATCGGTCATTTCTGAGAGTTTAGTAGAGAGTGATTCAGATCGGTACAATTTATGTTAATTTGATGAATAAAAATTGACACAACAAAAATCAGAAGGTGCCAACTGTTGCTGGTCCCAACAAAAGAAAGAAGAAAAGACAAACACAGAAGATTAGGCTGACTGATAGTTAAAAGAAACAATGTAGAAAACAAACTGAACATTAGCAACTTTACTCATTCGGGTGTTGACCTAGTTTCTTAAGTTTTATTACACCGTTTCTATCTCATTTTTTTTCTTCCAATTTTGGTAATTTTATTTCCTTGCAGATCAGCATATCTCCTGCTTTTAATAACAGCTTGTTCTGTGAACTTTGCTGAACAAGACCCTGGAAAAAAAAGTTCTGATCCGAACATAAGCGATAACATGAAACTCTGGATTTTTGATTTTGCATTTGCTTTTAAACAAAGTGTGAACGAAGTCTGACAGACCATCACACAATCCATTGAACAACACAATGACATGCTCATAGTGGTAAAGAAACTGAAACTCCAATGGTATGGCCACGTCACCAGAGAATCAGCCCTTGCAAAGACCATCCTGCAAAGCACGGTGCAAGGAGGCAGAAGAGGGAGACAGAAAAAGAGGTGGGAGGACAACATTTGAGAATGGACTGGCTTGACACTCAGCAAGGCCGAGGGTTTCTGAGGACAGAGAACGGTGGAGTTCAGGTGGAGCTGGTTAAATGATCATCTGTGGTGCCCCAACATCCTTAGACAGAGATACGGGATAGGATAAAAAGGATAGGTGAAAATCCAACATCTTAAAACAAGTATAAATCCTCTTTTTTTTTCTTTTTTTTCCTGTGAACATTTTGCGGAGTTGCTTTCCTTGTGTTGTGAACTGAATAAGGTAAAGCTCAAAACTGGCACCAGTGGCACTGGGTTAATAACTATGCATAATGAGCTGCATTTTCTATCCCGGAATCAAGTGTTACACACCTTCCACAGCATTGGTAGAGAAGAAACACAAGTTGCGAGTTTCCAGAGGATTCTCATGGGTGAACTCTGCTGATCGTGACTGAGGTTCAGATTCTCCAGTCAGGGAAGAGTTGTCCACCTTGAAGCCATGAGCCTCGATAACACGGAGGTCAGCAGGGACTCTATCACCAAACTTGACCTCCACGATGTCACCCACAACCAGCTCCTCGGCCTTGAGACTGTTCTTCTCTCCATTCCTGATTACAAGGGCAAACTGCACACAGACAGCCATTCAATCCGTAATAATATAGACAATTAGCAATACAGATACAAATACTTAATCAGTAACTCAGGCACCAACACTCACAAATAGCAACACAAATAGCAACACAATGACAACACCAATACTATTAGAAATCCAATAATCAATATGGACTTATATCAACATAAATTAAGCACACTCACTTCTCAACCACATTTTCCATCTACTGCAATTATAAATCTAGGCGAATCAGAAAACAAAGACTAACTTGGGGTACAAGGTTCTTGAAAGAGTCCATGATTCTTGATGATTTTGCCTCTTGGTAGTAGGAGAAGATGCCTGTGACTACCACCACAGCCGTCAATACAATACCCAGGTACAGCTGCAAACAACACACAGTGTAAGTAAATATAACCTTATAAGTATTTTTGTTATCAGTAAAATAATCAATTGAGAAGCTCTTTGCAAAATCAAAGGTTTAAGTAAACTTTCAAGTGTTTTACAACTTATACTAAATAACTGTCAATGAAAAGACAATTATGGAAGTTGTCACATACTATCA
Source organism: Oncomelania hupensis (assembly GCA_036898135.1). Classification (NCBI taxonomy): domain Eukaryota; kingdom Metazoa; phylum Mollusca; class Gastropoda; order Littorinimorpha; family Pomatiopsidae; genus Oncomelania; species Oncomelania hupensis. The sequence continues at coordinate 9,865,253 of CM072520.1, read as the reverse complement.
ACTTACGTTATCACCCGGGGGATCTTCATAGGCTGAAGCCTGGATACCATATGCAATGAAACATAGAACAGCACCAATCCACAGAAGGAGGGAGAAACCACCAAACAGCTGCTTGCAGAACTTCACCCATTCTGGCGTAGTCTTGGGGGGAGTCAGCTGGTTAGGACCATCTCGTAACAAAATCTCTCTTGCTTTCTCTGCTGTCAAACCCTAATAAACACAAAGCACGTGTCAGTTACTGAACACAAATTCTAATAAATCTGTACCTGAAAAAATAACACAAATTAAAACAAGATGGAACACCATTCAAATATATTTCCAGACTCCCAGACACATTTACAAATCTTAAATACATTTTGTCATATTGCTTTTTGATCATACACATGCAAAACAGCAAAATGTAAAAATATAATAAAATAAATAATAAATAATTTTAAAATTTAATAGATCTAATATACTTATATAGTAATAATAACATACAGGAAAAAAGATACTCTGATTTATAACATCTACATCAATGGAAAGCAGAAATAATAAATAAGTAATAGTTGGAAGGAAAAAAAAGAAAAAAAAAAGTGGATCAAGTTTTTTCTTCAAGAAATGTTTTTTTAATAAAAAGATTAAAACTCAAATCCGTGACCTTCCGGCTTAATAGTCAGAAAGTGCTACCAACTTAGCCATGTGGACTTTCAAATAATTTAATGTTAAACTTATAGAATAGCCATGTATCATTCACAAAACTTTCAGGCTGAAAAAGATGTTTAACAAAGTGTCAATTTTCGTGGAGATTAAAAGCCTGTCAGGTTCATCCCAAAAAAGCTCAATTGAAATGTGATGACAGGCCACTCTTTGAACTATCTGTCAGCTAAAAATTATTAACACTTGTTCATTCCGTCCGCTGCGATACATTGCAAAATATGTTTAACAAATATCGACCTTGAATTCACCTTTGAGAAAACGTAAATGTGAACAATCCAAAAGGCTTTAAAATACCTGCATAATAAACATATTCAATGTCTAGCATGTCTTTAGATAAAGCCACAAAAAAGTTGTGAATATGTTAAAGTCAGATCGATAATCATCAGAACCCACAGAATGACCAACCAACTGCCACAGAATGATTGGACACGAGTCAAAGTACCTTAAACCCTCAAAATCAGTCCAGCCATCTTTGAGCTAAAGTGTGTATATAAATGTGTTTAGCAAAAAATTTTCCCGCAAACAATCTTGACCATTAAGGTACAGCAAGTGGCATGAGGAGATGGCCACTAACATAAGAAACGTGTTTGGTCGAATGTCGGCCCCTTCTTAGATAGCACAAGAAACTGCCACTCATCAGTGTACGAAGACAAGAATGTCTGCTGTTGTTTAGGCTTTTTCTCCTTTGAAACCGACGTTGACGCTTCATCCAATTCATCATCAGTTTCATGGGCTCTTATTATTTTTCTTTTCTTGGCACTCGTGGCAGACATGGATGAACTTAATGTAGTAATCTCTGACAATGAAAAGTTTCAATTGTTTCTGACTTAAGTATGGCGCGCAGTATGGCGCCGTGTGAAATGTCTTAAAACCCAAAACAAACGTCTTATTACACCAAAAAAAAAAAAAAAAAAAAAGGTGCCAAAATTCGTATTTTGTAAGGCTTTTGCATATTTTTGTATTCTAGGTCTCAAATCCGTAAAAATACTGAAAAATCTGTAACGGTAGGCAGGTCTGCAAAACTAATAAACTTACAGAAATTACAAACAATATATTATAAATATTAATTTGATGAAACTTACAGAAATTACAAACCATATATTACAAATTTAAAATTGATTAAGTCTGAACTATGTTCAATCAATTTGTGGAAATGTCTAAACTGTTGTCACAGTAAATCCATTTAAAATATGCTACTCTGAAATAATAAAGTCCTCTTGAAAATAATACTCAACAGGGAAACCACAAACAGAACGAATTATAGCTCAAGAACAAGCAGAATTCATGGCAGGTCGAAGTGCCATTGTGCAGATTTTTGACCTTAGAATAATCTTCAAGAAATACCTACAGCACCAACAACATCTAATTATATCATGTGTTTGCAGACTCCAAGGAAGCATTCGAACGAGTCTGGCATGCAGCTCTGTGGACAACCACGTGAGTGTACAATATCAGTTCTAACATTATTAAAGTCATCAAAAGCCTGTATGACAAGGCTTCCAGTGCAGTCTTCACTATTGGGAACTGGTTCAGAAAACAATCGGCGTGCGTCAAGGATGCCTACTCTCTCCAACATCTTGCTGGAGTGCATCATGTCAGATGCCCTTGCAGATCATGAAGGCACAGTCAGCATAGGGGATAAAGCAATCTCCAACCTCCATTTTGCAGATGACTGATGGATTGGTTGGAGAGGAACAAAAAAGAACAGCTGGTACAGAAGCTTGACACCACCTCCAGAGCCTTTGGAATGGAAAATAAGTGCAAAGACCAAAATGATGACCATCAACAACAATGGCATCAACATGGACATAAAAGTCCAAGGCCAATCCCTCAACATGGTGCATAGCTTCAAATATTTAGGAGCCATTGTATCAGACAATGGGTCCCGACAGGAAGAACTCTCCAAAACCGCCCAAACAACTGCTGCCCTGACAAGGTTGAAGCCCATTTGGAAAGACAGGACCATCAGTCTACTCCAAGGTAAGGTTGCTGCGCTCCCTTGTCATCTCTATCTTCCTATATGCTTGCGAAACATGGACCCTAACAGCAGACTTACAATGAAGAATACTAAGCATGGAGATGAGGTGCTACAGAAGACTTCTGGGCATTTCCTATACCCAGCACATCAACTACAAAGTCCAACAGACCATCACATAAGCCACTGGACAACACGATCACATGCTCACAGTGGTTAAAAAAAACAAACTCCGATGGTATGGCCACATCACTAGAGCATCAGGCCTTACAAAAAGCACCTTGCAAGCCATGGTGCAAGCAGGCAGAAGAAGAGTCAGACAGAAAAAGAGGTGGAAGGACAATATTCGAGAATGGACTGGCTTGACGCTGAGCGAAGCCATGAGGGTTGCTGAGGATAGAGAAAGATTTATGCTGGTTAAGCGATCACCTTTGGTGCACCAACGACTTAAGAGTTAAGGGATAGGATAGGATACTACACATTTTAATTTAATTAAACTTAACTCTTGGTGACCTATAAGGTTTTCTGTACATTTGTGCCTATATCCTGTAAGGATTTCAAGTTTATTGGTTATGAATTTTTTTTTTAAATGCAAAAAATGTATTTATTGTCACATTGACTTCATTAAAGTTCATATTTTAAGATATGTTTACAAAAAGGTTATTCTATGTACCCAAAGAACCATTTTGACTTTAGTACTATTTTTACCTGTTGGAATCTTGTAATTAATTCATAATTACAGGTATTTTATGGACTATGTTAATAAAACAACAAGACAGTGTGGTTTGCATGTGAATGTGTGCACAGTCAACACAGACAAGAAAACTCACTCTGGTTGTCTACACCAAGTCCTTGTGCTCTTTCAGCAATAAGCTGATCGATAAGGTTACCAAACTCACTATCACTGTCGGAGCTATCCCCTGCCATCATGGCCGAAAATTTTGCAAACTCAAACCTCAAACAAAATCGTTTAAAAAGTACACAAAACCACGTCAAACTTGCGAAAACGCTAGCGGAAAACACACGTGAACCTTTCCGGAAGCTGACTAAACCTTCTCTCACGCACTGGAGAGTTCCTATTTCCTGTGATTTAATGACTAAAAGGTGCACTAACGAGACGCGCATTACTGCGCCTTCAGGGTTACGGGCGAGGCGCGCATTACCGCGTTATAGGACGCTAGAAGAACTTACCAACAATGCATTACAAATTTTAATTTTATTACGTCTGAACTATGTTCAATCAATTTGTGGAAAAGATCTAAAATGGTGCCACAGGAAATCCATATAAAACATGTTACTCTGCATGCATTCACATGATTCAGATTTCACAGTAGTGTCAGGGCAATGCCTGTAAATCACAGAATCGCCAGAACAACATGCTATGGAAAACAACAGTTTTAACCCTTTGTGTTCTAATCATCCCACTGTCTGAACACCATCAGTAGCCTGGAGTTCCCATGCTCAAAGAGCTAATAAAGACCAACATCAGAATAATGCATACAGATTTTTTTTTAAAGGTCTACTCTTATGCTTAGATATTCGGCAGGCATACAAGAAGTGTGGATGTTGCTATAGGAAACTTGTGGTGGCCATATTGAAAAGGAAAGCAATTTGTCAAGAAATCAAGTTGTCTGAAACATGGGTCTATTAACTAAACTAGTAAATGCCAATTTTAATTATTACTTGAATATATTTAGTCTTATGCTAAATTTGCTCATTTAACCGATTTACAATTTTCATTACATTCCAGATCAATCATATTGTAGTTGACAAATCGAACAAAACAATCTAAAGAAGCAGCCTATCCTATCCTATCCTGTCCCGTAACCCGGAGGTCGTAGGGGCACCACAAATGATCGTTTAACCAGCATACTCCATCTTTCTCTGTCCTCAGCAGCCCTGATGGCTTCGCTCAGTGTCAAACCAGTCCATTCTCGAATGTTGTCCTCCCACCTCTTTTTCGGTCTCCCTCTTCTTCTACCTCCTTGCACTGTGCCTTGCAGAATAGTCTTTGCAAGGCCTGATGATCTGGTGACGTGGCCATACCACCGGAGTTTCCGTTTCTTTACCACTGTGAGCAGGTCATCGTGTTGTCCAATGGCTTGTGTGATGGTCTGACGGACTTCGTCGTAGGTGATGTGTTGGGTATAGGAAATGCCCAGAAGTCTTCTGTAGCACCTCATCTCCATGCTTTGTATTCTTCGTTGGAGATCTGCTGTGAGGGTCCATGCTTCGCAAGCATATAGGAAGATGGAGATGACAAGGGAGCGCAGCAGTCTTACTTTGGAATGTAGACTGATGGTCCTGTCTTTCCAAATGGGCTTCAACCTTGTCAGGGCAGCAGTTGTTTGTGCGATCCTGGAGAGGACTTCCTGTCGGGACCCATTGTCTGATACAATGGCTCCTAAATATTTGAAGCTATGCACCGTGTTGAGGGATTGGCCTTGGACTTAAAGAAGCAGCTTCCTCTGGTAACTGTGCAACAACCGTTTCTCTTCAGGAAGTCAGGAACAAATTCAACTTCTCCCATCGATTCACCCGGTGCTCTCCAGCCATAATTTTCTTGTTCAGGTGCATCCAATAGGCCTATGCTCTCTTCTCGAACCTCGAATTTGAACGCGACCCATCTTACATGACAGACCAGGCCTCGGCTATGGAGTTCCCCTTGAAAAATATTTATTTGCTATTTTTTTCAGTGTTTTTTTTTCCCAACTTTCAGCTAAATTATCTTTATTTTTCTAAATAATCATTTGTTGACAAACAATTCAAGATTTCTCTAAATAAAATATTTTCTCCATAAAGAACTTATTATTTAACTAAACAATACATTAATTAATCATTATATAGATAAATAAGACATAATTGATAAATAAGGAATTTTGTATCTATATATTTATAATGCATTATTTTGCAGGTTAGATTAGATACTCATTGTTTATAGGGTCCAGCAAACTGCTAAGAGCTGAATCAGGAACATACAAAACTATTCAAATATCAGACTAGACCACCAACATTAAAATATGATAAAAGATGTCCATAAAATTAGCATTACTAATGAAATTCAGAATATTGGAAAACTCCAAAGCTGGATCTTCTGAATTAAAAATGTCAGAGGTAATTCGGCAAGACGACGAGTGTCTAAATGTGTCCCAATCTCCTTATTTGAAATTCCAGCACTGCTAGGGGTCTTAGGATTGATCTTTAAAAAATTTCAGAAAAACTGGAAAATGGTCACTTCCGCAGAGATTTGAATGGGGAAGCATCATAGATGGCCAGGTCTAAATTATAAAATGTTCCTACAGGGCTACAATACATAGGAGAATCTGAATTCAAAATACATAGATTGAGGTCATCAACAACATTCTCCAGAATTTTGCCTCGGGAACTCATATGATCACTTTCCCATTTGGAAGAGTGACCATTCAGATCTCCAACAATCAGAAAGGGTAGGGAGTTGGTCTATCATTTAATAAATCGGCTTCGCTTGAAGGGGATAAATTAAGGAGCAGACTGTTATAGTTTTTTTTTAAAGATACTCGAGCAGCAATTACCTCTACGAGTGTGGTCAATGTAACTGGGCTATATAAAATTACTGAACAAACATGTTAAGCCCCCGAGCAGGTCGTGTTAAATATATTATTTTATTTAGGAATGTTTCAAAATAAAGATTTGTTTACCTATATAATGCACTGTTTAGCAGAATTTGCAAAATATTTAGAAGATGCTCCTATCTTATCCTGTCCCATAACCCGGAAGTCGTAGGGTCACCACAGATGATCGTTTAACCAGCATACTCCATCTTTCTCTGTCCTCAGCAGCCCTGATGGCTTCGCTCAGTGTCAAACCAGTCCATTCTCGAATGTAGTCCTCCCACCTCTTTTTCGGTCTCCCTCTTCTTCTACCTCCTTGCACTGTGCCTTGCAGAATAGTCTTTGCAAGGCCTGATGATCTGGTGACGTGGCCATACCACCGGAGTTTCCGTTTCTTTACCACTGTGAGCAGGTCATCGTGTTGTCCAATGGCTTGTGTGATGGTCTGTCGGACTTCGTCGTAGGTGATGTGTTGGGTATAGGAAATGCCCAGAAGTCTTCTGTAGCACCTCATCTCCATGCTTTGTATTCTTTGTTGGGGATCTGCTGTGAGGGTCTATGCTTCGCAAGCATATAGGAAGATGGAGATGACAAGGGGGCGCAGCAGTCTTACTTTGGAATGTAGACTGATGGTCCTGTCTTTCCAAATGGGCTTCAACCTTGTGAGGGCAGCTAAGAAGATGCTAAATAATGAATTATTCATTGTTTAGGAACTGCAAATTTCATTATTTAGGAGATTCCAGGATTCACTTGAAAACTTGTTTTTTATAATTTTACAGCTTTCTATAATTAAATGCAAGGTCATTCTAAAGATTGTGTATACAAAATTTGTGTTATTTATTTTTCAACATAAATCACAAATTCAAAGAAAAAACATTTTTCAACATAAATCACAAATTCAAAGATAAAACGTCTGTAACCTCCCAAACACAGGTAAAAGGTCAAGGTCAGTTTTGTGTGGAAGTGTTCAGTTTGTGAGTATCTCCGTCAGAAGAAAAAACCTTTATTCTTGTATTTAGTTACGCACAAAATTGTGCTGAGACTGTTTCCGTTTCTTGTTTTGAGTTGAATAATGTTTTAATTTCAAACAGAAAGTTTCAGCTTATTCAAAACTACCAGGAATTTTTAGGTAGGACTGACAAGAAACATGGATGGTAATCTGAAGGCAATAATGCTCATGCATACATAATGATGAATCCCTTTTTTCCAGAGCTGTTACTGTTGCAGTTTCATATATTAATAGTCGCGAAAAAATAAAAAATAGTGAAATAAAGCAGTTGCCTCATTTTATATCGCAAAAGCATAAAATCCCAATTTTGCTAATTTATTTATCACTGCCACATAACCTCACAGTAAAATGACATGTACCTGCGAATCCCCTAAATAATAAAAATTGCAGTCGCTAAGGTAAAAGGTAAGGTAGTCCCATAGCCTTGTGGCCGTAGGGGAGCGTGATGTTGGAGATCACACTTATCTTGGGCCAGCGTAATGAGGGTGATGCCCAACTCTCTCCCTCGCTGCTTTACCTTCCCCACCCTCAAGAGAGTAGGTACTCAATCACAGTTGAGTCAACTGGGGGCGTTGTTGTTTGTCGCTTCACACCTTAGCGGTCACCCATCCAAGTGCTAACCGCACCGGACGGTGCTTCACTTTCGACACAGTAGCGAGTGCTCCAACCACTGCACTATCCGACACCCTAAACAATGAATTATTAATGTAAATAATGCATTATTTATCAACATCTTCTAAATAATACTTTAGCAAATTCTGCTAATTAATGCATTATATCAGTAAAATCATTATTTAGAAACATTAATGCGTTATTTACCACAATTTGCTAAATGATGCATTATATAGGTAAAGGATTCCTTATTTAGCAACAATGCCTTATTTACCTATGTCGTGATTTATTTACCTAAATGAATCGTTTAGGTAAATAATAAGTTATTTACAGAGAAAATATATTATTTAGAGAAATCGTACATTGTTTCTAAACAAATTATTATTTAGAAAATATGCTTATTAATAAAGATTATTTAGTTGAAAGTGGTACAAAAAAAACAAAGCGTATTCCATACTTGGCTCTCTGCTTGCAGTGCTACCTGCAGAGTCACTGTCGCTTTCATACTCACTGTTTTTCGGCAAAAACGTTTCTTCAGAATCACTGGAATGAGCAGCAACAAAGCCATCATCCATCTCACTATCCATTTGCAATCAAAGACAATCGCCATCTTTTTGACAAGCAAATTTATCGACCAACCACGCCTTTGATTTGCCAGAAGTGTGCGAGGACCTGATCAAGGGAGATAATGAAATACTTGGACTGGTCAATGGACTTGATTGTTGTAGTAACTTGGCTGTAACGGCAATCTATTTTGTTATGACTATAGTTGTAATGCGGCTACAGTAAGTTAACCCATATCTTACGTAGTACATGCACGGAAGTAGGGCAAGGTCATTTACCAACTACTCACAAGAGTGTAGAGTGCTTGTTTAGCCAACTACACATGGACAAAAGTTACATGAAGATACCTTGTAAAAAGTAAATGCAAAGAACAGACTTTCTACTTCCTTCAGATTTGAAGTTTTTGTTATCTCGTTTCTGATTGACAGTCGAAAGGCAAAGTACGTCAACTGAGATTCCGATTCACTGTAACGTCGACTAGTACCGAGGTTTACCAAAATATTTTGGAGAACTTTAGTGTGGGGAGAAAAAACTGTTAAGGTAGAATAAAGAAGAGTCAAATGTGCAGAAAACAAAACTGTGCCAAAAAATAATGAATGATTATTACATACATTTTAGAATTTACTGGCAGTGCTTCTTCAAGATAGGAAGGATATTTTCGAACAAAGAAACCACAACTTGCCAAAGATTGTGTGGTATTCATTAACAAAGTTTTATGCTAGTAAGTACAGACCACAAACTGTCCATTTTCCACCTGGTAAAGTTAACTTACCATTACAAAATGCTTTATTCTGCAACAAAGATATCATTGAGGCTTGGTAGCCTGCCTTTTTAGGTCTTAAGAGTATGGGTTAAACAAAAAATGATATCATACTCTGTTTGGATCAGTTCCTAGTCTGGCGTAGAGTTCGTCAATGGGAACTTTGTGTTCATCCATCGTAAGCTCCTGTTTGAGCTCGTCCAAATTTTCCTTTCCCTTCTTCTTCTTCTTCTTCTTCTTGTCATCTCCAGGGGTGACTGCATAGCGATAGCTCTCCTGGCGTGGGCCACCCTGAAAGCACAAATCATAATAGCAAAGCTTACTTCAGAACATTTTATTAATATTATTATTAGATATTTGTATAGCGCACATATTTCGCCATTCTTGGCGACTCAAGGTGCTGGCCGATACAGGATCTAACTCAAGCCGCCCGAGGCGTCAACATCACAATCAACAATTATTCTTATACTTAACAGGGCAATGTTTTTATACTCCATACAACTCTCCATGATCCTATCACTAGTATCAGGAAAAGAGATATTTCTACTGAATGCAAAAGTAACATTTTTATGACTGCTTAACTCTTTGGCCTTTACACAACAGTTTTATTCATATCGCAGCATCAATACCTAAAACTCCATCAAATGGCCTCGGACAATCATATGAATTTTCAAAATGAAAAAACTAATTGCACTTGTAGACATTTTCTGAATACGGGAGAAATGAGAATAGTTTCCTCATCACAAGCCAAGAACTCGATTATTCCAAAGTGTAAATGCACACATACAAAAATCTGAAAGAGCAATTAAAAATTTGACCAAAGGTCAATTTATATTTTCATCGGGGAGAATGAAGTAGTTGTAGTGAAGTCCTAATGGTATTTAATCTCATTTGTTAATATCTAACAACCTCTGTAAAAAAAATAAAGTTTTCACTAGAAATTTAAAATTATTTCCATTGCCCAGAAGAAAACAAATTTTTGTAAATATTTCATGACTCATTGTTATGTTATGTCTTCTGCATACACAAAAATATCAACAACCTGTCTTAGGGGAGTTGGGTACGCTAATATCAGTTGATAGAATTTCCTGAAATTATGTTTCAATTTTAAAGCAAATATCCTCAGAATGCATAAAATGCACACACAAAAAAGTATATCATACCATGGTACTTTCAAGAGAACTTAATTTCTTAATTAAAGGGTGGCAAACTTGAGAAAAGGGGTATAATAATAAACGGCTTCTCCAACTACTCCAAGTCCTCTCCAGAATCGCACAAACAACTGCTGCCCTAACAAGGTTGAAACCCATTTGGAAAGTCAGGATCATCAGTCTATTCCAAGGTAAGGCTGCTGCGCTCCCTTGTCATCTCCATCTTCATATATGCTTGAGAAACATGGACTCTAACAGCAGATCTACAAGGAAGAATACAAAGCATCAAGATGAGGTGCTATAGAAGACTTCTGGGCATTTCCTATACCCAGCACATCACAAACAACGAAGTCAGTCCATCACACAAACCATTGGACAACATGATGACATGCTCACAGTAGTGAAGAAACTGAAACTCCTATGGTATGGCCGTCACCAGAGCATCACCAGGCCTGGCAAAGACCATCCTGCACAGCACGGTGCAAGGAGGCAGAAGATGAGGGAGACAGAAAAAGAGGTGGGAGGATAACATTCGAGAATGGACTAGCTTGACACTGAGCAAAGCAATGAGGGTTGCTGAGAAGACTGAAAGATGGAATGTGCTGGTTAAACGATAATCTGCGATGCCCAACGACCTTCATGGGATAGGAAGAGTAGTCACAGACGGAAAAAAATTAACATCTGAGCATGAGCCCCAGTGCAGCAAGATAAAAGTATGCTTTGTAAGTAAATTTCCAACATTTTTGCGATTGAATATTACATTTCAGCGAGACAGTACCACTTTTTAAGACTTAAAAAAAATGCAATTTTGACTTCCTTCAGAGTCAAAAATTACAATAAATTATGAAATAGTAGAATTGTATGAAACTTTGCAGACACAATCATTATTAGCATATTGTTATTCACACAAAATATGAACATAGCTTTCTCTGCTATCACACAGCTGCCAAGTTGGTGAAGGAGAGCGTTGATGTGCAAGTCAGTAACATAATCTATATTGTATAGACCTATATATCATGACAGTTGAGCTAAATTTTGATCTATACACCCTTTTTCACGCCTTTTTTGCACAAATTCCGACTTTATCACTGGGCTGAGCGATCACATGTTAGTACTCTTAGCATCAGGGGAAAGAAAAAAAAATTTAAACAAAAAGAATAAGATCTTTATTTTTTCTACTAAGAATGCTCTTCATTTTTTCATTGCTCGCTACTAGACTACCCATCACAACTCAATTTTGGAGAACCTGAAGCAATTTTGTCATCCACAGGACGTCAGAACCTACGGACGATGCTTTCCTTCATAACTTTGTGAAATATTTAATCCATTGCATTTGCCTGGGCAGTAAATTTAGATCTGAAGGTCAGCTATCGTTCATGATGGCATCACATAGGCATATTCACAATCATGTTGTAATTGTCACAGAAGGCTATTTAGACACTGCATTAAGACTTTTCGTCTTAAATAGTTCAGCCTGCTGTAGCCTTTGTAAATTAAAGTCGATGCCAAGCAGACAACGCAAGTCAATTGTGTGCCAAGCATGTGTATGCTAACGCTGGCTCTGTTAGGCAGTGACCTCATTCAGCTGATGTATGGCCAGAGACACCGGCTAGAGGCGCCACTTGTAGTACTAGTTAGTAGTTTTCATGTGCTTTTGCTGACCGCAAGGTTAGGCAGTCATTCTGTGCCTAACTCTCACATGATACGGAGCAATGCTCTGAAAGATCACTAGCAGAAGACTAAAGCAGGGATGGGTGAAATTCAATTCAACCTAGTATAGCCACAGCCTGACATTGTCAAAAAGGTAAATGATCTATTTTTTATTTCATCGAGCTTTATTAATATTATTGCTGTATTAGTTTGTGAAGTTTTGCCATGTTTAGAATTGTGAACGTTAGTCAACACGCGACCGGTTTTGCCACCAGGAGGTATTCCCTATGGACCCACTGTTGTTTCTCCTATGTCACGTATATATATTGTTAATTACTTCTCCATGTGTTTAGTTTAGCCATGATGTGTATATGTACAGGAATTAGAGTGGATATTTCCGTGGACCACAGACATAGAAGATTGTTCGTTGCTTATATTATATAATAGAGGGCTATTTCCCTTAGTAAACACGGTGTTGCAAAAATGCGTCTCATATTTTGCAGATGAGCAGGCATCGTTGGCCCGAGGCAGGAGGAAGAACAATAAGCGTTAACCCTGACATTCAGCCTGCAGTGGAGCATCTAGCACTGAGCTACGATAGCCCAATAGTCTACCACCAAGGAGGAGACACCATCACCACACCTCAAACTGCAGTTAAGTGACACCGAAAGCGTGCAACCACACTGACATAGGACTGTACGGTAGTCCACTCTGCTGAAACCAACATTAGGCCAACCAGAACAAATAGCCCAATGATGAGACATTCAGCAAATATCAAGAACAGTAGCAGCAGCATAAAACCATCAAGGAACGAACTATTCAAAGTGAAGTTGGACATTTAAGTTAATAGAGTGTTTAGAGAATTATGTATAGAGTAGAGGAAATAAATGTGATATTTACTGTTAACAAGTGGCTGGACTACCTATGTTTCATAGCCATGCGAGAGCTAGTGTGTCAGTGAATCTTTACCATTTTCTCCCTATCTCTAGTATAAGTATAACCCTATCCGCACACAGACCGAGCTAAACTAAAACTTTATTAAGATTAGCCTAGGGTGATTACACTAGCCGATCCCCGCAGACACAGACGAGTGGGTAATAGCATTCCATTGTGCAGAGCCCAGTACAATAGACCCACCGTCACAGTAATCTCAACTTTCTGTGTTGATATATACACAAATACTGATAAATACGGCTTGAAAGAATGTTTTGAGCACTATTTCTGTGCATTCAAGAAGATTCCACTGTAACTGTCGACCATTCTTGATTCTTTCATACTTACAACAAGAAAAATCAACCGTCAAGAAAGAGACCGAAAAAAAGTGTTAGCGTATATATTAAAAATAATAACAGCAGAAAACACTTAACCTTTAAAAATAAAGTAAAATCATTTTACACTACACACTGTACATGGGAAAAGATATCGGAGCAAAACAAAAGTTGTGAGGCAGAGAACTAGTGAAAAGGCAAAAATCATATTCATCTGCGCTTGTCACCGATTTAATGAATCTCTTAAATCACTTTCTCATCCTCTCAATTTCACTTATCCCATCTGTTACAAATCTTTGGCAGATAGAACCAACAAACATTACATTACAGTGGAGTCCACCTATAACGAACCTTGGAATAACGAACACCCGCGATTAGCGTACTACTGTACCATCCATTTCCCGACACACTCCCTTCTTTGTCTTACTATTTAATCCCTTCCTATAACGAACAAATCCAGCTAGGCAAATAACGAATCTCCGCTTGTAACGAACCCTTTGTGTATTCCCTTGGCCTACTTTGCCTCAATTGGCTCATCGCCAATAGCGAACAGCAGCAGAAGCATGCCAGTTTGTACATAGTCAACCAGGCATTGAAGTCATAACTGTCATTGGCTGCTATAAATAGCCTTATGAATGAATGAATATGAATGAAGTCATTGTTGATAAACTTTGTAGGCCTAGATCGATCTACGTACTGTATGTTGTAATGTGTACTCATCACCGGTGTGTACTTCTGTTTACAGTACAAATCTCTACAGCGAATCCCGCTTGTAACGAACCTGAAATTCCCCCCCTTGAGATTCGTTATACCCGGACTCCACTGTATATAATTGTTGCTTTAGGTCCAGCGGACTCTTCCGAGCCAAATCAGGACCGGACAACCCCCAATCCGCATAAAAGATATGCTAAAACAACCCTAGTGGGAAAACTGAATGCCCTCCACCAGCCAGTCCCTTTACAATAAAGACATCCCACGCAGGGGACGGCTGAAGCTTCACCCCAACTTATCAAACCCCCGTTTACAAAAACAAAATAGAATACAAACATCATTATAAATTATCAACAAAACACATACATATAAAATGCCTACATTGCTAAATAATAACATCATAGGAAGCCCTAGTGACCACCTGGCAGAAAGCGTCCAATATTCCCAAGCTGATCCAACAGACCTCATACACAAACAAGGAGTCTTGTCCCGGAAGAGTTTTCAAGAAAAAAGGTAGGAGACTGGTCTAGCGAAGAAGACGATAGTATAGCAGATTGATAGAACACAGCAGGAATGAGAAAGAGCAAATGAGAAAGACAGCGACAGTGGGAATATAAAGCACTAAATTTCCAGAAAGTGGGGATACTATTTATACTGAAACCCCCTGCACCCCAACGGGGGTGAACCAACAAACAACGCTGCCATGATAATGAAGCCAAAGGAGAACTGGATAGAAGATCAATGTCTGGAAACAGAACAATCTGAACAAGAACAGTAAGAACTGTAAAGCGGTTGACAAGTGTTAAACAGCCAAAGGTCTCCATGATTCAAAGCAAATCTGGCATATGACTTACAGAAGAACAAGAAGTCTTTGATAGATGGACAGAGTACTGCTCTGGCCTTTACACCAAGACACCAAATGGAGCATGTCCCCAGATCAGAAAATAAAGAAGTTGAGGCAGCAGGGCAATCGCCGAAGAAGGGGAGTCAGCTGGAGTGCTGTGGACAATACCCGCGGATTGATGCCCTCACCATTAAGTGTAATATGATCTGGCAGAGTGAGGAGTGGCCTACCCCATGGATCCAGTCACTTGCCATCAGTCGCCATCACTCTTCCCAAAAAGGGTAACTTTCAAGTGAAAGTTATGGCACCATCAGCCAACCCAGCAAGGGTCCACCTAAAAATAATACTCAACAGATTGAAATCCCAAGATGAATAGACCATAGCTGAAAAGAAGCAGGATTAAGTGCAGGGCGAAGTACCACTTAACAGATTTTCAACCTGTGAGAAATACCTACAGTCCCAACAACATCTATATCATGTGTTTGTAGACTTCAAGAAAGCTTGACCGAGTCTGGCATGCAGCTCTGTTGGCAGCCATGAGTGTACAACATCAGCCCCAACATTATTGAAGTCATCAAAAGTCTGTATGACAAGGCTACCAGTGCCGTCAACAGCACCATCAAGAACTGGTTCAGAAAAACTGGAGTGCGCCAAGGATGCCTACTCTCTACAACACTCTTCAACATCTACTTAAAGCGCATCATGTCGCTTGCCCTTGCAGATCATGAAGGCACAGTCAGCATAGGGGTAGAGCAATTTCTCCGCTTTGCGGATGACATTGATAGACTGCATGCCAGAGAGGAACAAGAACTTGAACAGTTGGTACAGAGACTTGATACCACCTCCAGAGCTTTTGAAATGGAAATAAGTGCAGAGAAGAACAAAATGACCAACAACACCAATGGAATCAACATGGACATCGAAGTCCAAAACCAATCCAACACAGTGCATAGCTCCAAATATTTATGAGCCATTGTATCAGACAACGGGTCCCGACAGGAAGTTCTCTCAGGGTTGCTGAGGACAGAGAAAGATGGAGTACGCTGGTTAAATGATCATCTGTGGTACCCCGACTCTCGAGTTACGGGATAGGATAGGAAATACTGCTTTCTTGCAATGTTATCGTATCATTATCTGTACTGGAAAACAACAGTTTACAGTAGAACTGGTTAAAACCAACTTGCACTCCTTTTCTGCTTACTACAAACTATTAACTATACTTTGACAAATTATGAATATAATGAAAATTCTACACATGCAGTGGCAACACTAGTAGCAAACATTTACACTGCAAAAGGGCAATCACTATAAAGTTTTAAAAATGCTACTTTAAAAGTACTTTAAATAAAGTCAAGATGAATTTACAAACTTCTTGTGTTAAAGTGTTTTCAGTTTATACATAAATGAACTGGTCTTTGGGAAATAATGACATGAAAGTTAACTCTTTAGAACTGTGAAACACTTTAGAAACCTTCAGTGTAACGTCGAGCAATGCATAAACACCACAATCTATACATCACTGCTGGACTTGTGTACTGGAATAATTCATGGCCTTCACATTTCTTAAGACTATAGGAAATCTAGAATTCAACATGGCTAGTTTCAATCACACTGGCCTACTTTGTCCATACCTTCATGCTAGATATATTTATAGACCTGTTTACAAGGCAATTGTTAGACAACTCTAGACGAACAGGATTCAATGGATCTCTGCAGTTTGTACTACAGTTTAATTGACATTACCCAGGAATGATGTACAATTAAATATGTATTCTCCAAAGTTGAAGCAAGATAGCACTAAAGCAATATTTCAAGTTCAATGTTTAAATTATAACCAAGTAAACACACTGCGTAGCTGAGACTAGCCAGGGTTTATGTTGGTCACAAGCAGTTGGGGCATAATGATTCCACTACCTCGTATGGTAAAAAAAAGACCATCTGATGTAAACTCACGACTAAACGAACTGTTTAACACCACCCTGGCTGCCCATTCCCGATTCTTCGTGGGGCAGTGGATTAGTCGCCCAGAGCTGCCAACCACTACGGAATTTCCGTAGTTTACTCCGGAAATGAATACGCGGCTACGGAGCTACGCAAATCGAAAATTTACTACGGAAAGTCAATTTTGGACGATAGTATTACAGTTTTAACGAGTTTTATTGAGCGCCTGTGCCTCACGCAGCACCTCAAGGTCACGGTCATTCGGTTTACGTGCACGGAGTAATAGATCACGCTCCCAGTGCATGTTAGGAAATTCGACCAATCACCGTGAAGTGGTTTTGCAAACGGCCAATCGCTGCACAAAACCTCGACCTTTCTGTGACACTTTCGTTTCCGGGTCACTTTCTACACTGCGAGAAGAAAAGTTTGTGTGCGGCGTATTTTGAATCCGTGATGCCAAAAAGAAAGAAAACTAGCGATCAAAGCCCAGAAAAAAAGAAGAGGACAGCAAATCAAGAGTACAGGAAAGAGTATTCTGAAAAATGTCCGTGTATCACTGCGTCATCGAGATCAAAACACAGCGTGTATTGTACAGCGTGCTTGGCAGATTTTAGCATACAACATGGCGGCTTCCACGATGTGACGCGACACATGAATGGCAATCGTCACAAAAGTCGTTGCCCTGATCCAGAAAAGTTAGTCCCTGTTCAGTCGGTAGCCACCTTCTTCCAGCCCGATATGGATCTCTCAATAATTCGTGCGGAAACACTCTTCACGACCTTCGTTGCAGAGCACAATTTGCCTGCGTCGGTAGCAGATCACTTCAGTAAGTTAGTGAAGGCAATGTTCCCGGACTCCCAATTTGCCAAGAGCTTTGCATGTGCCATGTGGGCGAACAAAAACTGGACATATAATACAAACGCTAGGAGAAGAGGCGGTTAAGGAGGCAAGCACTGCCATGGAATCTAGTCCATTTGTGCTAGCCACTGACGGCAGCCAGGAAGGGGGGGGGGGGGGATTTAGAAAAAATAGAACAGATTTCAGGTCCTCGCTCAGCCCAGAGCAACTGGAGGCTGTTCTTGTGCTGAAAACAAAACTGCAAGGCACTCCATGCTATGACTCAAAGCTATCTGACAATTTGCTGAGAAAGTGCAAGGCTGCCACCAGATTGGGCCTTGCTAAAGACTAGACATGTTCCCAGAGAGAGAATAGAGCAAGTTCAATAAATGTGGAGTATTGTATGAAGTGTGTCATCTTTCCTTGCAACTGTGCTTGTTTAGTAGTGTGTGTGTATATGCATGTCTTTGTTAAAAAAAAAAAAAGCGAGGACGTATGGCTACTGAAAATGTCATAAAACTACTGAAATTCAGAATTTTTGCTACTGAAAACCTTTTTGGGGGTTGGCAGCTCTGGTCGCCAGTTTCCTATGCTGAATGTCGCGGGTTCGATTCCCGCAAGGGGCAAGCGTATGTGACTTAGGTATGTGACTATTGAGGTCACCAAGGGTTTTCTCCGGGCACTCCGGTTTTCTCCCGACCCTCACTTCAATAATGGTACTGGATGCAGTCAATATAAAAATTTCAAAAAATAAAAAGCTGATTTTCTTTCCATCTTCCAATAGTGATTTCCCTGCCTTTTCACCATCTGTTCAAGTGATGGATGTGTATTTGTTGTGTGTGTGGATGAGACAGGT
The DNA here is from genome assembly GCA_036898135.1 of Oncomelania hupensis. Taxonomy (NCBI): domain Eukaryota; kingdom Metazoa; phylum Mollusca; class Gastropoda; order Littorinimorpha; family Pomatiopsidae; genus Oncomelania; species Oncomelania hupensis. Next base: position 9,846,786 of record CM072520.1, on the reverse strand, counting down.
GAGCGTATATGTTGACCAGTACAGATTGCCGCGCTTTGAGCCTGATTGATTTGGGGAAGGCGCATAAATAGCATCCAGTATTATAAAATAGTTTGTAATATTTGTTAGGTTTTCATTTACAACATTACTGTTCATCTGTGCTCTAATGTCTATTCTAGATGATTCTTTGTACTCGGTAGATAGTAAACTAAAAGTGTTAAAAAAACATGCCATTCAAAGGTATTTTTGCTCTCAAACATAGCCAAAACTAAGAATTTTCAAAATTGTTTTATAGGCGGAGTTGCCTCGGCTTTATCCTAAGCAAAAGGAAAACATGCAATAATAGTCAATGTCTGATCTATTGCAAGCAAAACATTATCAAAATGGGCTAGGTCAGTATATACAGCGCAAATGAAGCATAATGACACTGAAAAAGTACAAAATGATTTAACATGCTTCGCAGTGAGTTAGTTTCTGCAAAGTAAAAACTATGAATACTGGCTCAGTTATTCTTGAAATAATGATACAAGTTTTGAACCAAACATTGAAACTAAGAGATGGACCAACTGACTGACAGCAGAACTGTAACTGAAGGATGATTTAAAGTACCTGTACAACAAAATTGCTTTAGACATTCCATTTTGGAGATATTGAGCAATCAGTTTAGCAACAAAAGGATTAGTGACCACCTTTGCAGTATAGCATAGCACTGGAGGAGGCTAGCCACTAACCTAGATAATATTCCTATGAAGTATTATCAAAATTCTTTCACTGTTGTCGTATCAATTTTTTATTCATCAGATTAACATAAATTGTACTGATTTTTTCAGTGGGTCTTGAGATATGGCATCCAACGGATCGACCAACCACCAGACATTGTGACTCATTCTGATTAGCATTTATTCAAAGTATTTCCAGATAAGGCTGGAAATATAAAATTTCAGTGTGCCAAGGGCCCACCACCTTTTGGTACTGCCTCGTCAGGTGATGGGATACCTCTCTACCTGCCCAACAGTAAATAAGTGCAGCTAAAACAGCTGAAAACCTAGGAACATGATGCCATTACTACTACAGTGCTCCCTCGCTATTACAACCTTAAGAAATTATTGAGGGGTGATAGAAGATAGAGATTAGAGGACTATAGAGAGTTCAACAAGTTACGGTACTTACATTTAATTTTAAATAAAATAACATGATTACAGAAATAAATTGGAAACAAATCTGCTTGTCTGGAAACATTTATTGTCATCACATTAAATAAAAACCTTTTACAGAAAGCATCAAAGCCTTTTCCTAAATGAATTTTCTTGTCTTGGGGATGTTTTAACTCCTAGCTTCGCAGAACCACTGCCACTTTCATTTGTCAGTGTATGCCATGTCGGATCTTACTTAACTTTCCGTCTGCACTTTCACAGCTGTTCCATCTTGCTAGAATGGTCTTTTTCCTTAATTATGCCCTGAATCAGTTTTCATAACACCGAGTGATTTTACAATAGATATTGCAGCCTTGCCTAACAATAAATGACATCAACATGTTCCACAAACTTCAGTGCTTTTCTTTTTCTAATGCCTGCAGTAGCCTGCCACAAGAAAACTTGTTTAAAATTCAGGATTCCACAAGTTCAAGGGAAGTAACTGACTTCATTTTCGCTCCAAATACTTTTGTAAACTTGACCCAAACAAGCAGTTTCTGACAAAGTCACAAACTGAGCAATAAGCATTATTTTAGTTATAGAAAATTTTATTTTCACAAAATTGTAATTGCAGATCGCAAGTCAGCTTAAAGAGGTAGTCACAATACAGAGGACATTTATATAGCAAAACATGGTCAGATAAATCTTGGTCCTAGTAATAGGGAAGGTCTAAAAATGAGGTAGAACTGTTTACTATCCTACTTCAGCCTGGTTTGTCCTTTTCCTCCCATCCTGCGCTCCTTTTCACCTTGACCCTCCCTGTACCATGCATGGAGCATGAGCCAGGTAAACAACTTCACCTACCTAAAAGTGTCCCTTCTGTCAGTTGTATCTACAATTACCCAATCCTTTTTTTTTTTGGGGGGGGGGAGGAGGAAGGGAGGGGAGTGCAGGTGAAGTCATAAATGTCTTTTTTTCCTTAATTAGTGGGTGTTAATTGCAAATATAAACATATCACATAAAACACCAAGAGATTGACTATGAGCACAACTATCTTTATTCAAAAGGTCAATTTAATATTTTTTTTAATGCTGACACCAAGTTAACAAAAGAAAAATAAACCCTTTGAAATAGGTTAAAAAAAAAACATATTCATAACGTTTTATTGAAGGACAATATACTCACAACTACAATAAATCCCTTTACAATGCAACGCTGCATAAAAATAAATAATAATATATATAAGGAACACCACAATCTACCTACGCCACGGTACCCCGAATATGACCCTTCACCTTCGACTCCTATCCTCCTGCGGGATTGGTGAAAAGCGATGCAGTTAGGCTTTTATTATGCCACTGATGGGTCACCACTATTAGACGCAAAAAGTGGCCCCTTCACGTGTGAGCCATGTGCTGGCTTGAACCAGACACGGCGAAAGTCAACCCAAGGACTTTCCCTAAACGGCCACCATGTCCGTTCTCACTGGGCTCAGCCCTCTTCTCAACATTTAATTTCCGGCTGCAGACATAGACCGGTGTTCTAAAGGACAAAACGCAGTTTCCCTCTACAGCGACGATCTAATCTTGAAATTGATTTCGTTTTAGTAGGACGCTGATAGATTACAACTATATACTATAATAAGCACTGCGGTCCCAACCCAGCTTGATGAATATTCATGAGCTGTACATTTTGCATACACTCTTCTTTTCGTCTGTAAAATAATCCTATGAGCGAACAATTTGCAGGCAAGGATAGTCAGATATTTACTTTTATCAATGATCAGACCTACATAAGCATTAAAACAGCAGTAAAGCGAAATAGCAGAGGTTATTTCCGCGTTGAACGCCATTTTTGTGTGCGATGCCCTTCAACTCAAGTTCATTTACACGACACGATCAGAAAATAATTTGACATAACAAATCCACGAAGTACTGAGAGAAACGAATAGGTTAAAACGATACACACTGAACCAAAGGTGCTAAAGAAGTTTAACAAACAAAAAACAAACGTCGATCTTACCGATTTACCAGCTTTAGACGCCATCGTTTTCTACTGCAGAATGAGGAGGGCGCTTCGACTGAGGTAGAGCACAATCTGTCAATCAAGTGACGTCACTGTAAACTTCCTCAGCAGTAATTGTGAAATCCTTGCAGTTAATTCACGATCGTCCACAGAAAAATTACAAAAGCATAAAATTTTTTACCTCTATGCCTAAGGCAGTGGAAAGAGAAATTAAGAAATAACAATCAGAGATGTCTAGGACAGAATGCAAAGGACGCTCCGGTCACACTGTCGTCATAGGACCAAGCGATCTACAACAAAATGGAATTTGTTGGACGCACCACGACAACCGCTAAAGTGGCCGAGACATGACTGTCGCAGCCGTTAAATACTGCCAGGAAGTGAAGCTAGGGTGGGGGTTGCATTTCACGGTTCTCCGACCTTGTTCCTCTTTCACAAACATTGTACTTCTTGAGTCCGTTCACCTTGAATCTTGATCACAAGGACTTCTCCTGTCGTCTGCTGTTGCTGTTTCATAAGGCTGAGCATGCGTCAGTTTCCACAGAATCAGCATCCAAAAACAGATTGATTTGTGGCTGGGCATTGATGTATATTATTTCATTTAGTTCTATTTTTCGAATTGTCAGCATAAATTCTCCTCCCTTCCACTTCACCACATTTTAGGAAACCATATGAAATTGCTCCCTGTGTACGTATTACATTTATTTTTAAATACGTGTTACTTTTTATGTATATCCAGTTTATTTTTGGTATGAATTTGCCTACATATTATAGGAATACTGGAACAATTTGGTGTTTTATACTTGCGTATCTAAAATTATTCCGTACTCACAATAGCATTGATATTCGTCAAGAAATTTAGAGAGAGCAATCTGCATGAGATAAGGTAAAATTTGCGAAATGAAACCGGTGACGAACTTGATCCACACAGCTCTAGAATACCTGAGACTGTTGATTCTCCGTTTGGAACGACCCTCGGTCAACTCTCCTAAAGTAATAATCGTGTTATATTTTTTGCAATTATCAGTCATAAACTACTAGTGAGTCTCCTCTGTGAAAATCCTTATCGGGAAGAGAGGGGACTATAAACTGATACACATAAACATAAAACTACTAATTGTATTTCATGGTTGAAATGCCGTTTTCTTCAACACTACGGTCGAAATAGTTTTCATAATTATAACGCATTCCATATTAATGTTGACGTCTCTCTGCATAATAATTTATAACTATCTAAAATAGAACTGTAAGTGTAACCATCGAAAATAACAATTCAATGATTGCAGAAAATAAATCAATCACGTACGTTTTTTCCTTGTCTTATATAGAGGAACCAAAATGTGGGACATTATTACATTGGTATAAAACAAAATATGTTCAACAGATTGGGTGTAAATTTATAGATTACAAACTACAAGTTTTGACAATTCTTATTCCAAGAATTTACTCTGAGTGTATTTAGTAGCCTATATAAATGTATTGGACAAGAAACGTTTAACACTTTTAATTATTATTGTTGTTGTTATTATCATTATCATCATTATTTATTATTATTATTATTATTATTATTATTATTATTATTATTAAATTATTATTATTATTGTTATTGTTGTTGTTGTTGATACTATACTACTACTACTACTACTACTACTACTACTACTACTACTACTACTTCTACTCGACTACTACTACTGCTACTATTCATATTAACTGGATGTTCTGTACTTGAAATCCAACATTGAAAACCACTTGCTGAATGAGGGAACGGGCCGGTAATGTAGCTACGTCAAAGTGATTTCGCAATAGCGTTCGCACATTTTATTAGGGCCTATATTATTTCTTACCAAACCCTAAAGTTCAATCTCAGTGCGTATTCTAATTGGGTTTACAGTTTTCCATTTCATCGCTGATGACTATATTTACGTCATCACGCTGTTTTTATATATGGTTTAAGGTTGTTTGCAGTTCATGTTTCAATATTATTTATCAGCGCTTATCATTGCGTTCATGTTTCAATATTATCAGCGCTGTGATCATGCTTTTTGTGTGGAAATGTTTATGCGCTTATTAAATTTTCATTAATTCATTCATATGTCAAACGGCATTACGTAGTTATAAGATTAAAGTCCCCGGACACATAGCGTATAGGGGACAAACCGGCATTGCTCAACCTCTTTTAATATATAGACCAACAGATTATCATCATCACTGTAGGCTATTGTGATGGTGGGGAATCCAGGCGCATAATCTTCTGACACTATTACTTATAGCCTGGTTTGATCATACTCTAGATGTCTTTGAATCATGCTATAGTTTTGGGAAAGAGTTGTTAAAATAAGCTAGAATAACTTCTCTTTTTTTTTACCTTAAGAAAACTTAAAAAGTAACACGAAATTATTTTGCTTTAAATAAAACAAAATTAAAGAAAATTAAGAGAAAATATAAAACATTAAATTAATCAAGCCTATTGTTTTTAATTTCTTTTTGTATTTCCAGTCGGGAAAAAACGAGCTAAATGTCGGTCATTGGGTTGATCCGTCCGTCGGTCGGTCCATTGGAAGTCATATCTCAAGGACCACTGAACGGACTGACCAAATGTCATAGGAGCTAGTGAGGTTAGTTGCTAGCCTTCAGTGCCCTCATATGTGCTCTACCGCCAAGTCAAGTTTACTGGAAACTACTCCAGTGCAACAAAATGCTAAACACGTTTTTTGTTAATATCTCAAAAAACGGCGGAATCGGTGTTGTTAATTTGGTATGCAGATACTTCATGCATAGGCCCCCAGTAGCAGCATTTTTCGGACAGTCGGTCAGTCGATCTGTCCATCGCTCCGAATTTCACTTTTTTTTTTGGTTCAAAATACACTTGTTAAGTTGTTGCCTTATTTAAAATTTTTAAAAAGAACCGAAATTCATAATTTTACTTTGTGTTTATTTAACTACTGCTAATCATGTTGGATCATTCGTATTTATACTTCCCAAAGATCAAGGTCATTGTGCTTAACAAGTTTCTAAACACGTTTTGTTCTGTCTCTAAAAATTGGCTTAGCTCGGTATTTTTTGCTTGCAGATATATAATTCAGATCGTGGCCTGCCATTGCATGTTTGCCTTTTGTTTCTTTAAGATAAAGCCAAGTGTCGGATAGTGCAGTGGTTGGAGCACTCGCTACTGTGTCGAAAGTGAAGCACCGTCCGGTGCGGTTAGCACTTGGATGGGTGACCGCTAAAGTGTGAAGCGACAAACAACAACGTCCCCAGTTGACTCAACTGTGATTGAGTACCTACTCTCTTGAGGGTGGGGAAGGTAAAGCAGCGAGGGAGAGAGTTGGGCATCACCCTCATTACGCTGGCCCAAGATAAGTGTGATCTCCAACATCACGCTCCCCTACGGCCACAAGGCTATGGGACTACCTTTACCTTTTTTTTACCAAGTCATAACACCCAAGAAAATTAACACTTTTGAAAATGCTTATTTTATCGGTGCATATGAGTGGCTGGAAATATATTTGAATGGCTTACATCCTTTTAAAAAAAAAACTGTTTTACGTACGTTGGCGACGTTCTGTTATGATCATAATGGTGGTTTATTCTTTCATATAACATGTTTGATGTTTACTGTTTTGTGTTTTAGCTTTGGGGTCAGCCCGTTCACGTGAAGACACGTACGTGACGCCGACTTAAGGTACCCAGACAGTTGTTAGTCCCATTTTGTACCCAAAAAATCGACGTGGTGTGAAATGCCTGAGATACTCTAAATTAAGTGAGCATACCTACCAAAGTTGATATCATGGTATAAACGCATGAACTACTAAATGCCTGTCACTTGGTGCTACGTTTGCGACGCGCACGATAGATCCGGTCGTTTTGTTTTGCAAAGCATTCAGTAACAGAGTGTATTTACCTTTGATTTGATTTTGCGTTGTTAGAAGAAGCTTGATATAATGTTGATAATTTTCGTTGGTCGATATTATTGGAGAATTCTCTAGAATTGCTTGTTTACTATCGATCGAAGCGTATGGATAGATCTGGTAGTAGCTGCGAGATGGTTCTAAGTTGTATGACGTAAGGCAGTGATGACGAAGTTTATTTTGATTGGATGTAATGCGTCACGCTGGAATATTCTAACGTTATCTGGAGTATAGAAAAACTATATAATTGATGCACTGTGTCTGAAAAGGAGAAAAATTGAAAAGCGATTGAGCGATTGTATGCAGTTGTTGATGTACGCTGAATAAAGTTGGAAAACTTCATACGACGACTCCTGCCTTGTTGCTGAGTGAACAGGTTGCGTGGATAAACGAATCCGAGTTAAACACTTATCAGGATTCAAGCATTGGGGCTGAATCAACTACTGATAAAAACCAACACTGTCACTTGGTATAATTTTAACCGAGATATATCTAGTTTTGTAGGCGAGAAAATCGAAAATACCACTGTTACACTCGTTTGATGTTGTTTTTTTATCAGTAGTTGATTCAGCCCCAATGCTGAAGTCCTGATGAGTGTACTCGGATTCGTTTATCCACGCAACCCGTTCAATCAGCAACAAGGCACGGAGTCGTCGTATGAAGTTTTCAAACTTTATTCAGCGTTCATCAACAACTGCATACAATCGCCTTTTCACTCTCCTCTTTCACAACACAGTGTGTCAATTATATAGTTTTTCTCTCAACTCGAGATAACCTCAGAATGTTCCCGATGACGCTTTACAACCAAACTAAAGTTCCTCATCACTGACTTACGTCATACAACATTCTTTTCGGTCCAAAAATGTTCTCAAATATCAGGAAGCTTCTATCGACAGTAAACAAGCAAATCTAGAGAATTCTCCAATAATATCGACTAACGAAAATTATCAACGTTATACAAAGCTTCTTCTAACAACAATGCAAACTCAAATCAAAGGTAAATACACTCTATTATTGAATACTTTGCAAAGCGAAACGATTAGATCTATCGTGCGCGTTTCAGACATACTATCCTTCGCGTTTCAACGTAACATAACCCCCCACTCAAGAAGAAATTTACCCAATTTCTTTCAACAACGTTGAAACGTAATGCACAAACAAGTCCTGAATTAAAACTTATTTCAGTCTGTCTGAATATTGTTAATGTGCTCAGTTCATTCACACAGAGTCAATGTTTTTTCATCTCCAAGTCTGTCTGGATATTGCCAATGTTCTCAGTTTATTCACACAGAGTCAATGTTTTCATCTTCAAGTCTGTCTGGATATTGCCAATGCTCTCAGTTCATCCAAACATTCAATGTTCTTCCTTTCATCTGCAAGGAAACGACGCCCTCGTCTGTTACGGTTGTCATGGGCCCAGGGTCAAAGACAGTGATCTCATGGGCTTTTCTGGAGTCAGTGCATCCTCCGTTGTCTCCTTCTTCCATCGAATGTCCGATGAAGTCGACGTCGTCAGCTCCCAGAATGCACTTGCTGGGTCTCACGGTCAAGTTGGCTTCTATGAGACGGTGAAACAGCTCCCTCAAGGTCTGCAGATGCTCCTTCCAGGTCTGGGTGTGGACTAGCTGGTCGTCCCAGTAACACACGACGTTATCCATTCCTTTGAGCATCTCCTTCATTCCTCTCTTCAGGGTAGCTCCGCTGTTGACCATGCCAAAGGACATCCTTAGGCACTCGTACGTCCCATTAGGAGTTATAAAAGCAGTCTTTGGTATGTCCTGTTGACGCACGGGGACTTGCCAATAACCCTTGCTGAGGTCAATCTTCGAGAATATTTTACTCCCAGATAATTGGCGGAAGAGGTCTGCTGCGGTAGGCATTGGCTCGGGGTCGAAGACGGTGATCTTTTTAACCTTCCTGTAGTCGATGCATACTCTGTTGCTCTCGTCCTTCTTCACGACCACGACAGGTGACGCGTAGGGGGGACTGGACTCCCTGATGATGCCCATCTTCAGCATCTTATCGATGTCTTTCTTCAAGGATTCGCGATCCTTGAAAGGAATCGGGAAGGGTTTGGATCGAATGGGGATATTTGAAGTGAGGTGGACTTCATGTTCGACCAAAGTCGTAGAGCCTGGGACATCGCTGAAGCTATGGGTAAACTCGCCCATAAGGTCCTTGAGCTCCATCTTTTGACCTTCCGTCAAGCGTGGTCCTAGCTTAACATCATTGATGTCTTCTTTGCTGTGGAAGTCTCCGAGTTCCAACAGTTCCTCGCTGTCAAAACTGTCGTCGATCACAGCTGCTGTTGCTGCGTGTACAGTCTCTGATGGCCTTTCCACGTACAGCTTAAGGAGGTTGGCATGGTATATCTTGGAATGCTGGCCGACCTTCACCTTGTAGTCGTTGATCCCCACCACGGTCTCCACTTCGTACGGGCCTTTCCACTGCATCAGCAACTTATTGTGGTCGGTAGGTAGCAGCACTAGTACTTTGTTGCCAGGTGAACTTCCTGTTCACAGCCCTACGATCACGAGCCCTAGCTGCTTCCATCACTTGGCGCCTTAGGGGTAACGGTACCAAGACTTGACCTAGTGGTTTCCCGCCGTTGGCCCTCGGATGCTGGAAGATTCTGTACAGGATCTTGGCCTTTACCTCAAAATATACCGTGCCACTGCGTTTGGTCACGTGGTCCTGGAGTTCCTGTACTTGGTTAAAGTGCTATCAGCTTCCTGGAGCTGAATCAGTTTATCTCTGTCCACGATGGCAGCTTTGGAGCTTTCGGCGACCTTCAGTGGCGTGGAAGTCTTGTCTCTCTTGGCCTGGGCCCTAGTAGTGACAGCACCGACGATCTCTGGTCGGCAGGGCTGAGCCGGAGCAGCCACATTATCCCGTAGCAGCTCTGCAAGGTCTCCATCGGGAAACGGCAATGGATCCTCCTCCACAACTTCGCGGCGTTGGGTTGCGGCAGGACTCCATTCTGAATCGGTGTCGTCGGGTCGTCTCGCGCCGTCGATATTCCCGATCATCAAGTCGTATAGCGGCTTCTTCAGGCAAACTGCTTCTACTTCGCCTATGTAGAAAGGAGTGCTGACTTGAATCTTCGCAACTGGCGCTCTCACACATTTGCTGTCGGCCATAAGTGTCCATTTAGAATCGCCCGTGAACTGTTCTTTAGCGATTAGATCTTCTCTGACGATGACTCCACTGCAACCAGAGTCTCTTAGGACAGTCACTTCATGATTTCCGACGCGTCCCTTGGAAACAGGCATGTTCTGGACGGTCACAGCTGCGCTGGCGACGACGGGGATGGATTTCCTGTTGGCAAAGAGAAGTTGGCCATCAGTCATGCACCCTTGCACCTCCGCAGGAGTAGCTGTGCGCTTGGTCTCACTCGGAAGAATGACGCTCCCGCCGCACACTTGATGGTCAGATCTACTGGTTTGCCGTTGATTGGAGAAACGTCTCTGTCGGTTGCCCGCCGCTGCGTTGTCCGTATTGCTCTGCTGTCCGCTATTTCTGTTTTGAGGGCAGTTGGCAGCTGAAACAGCCTCTTGAATGCCCTTTCCTGGAAGGTGGCGTGGAGTCAGTGTGTCTCTGGTTCGTCTGACTCCCCTGGATCTGGTTCCGATGGTTTCCAGTCTTCTGAAAATGTTTCGTCGCCTTGGGTGGCCCCAGCGTCTTCCCGTGAGCGACGAGATATCTTTCAGCAGCTTCAGCAACGTCTTTTAGCGTCTGCAACTTTTGTATTTCCAAGTGGGTCGCCAGGTCCTTGTGACAGGCATTGAGAAATTGTTCCTTCACGATCAGGTCAAGGAGACTGTCGTAAGACTTCCTTTCGCCTGATAACTCCACCCACTTATGTAGATATGACGACAGGCGCTCCACAAACTGCTTTGGCGTCTCGTCTGACAAAGGCCGGCATTCACGGAAGCGTTTACGGTAGTCCTTCTCTGTAAAGTTGTAGCACTGCAATAGGGCCTCTTTCAAGACGTCGTAGTCTTTGGCGGCATCGTTCGACAGTCTGGTGTAAACTTCGAGTGCTTGCCCTGTCAGAAGTGCACTTAGTCGAATCGCCCAGACTTGAGGTTGCCAGTTAGAGCTTTCAGCGAACCTTTCGAATCTCGCCAGATAACTGTCGATCTGGTCCTTCCCGTCGACGAAGGCTGGCAATTTTGGAGCTTTGTTGTCACTGATAACTTGTGGCGCGTTCTGCTGTTGCTGGATGCGCGTCATTTCTAGCTGGAACTCAAGACGCTTCAGTTCGAGTTCTCTTTCTTCTCGGCGACGTTGTTCTTCTCTTTTTTTCACGCCGCCTTTCTAATTCTCGTTCTTCACGGCGACGCTGCTCTTCTAATTCTCTCTCTTCACGGCGACGCTGCTCTTCTAATTCTCTTTCTTCACGCCGACGTTGTTCTTCTCTTTCTTGACGCTGCAGTTCTCTTTCTTCACGCCGTCGTTGCTCTTCTTGTTCTCTTTCTTGTATTCTCTTCTGAGACTTGACGTACTCCGTCAGCTGCTTGCCTTTTAGATTCATTTCAATTCCTTGCTGCCAGAAATCAGCCATCTTGATGCTTTTCTGGAAAGTTCTTGACTGTTCTGTGCCTTTCTAGAATGTTCTAGAACAGCACACTTTCTGCAGTAGCGCTGATGCTTGTCACTTGTGGCCTTCGTTGATGCAGGCCCCGCTGTCCTCGTCGTATGCGACGCTGCACCAAGCTGGTGTTGATGTATACGCTCCTGTGCTGAAGTAGACGCGACATCCGCTCGTCGCTCTCTCTAATACTGGCGATGTAGCTCCGAGACTGTCCCTCGACGTAGTCTTGCGGCAGCCACGTAGTCCCGCTCTGTTGTTCGCTCACGAAGCAACTCTTCGGCGACTACACGCCCTTGCAGTCAACCCGAATCTATCGGGGATGTAGTCCCAGTATGTTGGCCCCTCCCGACGCAACTCGTTGGCGGCTATCCTCGATGACTGCCTTTCGTAACGTTGACTCGCTTGTTGTAGCAGTTGAACCCTTGGCTATGACGTAGATCGCAGGCTTAGCCCCCCAAAATGTTACACTCGTTGGATGTTTTTTTTCTATCAGTAGTTGATTCAGCCCCAATGCTGAAGTCCTGATGAGTTTATCCATGCAACCCGTTCAATCAGCAACAAGGCACGGAGTCGTCGTATGAAGTTTTCAAACTTTATTCAGCGTTCATCAACAACTGCATACAATCGCCTTTTCACTCTCCTCTTTCACAACACAGTGTGTCAATTATATAGTTTTTCTCTCAACTCGAGATAACCTCAGAATGTTCCCGATGACGCTTTACAACCAATCACACTAAAGTTCGTCATCACTGACTTACGTCATACAACATTCTTTTCGGTCCAAGAATGTTCTCAAATATCAGGAAGCTTCGATCGACAGTAAACAAGCAAATCTAGAGAATTCTCCAATAATATCGACTAACGAAAATTATCAACGTTATACAAAGCTTCTTCTAACAACAATGCAAACTCAAATCAACGGTAAATACACTCTATTATTGAATACTTTGCAAAGCGAAACGATTAGATCTATCGTGCGCGTTTCAGACAAACTATCCTTCGCGTTTCAACGTAACAACCACATCTTTCATTCGTGTATTTTTAGTGCCTTGGCCTGTTAATCGGAAAACATGAAATGTAGGCTAATTACAGACCAAAGTTGTTTGCGGAAATAAAGAAGAAATCACAACAATATCAGAGTAAAGGTTGTGTTTGTAATCAAAAGGAACGGTGGTTAAAGGAGGAATATTTGCAGGATGCGCACCACAACAGGGAAGACACATGTGGACCCCACTGCAACAACGATACAAATGACATTCAGGTCTGGGAGTTTGCCAGATACAACAATCTGATTCTGGCAAACACGCTTGGTCTCCACAAAAACGTCTTTAATGCCTAAAGGTGTTATTTATTTATTATTTCTTATTGATGATTTTTATAGCGCACTTATCTCGCCGTACTTGACCAGACTGTAGGCGCTGGCCGATACAGTATCTAACTCAAACCGCCAGAGACGCTCACCCGCAGCCTTTGAGTGCATGGTCTGACGCCCGGACAACTGAGCACTATCCTGGCCAGCCAGGGATGGGGGAGAAGGACCAAGTGCATGCTGGGTATGTTCTTGTTACCGGCACTCACCCGTCTAGGACATGAGCGTCAGGATCGTTAAAGTCCGTTATGATGGAATGTATGCGATACACAGACTAGACCTCGGTTTAAACTCTCAACCGAAGGAGTAGGAAACGGGAGTAAAGTGTCTTTCCCAGAGACACAATGGCCCGGACAGGGCTCGAACCCGAGACCTTCAGATCCGCAAGCCAAAGCACTACCATTAGACCACCGTGCCTATAGCTACGTGAAGGATCTAACAAACTCCCATAGTTCTTAATTTGTAAGTAAATTAAAAAAAAAATTATGTAAGGGCTGAAGAGTCTTCCTGATGAAGTGTTTAAACCTATTAAAGATGAAGACCTTGAAGCAACTAGCAGACACTTTTTAATGTTAGCGGATGACATGAGTCATCACAATCAGAGAATAAATACGTCAGGTAACATAATCACAAAATGCTAATAAAATTTTCAAGTTTTACAATCGTATAGGTCGGCAGTTACCAAATTATGTTTTGATGAGCGACTTTGAACTAGCTAATAGTAATAATTTGTTTATAAACACCAAAGTGCTATCCACAGGAATCAGGCCAAGAATCCAGATAAATTATATTCATGGTCTTCTCAGTCTCTGAAAACTAAACTTCCAGTGTCTGTTGTAGGATTATCAGGGCTTCCTGAATCTATCTTACATAGGCAAGCAGTTGCTTCCTTATGTAAAGTCAGGATGGCGACAGAGAGAAATTTTTCAAAGCAGTCAGTTTTATACGCTTTCCAATCTAAAACCTAAAACAATTATCTAACTATATTAATGAAAGACTTGCCAAAATATCCGGAAATTACGTTTTGAGAATTTATTCAAGTTTTTGTGTTTTTTATCCAATTGAGTTCGTTTGCCGAAAAAATTACAAAGGATCAAAGAAAAAGGCTGCTGACGTTTTGTACTAATTTCGATTCAAATATCGTTATATTTCCTGGGTTTTTCGTCAAATCTTTATGTTCCTGATTTAATCTGATGATTACATAATAATTTCGATCAAATCTTTAAAGTCCAGCTCAGATGGATGTGTCCTCCTTTCCCTTGAGGGCCAATCCAGAATCCTCAGTTTTCGTCCTATCCCTCTCTCGCCGACGATGCTTCGCTGCTTTTATGGCCGTAGTTTCTATGCTCTGTTTCCATAGCGCCGTTTGTCCATTATCCACATTATCCAAATGACGTCCATTTGCAAGGCATCTTCCTTGTTTCCGCCAATGGTGTGGAGTCTTCTGTTTCTCTTGCATAGAAACTGCAAGTTTTCCAGCCCTGTTGTTAAGTCATGTGAAGATTTCATCATTGTAGTCTTGCGCTGCGGTCCCGAAGAGGAAGGGTTCCATCCATTTAGGTCTCGAAACTTCCATATTAAGCTAAACTAAAAACTATTACAAAAATCCTATAGCAGCCTGAATAACCAAAATATGCATAACAACTATTTCTAACTAACATTTCCAAGCTACAAAATATCTTTCTCTAAACTATATGACGCAATTTTGACGACGACATCATGCGCCGTAATGACGTCAGATTAATCTCCAAAGTCTCTTTTCTCGAATGCAGGCCATTTCTTCGGCACAGTTTTATGCAACATAAACGCGCTCGCATAACGAAGTCTTGTGGTGAAACCATTGTCCGTTTCGCTGCTTCATCACCAGTCATTTTGTAATCGTTGCCCAGTAGGCGTAGTCCATTCAAGATGGCTGTCCGCGGTGCTGGTTAGTAGATCTCTCGCCGATGTCACCCTTCGGCCTTTGGGGTCACACTCGGGCCTCGCTTTGCTAGAAGACTGCGGCTCATGGGTCAAACATGAAAAAGACCGTAGTGGCAGTGTGGGATTGTCTGGGTGTATATCCCCCTGTAGCCGTGGTGCGTTTCCTTGCTGGATTTTCCGCTTGGACGCATCCCCTTGTTGGACTCCGTGGTGGGTGGGGAGCAGGGGGGATGAATCTAAAATTTAAAAACATGGCTTCAACACAGACGAAAAACGACTTCACGATGACGGACACGGACAGTGACTTGGATACGAGACAGAAAGCTTGTGACTTTGGGATGGATGGGGCCTGGCCTCGCTTTTTTGTTGTGGAGATGGCGGATCCGGCTCTGCCACTGGGCAAGCTTTCCCCGTTTGCTATTTATAAGGGCTTTCAATCTCTTTCTATAGTTGATATCAAAGATGTTAAAAAAAAAAAAAACTTCGATCTGGGGCCTATCTGGTGGAGTGCTCGACCAAAAGGGCATCGGATTGTCTTTTGAGGAGGAATTTAATCGTCTTTGTTGATAGACAGATCAAGTTTCAGTGCATGGACGGTTGAATTCCTCCAAAGGAGTCATCCGATGCCAGGACTTGGCTGATATGTCCGAATTAGAAATCCGTGACGAGCTCTACAGCCATGGGATCACAGCAGTACAGAGTGTATTTGTCACCAAAGGACCCAAGCGTATCCCTACCAACACACTTTTTGTGACTTTTGCCATGGCCAAGTTGCCAGAGTCACTGAAGGTGGGATACCTTAGGGTGAAGGTGACACCGTTCATACCATCACCGTTGCGCTGCTACCGTTGCCAAAGGTTTGATCACGGTAACAAGACATGTAAAAACAAAGAAATGTGCAGAGAATGCGCAGACAAGCATGAAAATGAATGCAATGACCCCATATGCTGCGTGAATTGCGCGGGGCAGCATTCCTCCACCTCCAAAGATTGCCCTCAGTGGCAGTTGGAGCTTGAGATCCAAAAGGTGCGGGCCACTGAGGGGTGCTCCTTCGGGGACGCGGGGGAAAAAGTTATGGGTATGAGGGCAGGCGTGTATTTTCATGTGCAAGTTTTTGCAGTGAGCGATTGATTGATTGATTGATTGATTGATTGTTGCTTTAGGTCCAGCGGACTCTTCCGAGCCAAATCAGGACCGGAAAACCCCCGATCCACATAAAAGATCTGCTGAAACAACCCTAGTGGGAAAATTGAATGCCCTCCACCGGCCAGTCACTTTATAATAAAGACATCCCACGCAGGGGACGGCTGAGGCTTTACCCCAACTACTCGAACCCCCGGTTACAAAAACAAAATAGAATACAAACATCATTATAAATTATCAACAAAACACATACATATAAAATGCCTACATTGCTAAATAATAACATCATAGGAAGCCCTAGTGACCACCCGGCAGAAAGCGTCCAACACTACCAAGCTGATCCATGGTTCCGCTAGGAAAGGCTATTTAAAAGCCTTGGATCCAATCCATCATCAAGGTCTTCGGATCTGTCTGGGTGCGTTTCGCACTTCACCAAAGGAAAGTCTCTACGCTGAGGCTGGTGAACCTCCCTTAGAGATCCGCAGGATTCAGCTCGCCATGAATTATTTTCTCAAACTTAAAGCAAACCCTGAAAATTCCGCTTATGATTGTGTTCTAAACCCGTTATTTACACTTAAATACTCCAACAAACCGACAGAAATTCCTCCTTTTGGTATCAGAATACGTCCTCACTTTGACACTGCAGGCATAGATGTTGACTCTGTTAATGATGATCAATTGCTAACTGTACTTCCACCTTGGAACCTCATCAACCCTATTATCAATTTCAGTCTCACATCCTTCAAAAAGACCGAAACTTCCGAAGCTGTTTATAAGCAACTTTATCTCGAACAATGTTCACTATATAAAGGATATGACAAACTTTTTACAGACGGGTCGAAGAAAGGAGACTCAGTTGCTGCTCGCGTCGGTCTCAGGAAGACACCTAGACCAGCATTTGCAACAGCGTCTACCTGATTTTTGTTCTGTTTATACAGCTGAGCTCAAGGCAATTCATCTAGCTCTGAAACAGGTTTATCAATCCAAGAGAACCTCGTTTTTAATCATGTCTGATTCACTGTCAGCACTTCAGGCTCTTTCCACGAGAAAGATAATCACACCCTTTTCTGGCAGAGATCCATAACCTCCACACAGAACTTGTTTCTGAGGGTAAAAAGATAGTTTTTATGTGGGTACCTAGTCACATGGGCATCCACGGCAATATTGCAGTGGACAAAGCGGCTAAAGAAGCTCTGCACCTAGATTTCCCTTCAGAGATTTTCCAGTTTGTTCCATACTCTGACCTGCGTTGTATGACTGGAGTTTATTGTAAACGGCTGTGGCAGACTGAATGGTCTAAGCAAATCAATAACAAATTATTTGAAATTCTTCCGGATTTATCTGCTTCTTTGCCTAACTTTGCGTCCACCCGCAAAGAGGAAACTGTTTTGGCTCGCCTTCATATTGGGCATACTTGTGTCACCCATAATTTCCTTTTAAAAGGAGAGGAACCACCATGGTGCTTTGCATGTGACAAAACGTTTTCCGTTCGTCATTTTATGTCTGAATGTGCTGATCTGGTTGATTTAAGGGAAAGATATCTTGGTTCAGTACCTTTTAATGAGTTTTTTAAAGTATGCAATGGTCAGAACCTGTTTCAATTTTTACAAGATGTTGGTTTGTTTTATCGCATCTAAATCATGTCGTCTTGTCTTGTATTCTTGTTTGGATTTTATTGAAGAAACTGATTTTATTTACATCTTTCAAAATATTTAAATGTTAACAGTTTAATCTCATTTTACTAAATTTTTGTGGTCCTGATTC
Organism: Oncomelania hupensis; assembly: GCA_036898135.1. Taxonomy (NCBI): domain Eukaryota; kingdom Metazoa; phylum Mollusca; class Gastropoda; order Littorinimorpha; family Pomatiopsidae; genus Oncomelania; species Oncomelania hupensis. The sequence goes on along the minus strand of CM072520.1, from coordinate 9,828,945 downwards.
GGCTCTTGGCAGTCCGCTGGACACTATAAGCACTGAGTATCTAATCTAATCTAATCCAAGCTGATCCAACAGACCTCATACACAAACAAGGAGTCTTGTCCAGGAAGAGTTTTCAAGAAAAAAGGTAGGTCATTGATCTAGCGAAGAAGAGCAAATGAGGAAGACAGCGACAGTGGGAATTTAAAGCACTAAATTTCCAGAAAGTGGGGATACTATTTATACCGAAACCCCCGGCACTCCAACGGGGGTGGGGGGGGGGGGGTACTGTTGCCGCAGTGAATCGGTCTTGCCTATAAAGGAAAGACAGGTTTTCAACTGGGGCTTTCACTTTTCCCTTTATAGGTTAAAACAATCTACAGTGGCAAGATTGCTCATGACCCCAAGGGGTTGCAGTGAGCGATGTGCGCCCTAAATTATAGAGTGCAAGCAACAAACACTGCTGTATGGAGCTAAATTTGTGAATCACGGAGAGGAATTTGAACATAGCCTATATGTTGCTCTAATGCCAGCAGAGATTTTCAAGCGGGGATTTGTGTGGGCGTGGTTGTGTACTATTTCACGCCTATCTCAAGCAGTGTGTCGTCCTGCTGTGGGGGTCCTGCGAGGCAGCACCCAGTCGTCGTGGAGTTGATGTCATGTGAAGAGAAGTAGAGAACTGCATGCACAACTGTGATCACTCGGACCTCTGTCGTTTTGTGTTATCTTGTCCAGACCGAAGAACCACCAGTAGCATTGTACCTGCAGGCGATCCCTGACCATTTTGCTCGGGTGCAAGCATATTTTTATAAACATGTATATATTTTGTATTTTGAATGAAAGGAAATATCTCTGAAGAAAGCATGTTTTTGTATGCGATAATAATTTATAATAATTATTTTCAACGTTTGTGAAGAGAAATAATTTATTCATGACAAGTTTGAATTTTTCGCTAGCCTTGTATTATTTAATTAATTTATTTATTTAATCGTTCTTATATAGCGCTTTTCCAGCTCAAGAGCTGCTCAAGGCGCTGGCCGAAACAGGATCTAACTCAAGCCGCCCGAGACGCCCACCCGCAGCCTTTGGGCACATGGTCTGACGCCCGGACAATTGAGCACAATCCTGGGCAGCCAGGGATGGGGGAGAAGGACCTAGGTGCATACTGGGTGTTTTCTTGTCACCGGCACTCACCCGTCTAGGATCTTTAAAGTCCGTTATGATGGAATGTATGCGACACAGACTAGACCTCGGTTTATACTCTCATCTGAAGGAGTAGGAAAACAGGAGTAAAGTGTCTTTCCCAGGGACACAACACAATGGCCCGGCAAGGGCTCGAACCCGGGACCTTCCGATCCGCAAGCCGAATTAGCACTACCATTAGACCACAGTGCCTCCTTGTAAAAAGAAGTAAGAAAAGATGTATAATTTATAAATGGAATTTGATACATTTTTTTCGACGGTTGTAAATGGAAATAATTCATTTCATAGATTACAATTAAATTGTTTCCAATGATCATAAAGGGAAATAATTTGGAAAAGTTTGTTTCAATTATGATAAAAGGAAGTAATTTGTACATGCTTGATAATAGAACGGAGAAGGGTAGTAACATGCACTAGGTTGCAGAAGAGTATGTAGGTATTTTTCCGATGTTGGTTGGTTATGTCTAAGTGTACTGGTACTGGAATCTCCACCAGCACTATACCATCAATCCTGGGTGTTTTCAGTGGCATGACCTTGACCGTTACAACCTGGCGTCTCTACTGACCGGAATATCTGAGCGCCATCCAGCAAGACTAACTTAGAAAGTCCGTAAAGAAAAAGTTCTTTTTATTATTTCCTAATAAATTTGCTTAAAAAAATGATCTGTTAAGGAATATGTCAGTTGCCGGTTGTATAAAACCCCATGTGTAGATAAATTAAGACAACTTTATTATCTCTTTCAAGAAATTACATATGGTTAGTTGGATTGAAAAGCGTATAATTTGTAGTCACTGAGAAATATTTTTATTACTGTTTACAATATTAAACCTTTGTGTATAATTAATATCCTGTACAAATCATCAGTTAATAATTATTAATTCTACAGCCACTTGTAAAATTGTATTGGTTGTAGCACGAAAGACTTTAAAGAAAATCATCATCTTATTTATTATTATTGTTTACCAGTTTTGTTTTCAATAGTTAAGTGTGATAGTGGGTATGCAGGTGAGTTAAATAGTTATATAAATATCTAGATTAGTTTGTTTTTGTGTGATTAAAAATGTTGTAATTGTTCTCTTTGGTGTTTTATGTGTTAGATTTGTGGGGTGGTTATTCTCGTATGATAAGGCAGTGGGTGTGATATAATATAGAAATAATGTCTAAAGAAATAAATTCTATAATATAGAAACCAAGTATAATCAATTAAATCTTTTTTTCTTTGGATTAAATTCTATGTGCATAGAATGTATTGTATGTACATAGAATGAATTATATACACATAGAATGCATTGTATGTACATAGAACACAGGCGGCGGAAGCTGCTCAGGATTGGGGGGGGGGGGGGGCACACACTATTCACTGACATCAGGGCCAGACCTGGGAAAAGTCGAGGGTGGGGTGGGGGTTACAGATTTAACGAAGGCGCGAAGCGCCGAGCCTTCTAGGGGGGTCCGGGGGCATGCCCCCCCGGAAATTGTTTTTTTCAAGGATGCAAAATGGTGCAATCTGAACCTTGAAAAGCCATCTGTGATGGTCTGGGACTTTGAGCTTTTTGAACAATTGAACTGACAAACTCTGGGGTACAAAAATTATCCTCTGCCCCTCCCTTAAAAAAACAACACACACACACATTTATTTATCAGCAGAGATGTTTTGTATACTATTATTATTCACTACTTTTTGTTGACCGTTAACGGTATAAAGCTTTACCTTGTAGTTTATGAACATCACCGCCCTGCTTTCACTTAATTCAGTCTTGCTGCACTAGGTTCATCGGCATTAGTACTATTTGTGAATTGTATCTTCTGGCAAAACAGTTCACTGCCTCTTTGAAGTCAATATCAACATCCCTGTGCACTTTCAGTAAAGCAAGTCCATTTAGTCTCTGTTGCCCCATTGTAGAGCGCAGGTAGTTTTTCAGGTTGCGCAACTGACTGTTTGAAAGCTCACACTCGGCAGTAGTGACAGGTAGGGTGCAAAGGTTCTAAAGCATGATGAACAGGTTGGGATAAAAAAAATCCCTGTCACAATGTTTCAGTGCTTCTGATGCCGTGGATGGGATGATAGCTGTCGCATTCTCAGCAGCACTTCGCCATTTGCAAACCCACCGTTGGTATTCTGCATCAAGGGTAGCGTTGTCTGGTAGGTCAGACTCCCACAACATTGCCAGCATCACCCCTTCTGGAACCTGCATGAAACCATCCTGGTTGTCTATTAAAGTGCTTGGCACCAGACATAGACCATCAACTGCTAGACCAGCATTTTTGAACCTCGAGTCCAATTCGGTTGACAGGTGTTCCAAGAAAGGAATGGCAATGCTAATCTTGAAATATTCTTCTGGAGTGGCCGCAGGTTGGTTGTCACGGAGAGTCTGTCGGGATGCTTGACGAGGAACAATAACATCAGTTGTCAAAGCATTTGCCATTTTGCTGACTTCTTCACTTGTAGTCGAGAAAATTGCTGATATTGAAAACGGTAGACTAAAAACTGACAGCAAATTAAAGTTTTCAAAACGCGACTGTGATGTGCACGATGTCGAAAACTGTCGGTCACTTTGATCTACGCTAAGGCTAACGATTATGACGCGTCGACAGGAAATGATGACGAAGGGACGAACTTCTCTTACTGATCAGAGGGTGATGATGATGATTATGATGATAAACACTTGTATTGCTAGATTCGATTTGAAGAAAAAAAATCCTTTAATGCCCTGGCAAAAAAAACAACAACAAAAAAACACACTACTCATTATTGGAGGGGGCAATATATAAGGCTGCCCCCTCCAACATTTTTCTAGGGGGGGGCATGGCCCCCCTGCCCCCTCCTCCCCTGCTTCCGCCGCCTGTGTAGAATGAATCATATACATAGAACCACGGAATTAGATCACTCTATGATGTGATCTAATTCCGTGATAGAACGTTATTTTTTTATTCATACGGTGCCTCATAGTATAATGCCCCTATGGATTGACACTCTGGCAAAAAATAAAAACAACCTAGTAAGCAGGGAGAAGCGGATGATATTTCATTATGTTTGGGTTTACTACAGTCTCAATATTATATAGACCTGTTTATATAAGCTATGCATTTCAACATCTCATTGCTTTTTTTAATCCCTTTCTGAAGTAGACGCAGATAGAAGCCGTCACATTTGAGATTTGTTAATGTGGACAAGGCAATTAAGGCTTACAGCCTAAGCTTAAAGTCGGACCGGTAATTTCCTACTGTAACCAGATTCATTGTTCCACGATGACAAATAGCTTTACGCTGGTTCTTACAGTAAACTTGGCCAATATCCTTTTCATCACGTCGCGGAATTATAATTTGTCACGTTCAATTTTGGCCACGCTGTGACATGCGTACCGAGTGTTATTTGGAGCAGCCTGAAAACGCTGAACGTAACGCGAACCCTGGGCTATTGCTGTTTAGTTCTAGCTGGCTCAATAAAAGTGTAGGAATAGAAGTCTGCGTCAACAAGTTGCGGATCTACCTTTTTTCTTGAAAACTCTTCCTGGACAAGACCCCTTGTTTGTGTATGGGGTCTGTTGGATCAGCTTGGGAGTGTTGGACGCTTTCTGCCGGGTGGTCACTAGGGCTTCCTATGATTGTACTATTTAGCACTATAGGCATTTTATATGTATGCGTTTTGTTGATGATTTATAATGATGTTTGTATTCTATTTTGTTTTTGTAACCGGGGGTTCGCGTAGTTGAGGTCAACCCTCAGCCGTCCCCTGCGTGGGATGTCTTTATTGTAAAGTGACTGGCCGGTGGAGGGCATTCAATTTTCCCACTGGGGTTGTTTCAACAGATCTTTTATGCGGATCGGGGGTTGTCCGGTCCTGATTTGGCTCGGAAGAGTCCGCTGGACCTAAAGCAACAATCAATCAATCAATCAATCAATCAACAAGTTGCGGATCAGCGGTTTTATGATGGCGAAGAGAAGCGTGTAGCCTATAATACAGCAGTGTATTATTACCTTCACTGCTTAATGGGCCACAATGCAACGGATTTGCGTGTTTCCGTTAATTGTTTAATTTATTCTTATTTAATTTATTTTCTAGCTCAAGAGCTGCTCAAGGCGCTAGTTGATACAGAATCCATCGGCAATTTCTAGGCGCGTAGTCCTAGGCGACCCGGGGTGGAGAGATGGGACCTAGTGGGTGCTGGGTGTATTTGTGTAGCTAGCATTCACCCGTCTAGGACATCATATCAAAGAATATACATTCTTTGATGATATTCAGCACTAAAAGTCCATGCTATAGTGCTTTGTTTTGTTTGTTGTTTTTTTTTTTTAATTTACGTCCCCGGACACATTAAGCGTATAAGGGACGGGTGAACCACCACTTTTGCTATAGTGCACAGACTAGACATCGGTTTATACTCTCCAAAAGAGTAGGATCGCAATGTCTGATGGTGGTTTTTAAAAATTATTATTTGTATTTATTTTTTTTTTTTTTTTTGTATTTATTAGTATTAATATTAATAGTAGTATTTTATTTCAGTTTGTTTGAACCTATGCCTGTTCAGGCTGCGATGTAATGGCCTAAAATTTGAGTACACTGCGTAGGCCTACATCAACTCGGATGACTTTAACTTTACATTGTTGTTAACATGTAGGTGGCCTTTCGCTGTTCAAACCCACCGCTAAACTTTGAATTTTAAGAATTCTGTTCAGCGATTTATGAAAACATTTATAAAGCACGCAAAGCCAAACTTAAAGGTCTACTTCCACACCTATTTTATATTTTGCAATCGGTAAAGATGCTGGAGAAAATATGACATGCCAAGTTTGACGGTTCAAATCCGTTTCGTTACCGAGTTATTGAGCTCCAAAATCGGCAATTTTACCTGGGTTTTAAAAGCAATTAGCAACATATGTGACCTCATAAGGTTACGGACATGGAGGGGCACGTGTCAAGGCGTCTAGAGTTACAACTTTTTACCAACATGGAGAAAAAAAAACGTTTTTTAAGTGGTCTGAAGATCTAGCAGTAGCAAAAGAAATGGACCTTACGGTTCCACTTTCATTCAGTTACACCTTTTCCAGCACAAACCCTTCGTATATGACGCAGATGATGGTTGTGAGAAGAGTGAGGCAGATCCCTGGCAGATTATTGAAAGGATCTGGTGTTTGAATCAGTGTGTGGACTATTGCATAATCATCTCAGCTGGTCATTATTTTCTTCTTTTTTTTTCGTTTTTTATTTTTTTTTATTACGGCGTTGTGAACACCCAAAAATCATTCATATCTCTCACAACAACATCTATATCATGTGTTCATAGACTTCAAGAAGGCGTTTGACCGAGTCTGGCATGCAGCTCTATGGGCAACAATGAAAGTGTACAACATCAGCCCTAAAATTATTGAAGTCATCAAAAGCCTGTATGACAAGGCTACCAGTGCAGTCCTCCACAACAGCGCCATCGGGAACTGGTTCAGAACAACAATCGGTGTGCGTCAAGGATGCCTACTCTCTCCAACACTCTTCAACGTCTTCCTAGAGCGCATCATGTCAGATGCTCTTGCAGACCATGAAGGCACAGTCAGCATAGGGTGTAGAGCAATCTCCAATCTTCGTTTTGCAGATGACATTGATGGATTGGCTGGAGAGGAACAAGAACTTGAACAGCTGGTACAGAGTCTTGACACCACCTCCAGAGCCTATGGAATGGAAATAAGTGCAGAGAAGACCAAAATGATGACCAACAACACCAATGGCATCAATACGGACATCAAAGTCCAAGGCCAATCCCTCAACACAGTGCATAGCTTCAAATATTTAGGAGCCATTGTATCAGACAATGGGTCCCGACAGGAAGTCCTCTCCAGGATCGCACAAACAACTGCTGCCCTGACAAGGTTGAAGCCCATTTGGAAAGACAGGACCATCAGTCTACATTACAATGTAAGACTGCTGCGCTCCCTTGTCATCTCCATCTTCCTATATGCTTGCGAAGCATGGACCCTCACAGCAGATCTCCAACGAAGAATACAAAGCATGGAGATGAGGTGCTACAGAAGACTTCTGGGCATTTCCTATACCCAACACATCACTAACGACGAAGTCCGACAAGCCATTGGACAACACGATGACCTGCTAACAGTGGTGAAGAAACGGAAACTCCGATGGTATGGTCACGTCACCAGATCATCAGGCCTTGCAAAGACTATTCTGCAAGGCACAGTGCAAGGAGGTAGAAGAAGAGGGAGACCGAAAAAGAGGTGGGAGGACAACATTCGAGAATGGACTGGTTTGACACTGAGCGAAGCCATGAGGGCTGCTGAGGACAGAGAAAGATGGAGTATGCTGGTTAAACGATCATCTGTGGTGCCCCTACGACCTTCGGGTTACGGGACAGGATAGGATAGGATCTCTCACAAAAAAAATATAATAAAGTAAATATCAAATAAATATCAAGCCTATTGACTTGGTTAGCGTATGCTGAAAACTATTCCTAATCTACAGGACAAAAGTCTTTTGTGACAACCTACTAGCGCCAAAACCTGATAATTACCAATATCATGTGATAATTCCAAGTAACATGTAAGAATTACAATTATCAAGGGATAAGTACAATTATAATTGAAAAATTATAAATATCTTCGCGTGATCATGTTTAATTTTCAGTGTTGGCGCTAGCAATCCGTCTGTAAACGCGCCAAAACCGAAAATTGAAATTATCACATAATAATTACAATTTTTACTTCATAATTAGGCCTACATTTTACGTGATCATGCTTAATTCTCACTAAAGCGGCTTACTAGCGCAAAAAAAAACGTGCATTTACAGGTATCAGTGATAATAGTAATTAACACTTGTTCTGTGTAATTCATATTATGACGGCATTCTAGCGCCAAAACCTGATAATTACAAATATCATGTAATAATTACAAATATCATCGACATACAGTACTCCTCTTTTAACGTCACTACCGTTTAAGGTCACAACGCGGATAAGATCAATCAGGTTGTTGGTCCCGGCCAAACACCTTCTTTGTACCATTTAGAATTCCTCGCTTAGCGTCACCTCGCCTAAGGGAAAACCTCGGATAACGTCAACCCCGTTTTGGTTCCCAAATGGAGGAGACTATTGCTTAAGAGAAATTGATGTCACAGATGACGTCATTTATGAGGTCACTTCCGGTTTTGAGATGATGTCATATATTCCTTATGATGTCATTTCCTGTTCACATAGCGTCTGTGGCAAGTCTGTCACATTTTTCTTTTGAATTCATGTTGGATGGAATTTTTGTGACTGAGTTCCACCTAACCTTTATCATAATAATACTGAAAATAAAAAAATGGGAGTGGGGGGGGGGGGTGATTGAGGGGTGGGTGGGTGTGTGATTGCATCTGTAAAAAATAGCAGTACGTCAGCCATGAAAAAAAAAGTTGTTTGGCAAATTTTGTGATCCAATGTTCACTCTTATTATTATTATTATTATTATTTTGTTTTGTTTGTTGTTTGTTTGTTTTTGTTTGTTTTGTTGTTGTTTTTGTTTCGTTTGTTTGTTTGTTTGTTTTGTTTCCAATGAGTCAAATCGAGAAGATTTCGCACAATGGCAAAAACGGGACGTATTGCCACAGTGGACCTTACCCTGAATTGTCTTCATTCACTAGCGATAAAGCATGTGCCGTGGCGTAGACAAAGTGAACAATTCGTTAAACTTGTGTAAGGTTTTCTGCAAATACACCCAGTAACTGTCTTGGTGCATACTTTTTATTCTCATTTGCGTGCGTGCGCGTTAATGTGTTTGTGTATGTGTGTGTATGTGTATGCATGTTTGAGTGTTTGAGTGTGTGCTTATCATAGACCAGGAATACTTAGACCGCGCAGTGACGCCTTTGGTGTGATGACGCGTCACGAGTTATGCGACTTGATTGTAACATGTGTGAAAATGGCTGCGTCACAGAGCGAAGATCTGATGGAGAGGGGGAAAATAAATCGCAGGAAGAGTTACGGTGACCACTGTGCAGCTTTGAACTGCACAAACGCAAGATTAAAGGCAGCATGCAAGGGGAAGAGTTTTTTTGGTTTCCCAAAGGACGAAGAACGGATCTAAGTTCTTGAAGAAATTGTAGATCTATTCTGACAGACAAGAATCGTGATATAAAAGAATTATGATGACCAAGACCGGTCAATGAATGGTTGTCAATGATACAAGACGGATTGGAACTAAGGTGATGTTTCGTGTAAGAAACGGTTTAGATTAGCCCTAAAAAAAAAAAAAAAAAAAAAAGATTGTAAGACAGTATGAGAAAAGTAAAATTTCAGCGGCTTGTTATTTGCTGTCCACCAAACTGTGTCTGTAATTCCTCAATTTCGTATCCTGTTATAATTAAATTAGGTTGTGGCAGAATATTCTAATATAAAACACAGATGCCAACCCTTTATTTTGTCACAGGACTCACTGAATGTATTGTCAATTTGAATGAAATATATAGGGTTGATTGCAGGATGGTTTCATTTGTGATCACAAAAAGTTGCCTTGTTCACCTTTTTTTAAATACGAGAGAGAGAGAGAGAGAGAGAGAGAGAGAGAGAGAGAGAGAGAGAGAGAGAGAGAGAGAGAGTATAATAATTACGTACCCTAATTATTATGTTGAAATCAATCGAAGCATATTTTTGTAAATAAATGAATTTCCGTGTGCACAACTAGATTTACGTTTCGAATTAGTCAATATCTTTATTTATATTTCGATCTCCATCTCTTTCTATATCACACACACACACAAACACGCACAAATTATACACACTAAAACTGCCAATCAATCCGTATGCTGTATAACCCCGTACGGAACAAAAAATAAATTACGCATGTATGACACATATTCTAGACTAGTGTGTGTGTTTTTTTTTAAAATATTATTATTATTTTTATTTTAACTCAATTTATCTTATACATACTGTTTATTTCAAGCAACAAAACAATGCAAAAGCCACCTATATCACGGGTTACAGTTTAGGAAGCGCTCATAACACCCTTACGGTCAAGAGGCAGCAAGTCATGAAAAAATAAACAGATGTGCATAAAAAAAATTTCTCAAATTTGAAAAGCCTTATTTCAAACATTTTCAACAGCAAAAGGTGAAAATCGCGGTCTAAAACATTTTTTAAAAATATAATTAAAAACCCCCATATATAGACAAGAGACTAAGAACCGAAAGCAAGCCCATGTGAGGTTGAAGGGACGTAACTCCTCCACCGTACATCACTTCTCATAGAGGCGATATCGCGAAGTGATCTCTCTCTTCTTCCTTTCTCTCTGGTGCTTATGCATCATATACACACGCACAAAAAATACATATACAGTAATGCATACATGCATACGCGCGCACCAACGTGCACACATGTACAAACACGCACACACACACACACACACACACACACACACACACAGTCACACGACACAAAAATTTAGCACCTCGTATAAGATCAAGTTTTTTACAGGTAGTTGATCTTATCAGAGGACTGTTTAGGGTGCCCCTCGGATAAGATCAAACAAAAATTTGGTCCCGTGGGGGGTCACCTTAAGAGAGGAGTACTGTATATCAATTAATACGTAAAAATTGTAATTATCAAGTGAAAATTAAAATGTTCGGTTTTGGCCCATTTACAGACGGGCCAAAAATAAAAATCAAACATGATCACGAGAATATATTTGTAACTGTTTAATGATAATTGCAATTCCTATCCTATCCTATCCTATCACGTAACTCGGAGGTCGTAGGGGCACCAAATATGATCGTTTAACTAGCGTACTCCATCCTTCCTTGTCCTCAGCAACCCTGATTGTTTCACTCAGTATCAAACCAGCCCAGTCTCGAATGTTGTCCTCCCACCTCTTTTTCGGTCTCCCTCTTCTTCTACCTCCTTGCACTGTGCCTTGCAGAATGGTCTTTGCAAGACCTAATGATATGGTGACGTGGCCATACCATCGGAGTTTCCGTTTTTTTTACCACTGTGAGCAGGTCATCCTGTTGTCCAGTGGCTTGTGTGATGGTCTGTCGGACTTCGTCGTTGTTGGTGTGATGGGTGTAGAAAATGCCCAGAAGTCTTCTGTAGCACCTCATCTCCATGCTTTGTATTCTTCGTTGTGGATCTGCTGTGAGGGTCCATGTTTCGCAAGCATATAGGAAGATGGAGATGACAAGGGAGCGCAGCAGCCTTACCTTGGAATGTAGACTGATGGTCCTGTCTTTCCAAATTGGCTTCAACCTCGCCGGGGCAGCAGTTTTTTTGTGCGATCCTGGAGAGGACTTCCTGTCGGGACCCATTGTCTGATACAATGGCTCCTAAATATTTCAAGCTATCCACTGTGTTGAGGGATTGGCCTTGGACTTTGATGTCCGTGTTGATGCCATTGGTATTGTTGGTCATCATTTTAGTCTTCTCTGCACTTATTTCCATTCCATAGGCTCTGGAGGTGGTGTCAAGCCTCTGTACCAGCTGTTCAAGTTCTTGTTCCTCTCCAGCCAATCCATCAATGTCATCCGCAAAACGAAGGTTGGATATTGCTCTTCCCCCTATGCTGACTGTGCCTTCGTAATCTGCATGATGTGCTCTAGGAAGATGTTGAAGTGTGTTGGAGAGAGTAGGCATCCCTTACGCACACCGATTGTTCTGAACCAGTTTCCGATGGCGCTATTGTGGAGGACTGCACTGGTAGCCTTGTCATACAGGCTTTTGATGACTTCAATAATTTTAGGGCTGATGTTGTACACTCTCATGGTTGCCCATAGAGCTCCATGCCAGAATCGGTCAAACGCCTTTCTGAAGTCTGCACATGTGTTCGTAGACTTCAAAAATTGTAATTATTCCTTGATAATTGTAATTTTCCTATCATATTTGTAATTATCTCGTGATATTTGTAATTATCAAGTTTTTGCGTTAGGAAAGCGTGACAAATACTGATCATTATTAATTAACACTGTGGATTACTTTAAATTACACAAAACACGTGTTAATTTCAATTATCTCGTGATATTGGTAACTCTTGTAAGGCATATGCCAGATTTGCTTTGGATCGTGGAGACCTTGGGCTGTTTCACACTTGTCAGCCACTTCACAACCTGGTAGGCCTTGCTGTTGTTCTTGTTCAGACTGCTCTCTATTTCTTGACATTGATATTCTATCCAGTTCTGCTTTGCTGTGCGCATGCTTGTTCAGATGTCATTGTTGATTTTTCGGTAGGCATCGGCACCCTGTGAGGTGTTCTTTTTCTTTTTAATCTCTCTTCGTTTATTACACAAATCCAAAAGTTCAGGTATGATCCACGGCTTCTTCTTTGGCCGGTGCTTGCCAAGGATCTCAGTGGCGGCATCTGTCATTGCTGAGTTGAAGATGGTGGTCATGGTGTTAACATCTACTTCACCAGCTCCCAAAATGAGCAGTGGTGAAAATTTCCATCCAATTATGGTCTAAAATATTTCTGCAACCTCCGGGTCTTGCCGTTTGTCCCGGTCGAACTTCAATATAGTGCACTTGGCTGTGTTTACTCTCTTCAAGTGGAGTCGGAAACATCATCACGAGATCGTGGTCACTTCCGATGTCTGCTACTGGAAAAGTGCGTGTCCTGCCAATGTTGATGCTTGATCTGAAGCGTTTCTTGACTATGATGTAGTCGATCTGGTTGTGATGCTCCCAGCCGGGACTGTGCCATGTCCATCGTCTGAAGTTTTTGTGGAGACCAAGCGTGTTTGCCAGTACCAGATTGTTGTATCTGGCAAGCTCCAAGAGTCTCAGACCCCTGTCATTTGTCTCGTCGCAGTGGAGTCCACATGTGTCTCCCCAGTTGTGGTGCGTATCTTGGCCAACCTTGGCATTCCAGTCGCCCTCCATTATGACTACGTCCTTCTTCGGCACTTGGTCAAGAACAGTCTGTAGATTTTCATAGAAATCCTCCACTTCGCTGTCGTCATAGTCTGTTGTTGGGGCTGGGGCCTGTTAATTAGTTAGTTACTCATTGCTAACATGATTCAGCGGACTGCAAAGAGCTGGATCAGGACCACAAAATATAGACCACAACTTCGCTGAAAGAGGACTCGACCCTGATCCGCATAAAAGATCTGCCGAAACAACCCTAGTGATAACATAAGCTGATCCAACAGACCTCACACACAAATGAGGAGTTTTGTCCCGTAAGTTTTCAAGAAAAAAGGTAGGTGATTGTGTTACACTCGATGTTGTTTTTTCTCTATCAGTAGTTGATTCAGCCCCGATGCTTGAAATCCTGATAGGTGTAACTCAGATTCGTTTATCCACGCAACCCGTTCAATCATCAACAAGTCAGGAGTCGTCGTATGAAGTTTTCCACTTTTATTCAGCACAAATCAACAACTGCATACCATCGCTCAATCGCTTTTCCACTCTACAATTGTCAACTTTGAACTTTCCACTTTTTAACAACTTTCTCAACTCTAATACAACAGCTCTCTCTACCGTCAACTCTCTCTAAAAAAAAAACCACAGAGTGTAACATTTTGGGGGCCAAGCCTGCGATCCACGTCATAGCCAAGGGTTCAACTGCTACAACAAGCGAGTCAACGTTACGAGAGGCAGTCATCGAGGATAGTCGCCAACGAGTTGCGTCGGGAGGGGCCAACATACTGGGACTACATCCCCGATAGATTCGGGTTGACTGCAAGGGCGTGTAGTCGCTGAAGAGTTGCTTCGTGAGCGAACAACAGATCGGGACTACGTGGCTGCCGTAAGACTACGTCGAGGGACAGTCTCGGAGCTACATCGCCAGTATTAGAGAGAGAGCGACGAGCGGACGTCGCGTCTACTTCAGCACAGGAGCGTATACATCACACCAGCGTGGTGCAGCGTCGCATACTAGACTAGGGGGCGCAACTCGCGTGCGACCAGTAGTGTCCATCTTGATCTGCGTTTAATTTGGAGTTTTAAGTGTTTGTAGATTAATTTGTGGCTTGAAAGCTGGTAGAAAATTATGTAAGACTGTTGCAGTGAATTCTACGTTGGCTGTATGACCAAATAATCGACTATCGTGTTGTGAAACGTATGTATTGAGTCCTTTGACCGGGTTTGATCTCGGACGCCATATTTGTTTCCATGCGCCGCCATATTTGTTTACGTTGACATTGACTGACCGCGTCAGTATTTGTTTATATGCGCCCGTTACGCTGCATTGCTCGGTATACACGAAAGACTCTGATCGAGTGTAGCGTTCCCACTTCAGTTGCTACCATTGACCTTTCCTTCTTGCGTGACCCTGTCTTGAAAGAATTGAGGCCGAGAAGGAGAGGTAGGAGAGGAGGTCTACGTATGCGTCGTCGTCGTTTTTGTCTGCCCCTCCCATCCATTGTCTTAGGTAACGCCCAGTCTCTGGGTAACAAGACTGATGAACTGTATGCCTGCTGCAAGTACTTGCGTGAGTTCAGAGATGCGAATATATTGTGCTTCTCTGAGACCTGGTTGAAGGAAGATGTACCTGACCCCAGCATTCCCGGCTTCTCTGTGCACCGCTGTGATAGAAGTGCAGAAGTCACTGGGAAGACTCGTGGTGGAGGCGTCTGCATCATGGTAAACACTCGCTGGTGCACTAACGTGACGATTAGAGAGTCCTTCTGTCACGAGGACATTGAATTGCTGACTGTTGCACTTCGGCCATTCTACCTGCCGCGCGAGTTCAATCAGATCTTCATCACAGCTGTTTATGTCCACCCCAGGGCCAACACGACGACTGCAGCCCACATACTCAGTGATGTCGTTAATTCTCTCTCGTCTCTGTCTCCAGATGCACCATCCTTCATTCTGGGGGACTTCAACTATCTGCAGCTGAACCGTGTACTGCCACACTTCAAACAGTACGTGACCTGCGGCGACAACACCCTTGATCTCTGTTATGGCAACATTAAGAACGCCTTCAAGTCTGGTGCGCTTCCCAACTTGGGCCGATCTGTCCATACCATGGTACAACTCATCCCCATCTACAAACAGAAGTTGAAATGCTCCAAGCCTGCAGTCCAGTCCATCAAAGTCTGGAGCCCAGAGTCGGTGGAGATCCTCAATGGTTGCTTTGCCTGCACCGACTGGGATATTTTCCTAGAAGACGGCAGCTCCCTCGATGAGGCTACCAGTGCTGTCTCAGACTACATTAACTTTTGTGTGGATCTGTTGGTGGAGACGAAGGAAGTAAAAGTGTACCCTAACAGCAAGCCCTGGGTCACAGCCGAGTTGAGACAGCTGCTGAGGGACAGACACACTGCGCTCCAGGAGGGAGATAGGGAAGGCATGCGGGAAATCCAGAAGAGGATCGACAGAAAAATCAAAGCGGAGAAGAAGAAATACTCGTCCAAGCTTGAAGACAACTTTCGGCAGTGCAACTCTAGGCAGTATTGGCAAAACATTTCGACCATCACCGGCTACAAACCACAGCGGGGTGTTTTGCTGACTGAAGATGAGGAAAAATTAGCCAATGATCTTAATGTCTTTTATACACGTTTTGACAAGTATGACTTTAGTGCTGAACAACAACAGGCTCTGGCTGAGACTCAATTCCGCAGCAGTAGGCCCATCCCTGTCCAGGAGGCGGACGTTCGCAAGATCTTCAGGGGCTTGAATTCCCGAAGTGCAGCGGGTCCTGATCGAGTCAGCGGTAGAACACTGAAGTTGTGCAGTGATATGCTGTCTCCTGTCTTCACCAGTCTTTTTCAGCGCTCCTTTGATGAAGGCCACGTACCGCAACTATGGAAGACCTCAACTATAATCCCGGTGCCGCAGAAGAAATCACCGGCCCAGCTAAATGACTACCGGCCTGTGGCGCTCACTTCCATTCCGATGAAGTGTGCTGAGAAGATTGCACTGAGACATCTCAGAGAAGAAACAGTGAGGCACCAGGATCCAATGCAGTTTGCCTACTCTGAGGGTCGTGGCACAGAGGATGCCATCCTGACACTGCTGCACCACTTGTACCAACACCTCGATAGTCGGGGAACTTATGCGCGCATCATTTTCTTGGATTTTTCCAGCGCGTTTAACACTCTGCAGCCACATCTCCTCACGCAGAAGCTCCTGGCCATGGATGTCAGCCCGACCTTGATAAGGTGGATCCACAGTTTTATGACAGTACGTCCACAGAGGGTCAGGATTGGCACTACCATGTCCTCCATACTGATGACTAACACTGGGGCTCCTCAGGGATGCGTGCTATCCCCAGTCCTGTTCACCACCTACACTGCCGACTGTCGCTCAACAGACCCCAGCAACATCCAGGTCAAGTTTGCCGACGACACATCCCTTTCAGGATTGGTGAACACCGACGAGACGGCATACAGGTTGGGCGTGGACGGGTTGGTGGAGTGGTGCGACAGGAACTACCTGGAGCTTAACGTTGCCAAGACGGAGGAGATGGTGATTGATTTCCGCCTCAAGTCCAGTACCATCAAGCCACTCACCATCAAGGGCGAAGCAGTCCGGATAGTTGACAGATACAAGTACCTTGGCACGGTGATTGACAACAAGCTAAACTGGTCTGCAAACGTGGACGCCTGCTGCAAGAAGGCAAACCAAAGACTCTTTTTCCTCCGCAAGCTCAGACAGTTCAGGGTCAATAGCACAATCCTGCAACTATTCTATCAGTCAGTGGTGGAGAGCATACTGTTGTTCAATCAACTATGCTACTACAACTCCACCAAGCTGGCAGATAGAGAGAGGATGGGCAGAGTCACTTCAGCAGCAGCTAAAGTGATAGGGAAGGAGGTTAGACCCCTGGCGGAGACCTACAGCAGGGTGGCGCTGAGGAAGATCAGCAAGATTCAAGCAGATGTGTCTCACCCGCTGCATGAAACTGTTGCTGGGTGTGTGTCGAGGCGCAACACAGGGCGCTTAATCTCCCTGTGGGCCCGAACCTCTCGATTCAGTGACTCCTTCCTCCCCATGGCTATCCGCCTGGCCAACAGTGCCCCACAACAAGGAGGCTGGGGATTGGCTCATAGGCTGTGACTTGCTCAGTAGGTCAGCAGACTGTTCATCTAAACCAAGTCTTTCATCAACAAAGAAAGTAGGCAAGTAATCAGGCTATGTACATGTGTGTGTGTGTGTGTGTGTGTGTGTGTGTGTGTGTGTGTGTGTGTGTGAAATAACATCTTATTTTATAATGTAGTCTAAGGCATGCATTATATTATATTTTATAATTATTGTTAGTTTGAGTGACATGTAATGCATATATGTGTGTGTGTGTGTGTAGTGTATGGGTGTATATAGGTGTATGTATATGTATGTATATATGTGTATATGTATGTATAGATATCTAGTATAAATATGTGAAAGTGTGTGTGTGTGTGATAGTGCGCGTGTGCTTGTGTGTGGGTGTGTGATAACTTTATGATCTTAATCACTGTAGATATCATCATGATCATAATTATTTATTTTCAGTTTAATGTGTGGTTTTTATTGTTTGAGATTTTATATGCAGATGGACACTGCAATAAGAATTTCCTTGCAGGTACATGTATTTATTGATTGATTTATTGTTGCTTTAGGTCCAGCGGACTCTTCCGAGCCAAATCAGGACCGGAGGTACATGTATTTGTGGGGACAA
Organism: Oncomelania hupensis; assembly: GCA_036898135.1. Lineage (NCBI taxonomy): Eukaryota > Metazoa > Mollusca > Gastropoda > Littorinimorpha > Pomatiopsidae > Oncomelania > Oncomelania hupensis. The sequence continues at coordinate 9,811,195 of CM072520.1, read as the reverse complement.
TAAAGAGTCTGTATTCTGTATTCTGTATTCATACGACGAGGACAGCGGGGCCTGCGTCAGCGAAGGCGACAAGTAACAAGCATAAGCGCTACTGCAGAAAGCGTGCTGTTCTAAAACAGTCTGGAAAGGTACAGCACAGTCAAGAACTTTCCAGAAAAGAACTTTCCAGAAAAGCATCAAGATGGCTGACTTCTGGCAGAAAGGGATTGAACTGAATCTAAAAGGCAAACAGCTGACGGAGTACGTCAAGTCTCAAGAGAGAATATGGCGTGAAGAAAGAGAAATATAATTAGAACGGAAGCGTCTAGATTTAGAAGAACAGCGTCTGGAAAAAGAAGAACAGCGACGGCGTGAAGAAAGAGAAGAGCAGCGGCAAGAAAGAGAAAAGCAGCGGCAAGAAAGAGAAGCTGAGCGTCAGCACCAGCTAGAGCTGGCGCGTATTCAAAACAATCAGCATGCGCCACAAGTCATCAGCGACCACATGGCTCCAAAATTGCCAGCGTTCGTCGACGGGAAGGACCAGATCGACAGTTATTTGGCGAGATTTGAAAGGTTCGCCGAAAGCTCCAACTGGCAACCTCGAGACTGGGCGATTCGACTAAGTGCACTTCTGACAGGGCAAGCGCTCGAAGTTTACACCAGACTGTCGAACGATGACGCCAAAAACTACGACGTCTTAAAAGAGGCCCTATTGCATTGCTACAGTTTTACAGAAAAGGGCTACCGTAAACGCTTCCGTGAATGCCAGCCTTTGTCAGACGAGACACCAAAGCAATTTGTGGAGCGCTTATCGTCATACTTACACAAGTGGGTGGCAAAGGGAAGTCTTACGAAAGTCTCCATGACCTGATCGTGAAGGAGCAATTCCTCAATGCCTGTCACAAGGACCTGGCGACCCACTTAGAATTACAGAAGCAACAGACGCTTAATGATGTGACCGAGGTTGCTGAAAGATATCTCCTCGCTCACGGGAAAACGTTGGGGCCACCCAAGGCGACGAAACCATTTCAGAACACTGCAAACCATGGGAACCAGATCCAGGGGAGTCAGACGAGCCAGAGACACACGGACTCCACGCCACCTCCCAGGGAAGGGCATTCAAGAGGGTGTTTCACTTGCAACGCTACAGACCACAGAGCGGCTAACTGTCCTCAAAACAAAAGTAGCGGACAGCGGAGCAGTACGGACAATGCAGCGGCGGGCAACCGGCAGAGGCGGTTCTCCAATCAACGGCAAACCAGTAGATCTGACCATCAGGTGTGCGGCGGGAGCGTCATTCTTCCGAGTGAGACCGAGTGCACAGCTACTCCTGCGGACGTTCAAGAGTGCATGACTGATGGCCAACTCCTCCTTGCCAACGGGAAATCCATCCCCGTCGTCGCTAGCGCAGCTGTGACCGTCCAGAACATGCCTGTTTTTTCAAGGGACGCGTCGGAAATCATGAAGTAACTGTTCTAAGAGACTCTGGTTGCAGTGGAGTCATCGTCAGAGAAGATCTAATCGCTAAATAAACAGTTCACTGGCGATTCTAAATGGACACTTATGGCCGACAGCAAGGGTGTGAAAGCGCCAGTTGCGAGGATTCAAGTCAGCACCCCTTTCTACATAGGCGAAGTAGAAGCGGTTTGCCTGAAGAAGCCGCTATACGATTTGATGATCGGGAATATCGACGGCGCGAGACGTCCCGACGACCCCGATCCAGAATGGAGTCCTGCTTCAACCCAACGCGTCGAAGTTGCGGAGGAGGATCCATTGCCGTTTCCTGATGGAGACTGTACAGAGCTGCTACGGGACAATGTGGTTATTCCGGCTCAGCCCTGCCGACCAGAGATTGTCGGTGCCGTTACTACCAGGGCCCAGGCCAAGAGAGACAAGACGTCTACGCCACTGAAGGTCGCCGACAACTCCAAAGCTGCCATCGTGGACAGAGATAAACTGATCCAGCTCCAGGAAGCTGATAGCACTTTAAACAAATACAGGAACCGCCAAGACCACGTGACCAAAGGCAGTGGCACGGTCTATTTTGAGGTGAAGGCCAAGATCCTGTACCGAATCTTCCAGAACCCGAGGGTCAACGGAGGGAAACCACTACGTCAAGTATTGGTACCGTTACCCCTAAGGCGCCAAGTGATGAAAGTAGCGCATGACTCAATCATGGGAGGTCACCTAGGCATCAAGAAGACGTCGGACAGAATCCAGGCGGTGTTCTACTGGCCAGGGCTTCATGCGGACGTCAGCCGTTTCTGCCGGTCATGTGACATTTGCCAGAAGACCATACCTCGAGGAAGGGTTCCTAAAGTGCCTATGCAGAGGATGCCTCTGATCGACCGACCTTTCAAGAGGGTGGCCTTGGATTTAATCGGCGAAATAAAACCTCCGAGTGAAGAAGGTCATCGGTGGGTATTGACTTTAGTGGACTATGCGACTCGGTACCCAGAAGCAGTGCCACTGAAGAAGATTGACACTGAAACTGTAGCAGAGGCACTGGTGGACATCTTCAGCAGACTTGGAGTGCCCGAAGAAATTCTGACAGACCTCGGGACGCAGTTCGTCTCTGACTGCATGAAGGAGGTTAACAGACTGCTGAGCATCCGGTATTTAACTACGACACCCTACCATCCAATGTGCAACGGGCTTGTCGAAAAGTTCAATGTTACGCTGAAGTCCACCCTAAAGAAACTATGCAGCGAGCAGCCCAGACAATGGCATCGATACATCAATGCATTACTTTTTGCCTACAGAGAAGTACCGCAGGAGTCCACCGGCTTTTCTCCGTTCGAGCTGTTGTACGGAAGAACCATCCGAGGGCCGATGCACATCCTAAAAGAACTGTGGACGAAAGAAGTAGAGACCCCAGAGGTGAAGAACAGCTACCAGTACGTGTTTGAGCTACGGGAGAAGCTGGAGCAGACTCTCGAGATAGCCAGAGAAAACCTGAAAAAGTCCCAAGACTGTGGAAAGCACTACTACAATCGTAGGGCTGTAAACAGGAAGTTCAAACCTGGCAACAAAGTGCTGGTGCTGCTACCTACTGATCATAATAAGTTGCTGATGCAGTGGAAAGGCCCGTACGAAGTGGAGACCGTGGTGGGAATCAACGACTACAAGGCGAAGGTCGGCCCGCATTCCAAGATATACCACGCTGTTACGTTGAAACGCGAACGAAAGTATGTCTGAAACGCGCACGATAGATCTAATCGTTTCGTTTTGCAAAGTATTCAATAATGGAGTTTATTTACCTTTGATTTGAGTTTGCATTGTTGTTAGGAGAGGCTTTGTATAACGTTGATAATTTGCGTTAGTCAATATTATTGGAGAATTCTCTGGATCTGCGTGTTTACTCTCGATAGAAATTTCCCGATAAATGTCGAAGTAAGAGAACGTTCCGGGTATGTGTAGAGAGATGTATGACGTAAGTCAGTAATGACGATCTTTTATTTGATTGGCTGTAGTGCGTCATTCTAGTCTACCGTGTTCTAAATTGTTCGGGAAAAGAGAGAGAGATTATATAATTATGTGCTGCACTATTTTGAGGAGTTGATAATTGTTGATAGTGAGTTGGAAAGTAAAAAGTGAAGAGTGAAAAGGCGATTGTATGCAGTTGTTGATGTGTGCTGAATAAAAGTGGAAAACTTCATACGTCGACTCCGTGTCTTGTTGCTGAGTGAGCAGGCTGCGTGGATAAACGAATCTGAGTTACACCTTATCAGGACTTCAGCATCGGGGCTGAATCAAATACTGATAAAGAAAAATACCAACATCGATTCGAGTGTAACACACGCCAACCTCCTTAAGCTGTACGTGGAGAGGCCGCCAGAGACTGTACACGTAGCCACAGCAGCTGAGATCGACGACAGCTTTGACAGCGAGGAACTGTTGGAACTGGGAGACTTCCACAGCAAAGAAGGCATCGATGATGTTAAGCTAGGACCAAGCTTGACGGAAGGTCAAAAGATAGAGCTCAAGGACCTTATGGGCGAGTTTCCCCAAAGCTTCAGTGATGTCCCAGGCTCTACGACTTTGGTCGAACATGAAGTCCACCTCACTTCAAATATCCCTGTTCGATCCAAACCCTTCCCGATCCCTTTCAAGGCCCGCGAATCCTTGAAGAAAGACATCGATGAGATGCTGAAGATGGGCATCATCAGGGAGTCCAGTTCCCCCTACGCATCCCCTGTCGTGGTCGTGAAGAAGAAGGACGGGAGCAACAGAGTATGCATCGACTACAGGAAAGTTAATAAGATCACCGTCTTCGACCCTGAGCCGATGCCTACCGCAACAGACCTCTTCCGCCAATTATCGGGGAGTACAATATTCTCGAAGATTGACCTCAGCAAGGGTTATTGGCAAGTCCCCGTGCGTCAACAGGACATACCAAAGACTGCTTTTATAACTCCTGATGGGACGTACGAGTGCCTAAGGATGCCCTTTGGCATGGTCAACAGCGGAGCTACCCTGAAGAGAGGAATGAGGAAGATGCTCAAAGGGATGGACAACGTCGTGTGTTACTGGGACGACCTGCTAGTCCACACCCACACCTGGGAAGAGCATCTGCAGACCTTGAGGGAGCTATTTCACCGTCTAACAGAAGCTAACCTGACCGTGAGACCCAGTAAGTGCATTCTGGGGACTGACAACGTAGACTTTATCGGCCATTCGCTAAAAGAAGGACAAAAGGGGCTTCTGCTAGAAAATGTCACCAAGATTCTGAGCGCTCCACGTCCCCAAACGAAAAATCAAGTGCGGTCTTTCCTTGGATTGGCTGGGTATTATAGGGAGTTCGTACCGAACTACTCAGCCATCACAGCACCTTTGTCAGACCTGGTACGGAAAGGCTGTCCGAACCAAGTGCAGTGGGGACCGTCTCAGGAGAAGGCATACCAGACTGTGCGCGACCTCCTTTCGAAGGATCCGGTGCTACGACTGCCCGATACTTGTTATGTTATGTTATGTTATTAGTTTATAGTCCCCTCTCTTCCCAATAAGGATTTTCAGAGAGGAGACTAATCCCCGATACTTCCAAGGAATTCGTCTTAAGAAGAGACGCAGCGGACGAAGGCATCGGCGCCATACTGATAGAAAAACACCAACATCGAATTAGTGTAACAGATTGGTCTAGCGAAGAAGAAGATAGTATAATAGATTGATAGAACAGAGTAGGAATGAGAAAAAACAAAGGAGAAAGACAGCGACAGTGGGAATTTAAAGCACTAAATTTCCAGAAAGTGGGGATACTGAAACTCCCGGCACCCCCAAAGGGGATGACATAGGCCTGGATGATGGATAGGCCTGGATGATGGTGATGTTGAAAGGGGCTGCTCTCAGACGGATGGTAATGAGTCTACTGGAGACTGGGCGGCAACCCATGACAGTGGCTAGAATGTTCTTGTGGACCGTGTCCGTGCCTGTCATCTCTACCGCTGAAACAAAACTTGTGGCCTTTGTCGGTCGTCGTTTCACCGAGCTGCGCTGGAATGGCCAACAGATTAAAATTGAATAAATGAATTATCATGCACAATATCCTTTCTGGTAATGCTCCCTCATATCTTTCTTCTCTTTTTTCAAAGAAAACTGCCAGATTTTCTACCAAACCTAAATATCCCATTTCCAAGAATTGATCTGTTTAAAAATAGTCTGTCATATTCAGGTTCCACATTATGGAATAACTTTTCAGAAGTTCCCCGCAGTGCAGTCACTAAATAAACATCCTTTAGAAAACATCTTTTAAAGCACATTAAAATTAGTTAAGTAGGTAGAAGTTCAACATTCATAACTTTCATTAAATTGTTAACGTAAGTTGTGTGTGTGCGTGAGTTTGTGTGTGAGCGCGCGAGTGCATGCGTGCGTGTATGTGCATGCGCGCGCACTTCTTGACTGTATTGTTACATTTAGATGTTGTTATAAAGATATTTTGTTATACGGTAATTATTACAAGCCCCAATTGCAAGATGTATAAAAGCTTCTACTCGTTTTTTGTTATATAAAATTGTTATCTTATCTTTTCTTATCCTATTATCACAATTTTTTGGAGAACCTGAAGTTTTTTCGTTATCCACATGGCGTCAGTACTAATGTCGTGAAAGACTTGTGCAGGCCTAATTGGACGCCCCTGCCTATTTGGACGCCGGCGTCCAATTTATTGGGTCTGACATAGAAGCCTAATTGGACGCCCCTGCCTATTTGGACGCCGGCGTCCAATTGGGTCTGACATATAAGCCTATAATTGGACGCCCCCTGCCTAACTGGACGCCTTAAATATAAATCGTTGTTTGAATGTAATATTATCCCTATGTATGTATGGATGGATTGATGGATGAATGGATGTATATATGTATGGATGTATGTATGTATGTATGTATGTATCTATGTATGTAATATGCGTATGTAATATTATACCTATATAATAAACAACTGGGAAATGGCGCTCAAATGCTAATGTTCTGTAATGTAATTGATTCGAACCAATTGAGATGAGGCGATTTGATGATATTATCCACCAAAGCAGACATGCAATAATGACTTTAAAGCTCTTCAACAGTGCCTTTAGTACACAAATGAACTTGTCTGTAAACTACGCTGCTGCCTTCGACGGTAACGCGCCAACAGTTGCCACTGACACATTGGTAGATGAATTATTATTATTATTATTATTATTATTATTATTATTATTATTATTATTATTATTATTATTATTATTATTATTATTATTATTAAAGTCATCTGCAACATCTTCACTTCAATCATGGAGTCTCTGTGCCAGTCTGTGGGCTTTAAAAAAAAAGCATGCTGCAAAATGATGATGATGAAGATGATCTGTTGTTTAAAGTCCTTCGATGTGTTAGACCTATATAGGACTGATCTTGTATTATTACGGAAAGGTGCAGAGAATACTGCCCTGTGGGTTCGGGCACTAAATAGAATAGACCCAACGTTTCCCGGCGTGTCGTAAGAGGCGACTAACAGGGGTGATGTCAGCACATCACTGGGCGAAAGTCTTCTACACAGAAGTCACCGGCCAGGGTGGAGGAACCTCACGTTACTACAGGTTCAACGACCACGTGCTCAGGGCCAAGGCGAGCCACACTGCATTCGTGGATTTAGGCTGTGTGTAGCTAACAGCCTGGAGAGGATTGGGCACCGCCAGGTCTTCTTTGCCCAAGACACACTACATGATGAAACTATCCACTAATTCCATACCGGATCGGTCGTCGCCCGGCTCAAGGACCGCGCCTTCCGTTGGCCACCAGGGCGGAGGTGATAAGTATGCTACTGATGGACAATTTAGCAAGATCCGCACGAGAAACAACATCGTCATAGGAACCTGGAATGTCCGGACCCTAACTGCGGAAGGAAAATTATAAGAACTGGCCCAAGAGCTGGACCACTATCGATGGAACGTTTTAGGTATCAGCGAACTGCGCTGGAAAGGCCTAGGTGAAACAACGACCGACAAAGGCCACAAGCTTTATTTCAGCGGTAGAGATGACAGGCACGAACACGGCGTTGGATTCTTGGTCCACAAGAACATTCTAGCCACTGTGATGGTTTGCCGCCCAGTCTCCAGTAGACTCATTACCATCCGTCTGAGAGCAGCCCCTTTCAAAATCACCATCATCCAGGCCTATGGCCCAACTTCAGACTATGACGACAGCGAAGTGGAGGATTTTTATGAAAATCTACAGGCGGTCCTTGACCAAGTGCCGAAGAAGGACATAGTCATAGTGTAAGGCGACTGGAATGCCATGGTTGGCCAAGATGCGCACCACAACTGGGGAGACACATGTGGACCCCACTGCAACAACGAGTCAAATGACAGGCGTCTGAGACTCTTGGAGTTTGCCAGATACAACAATCTGGTACTGGCAAACACGCTTGGTCTCTACAAAAACTCCAGAAGAGGGACATGGCACAGTCCCCTCGGGGAGCATCACAACCAGATCGACTACATCATGGTCAAGAAACGCTTCAGATCAAGCATCAACATTGGCAGGACACGCACTTTTCCAGTAGCAGACATCGGAAGTGACCACGATCTCGTGATGATGTCTTTCCTGCTCCACTTGAAGAGAGTAAATACAGCGAAGTGCACTAGACTGAAGTTTGACTTGGATAAACTGCAAGACCCGGAGGTGGCAGAACTATTTCAGGCCACAATTGGAGGGAAATTTGCACCTGCTCATTTTGGGGGCTGGTGAAGTAGATGTCAACACCATGACCATGACCACCACCTTCAACTCAGCTGTGACAGATGCCGCAACTGAGATCCTTGGCAAGCACGGACCAAAGAAGAAGCCGTGGATCACACCTAAACTTTTGGATCTGTGTGATAAACAAAGAGAGATTTTTAAAAAAAAAAGAAAAAAAAAGAAAACCTCACAGAGAGCTGATGCCTACCGAAAAATCAACAATGACATCCGAAAAGGCATGCGCACGGCAAAGGAGAAATGGATAGAATATCAATGCCAGGAAATAGAGAACAGTCTGAACAAGAACAACAACAAGAAGGCCTACCAGACTGTGAAGCGGTTGACAAGGGTTAAGCAGCCCAAAGTCTCCACGATCCAAAGCAAGTCTGGCATATGCCTTACAGAAGAACAAGAAGTCTTGGGCAGATGGACAGAGTATTGCTCTGACCTTTACAACCATACACTAAATGGAGATTAATCAGTTCTAGCATGTCCCGAGAAAAGAGAAGAAGAAATCCTCCCAATTATCCGGGAAGAAGTTGAGGCAGCAGTGCAATCGCTGAAGAAAGGGAAGTCAGCGGGAGTGAACAACATACCCGCGGAACTGCTACAAGCAGGAGGAGAAGCGATGATTGATGCCCTCACCATTATCTGTAACAAGATCTGGCAGAGTGGGGAGGGGCCTACACCATGGACCCAATCGCTTGTCATCACTCTTCCCAAAAAAGGTAACCTTCCGGAGTGTGAAAATTACCGCACCATCAGCCTCATCAACCATCCCAGCAAGGTCCTCCTGAAAATAATACCCAACAGGTTGAAACCCCAAGCTGCACAAATCATAGCTGAAGAACTAGCAGGATTCACGGCAGGGCGAAGTACCACTGAACAGATTTTCAACCTCAGAATAATCTGTGAGAAATACCTACAGCACCAACAACATCTATATCATGTGTTCATAGACTTCAAGAAGGCGTTTGACCGAGTCTGGCAGGCAGCTCTATGGGCAACAATGAAAGTGTACAACATCAGCCCTAAAATTATTGAAGTCATCAAAAGCCTGTATGACAAGGCTACCAGTGCAGTCCTCCATAACAGCGTCATCGGAAACTGGTTCAAAACAAACAATCAAGGATGCCTACTCTCTCCAACACTCTTCAACATCTTCCTAGAGCGCATCATGTCAGATGCCCTTGCAGATCACGAAGGCGCAGTCAGCATAGGGGGTAGAGCAATCTCCAATCTTCGTTTTGCGGATGACATTGATGGATTGGCTGGAGAGGAACAAGAACTTGAACAGCTGGTACAGAGGCTTGACACCACCTCCGGAGCTTCCTATCCTATCCTATCCTGTCCCGTAACCCGGAGGTCGTAGGGGCACCACAGATGATCGTTTAACCAGCATACTCCATCTTTCTCTGTCCTCAGCAGCCCTGATGGCTTTGCTCAGTGTCAAACCAGTCTATTCTCGAATGTTGTCCTCCCACCTCTTTTTCAAACTCCCTCTTCTTCTACCTCCTTGCACTGTGCCTTGCAGAATGGTCTTTGCAAGGCCTGATGATCTGAAGCCTCTGGAGCTTATGGAATGGAAATAAGTGCAGAGAAGACCAAAATGATGACCAATGGCATCAACACAGACATCGAAGTCCAAGGCCAATCCCTCAACTACAAGCCTTGAACACTGGTGCATGTGGTCTTTCGCTCGAGCTACCCCGGGAGATGATACCTAGGCCCAAAAAGCCGAGGAGGAGGGGTGGTGTGAGGCAAAGGAATCGCAGAAGGAAGAGTAAGCCGGTGCTACCTACTGTCATTATGGGGAATGTTCGGTCCCTATCGAATAAGATGGATGAGCTGTTTGCGTGTATTTCGCACGAGAGAATCTACAGACAGTGTAGTCTGTTTTGCTTCAGTGAGACATGGCTTACGGATAACAACCCTGATTCTGCAATCGCACTGGATGGTTTTTCCCATGTGAGACTTGATAGGGACCGTCAAGCTACGGGGAAGAAGAAGGGAGGTGGTGTTTGTGCTTATGTGAACGAACAATGGTGTCATCGTAATCATGTGACGGTAAAGGAGAGTGTTTGTTTACCTGACATTGAACTGTTGTGTGTAGGCCTACGGCCTTACTACCTGCCGCGTGAGTATAGCCACGTGCTTCTGTGTGTTGTGTACATACACCCTACAGCTAATGAAAAGATCGCTGTAGAGACTGTGGCTGGGGTGTTAGCTGATCAGCAATCTAAGTCGCCTGATGCACTGTGCTTGGTGACGGGAGACTTTAATCAGTGTAGTTTGAAGAAAGTTTTGCCTACTTTTAAACAGTATGTTGACTGTCCTACTTGCTGTGATAATACTTTGGATTTGTTTTACTGTAATGTCAAGGAGGCTTACCGCTGTAAGACCTTGCCACCTCTGGGTAAGTCTGATCATTGCCTGACCCACTTGTTGCCAACGTACACACCTCTTGTCAAACGTAGGCCCCCGATTGCAAAATCTGTACTATGCTGGACAACTGAGGCGTGTGATGCACTGAGAGGTTGTATGGAGTGTACTGATTGGGATGTTTTTGTTGATGCTTGTGATTCACTTGATGAACTTTCTGAAACAGTGGCTGATTATATTAATTTTTGTGTTGATAATGTTGTGCCAGTCAAGCAGGTCACACAGTTTGCAAATTGTAAACCTTGGATCACAAGGGAGATGAAGGACTTGTTGAGAAAGAAAAGAGCTGCTTTTGTAAGTAGGGATAAAGATGAATTAAGGAATGTACAGAGAGAGTTGAAAAAGTCTATAAAGGAGGGAAAGAGCAGTACAAAAAGAAATTAGAAGCAAGACTGGAGAGCAACAATGCTAAGGAAGTCTGGCAAGGTATGCAGAAAATAACGGGGTGTGCAAAGAAAAAGGAAGTTGATTGTTCAGGTGCGGGTTCTGATTTTGCTGATGAGTTGAATAATTTTTATGCAAGGTTTGATGTCCATGATTTTAAGAATGAACAGACTATGATTGAGAGATCTGGGAACTTATCTGACCCCGGTGTACAGGAGCCTGTCACACTGTCAGTTCTTGATGTTTGTAAACAGCTGAAAAAGATTAAGGTTAACAAGTCAGCAGGACCGGATGGCATCAAGCCTAAGGTACTGTCCATATGTGCTGACCAGCTTTGTGGGATTTTTCACACCCTGTTCTCCATGTCTTTGTCCTTGTGCAAAATTCCATCTGCTTGGAAAACTTCTTGTATAGTGCCAGTGCCGAAGAAAGGTAAGGTGTCTTGCCTTAATGATTACAGGCCTGTGGCTCTAACCTCTCACATTATGAAGGTTTTTGAAAGATTAATGTTACCTGTACTGAAGACCCAGGTTGCTGATTTTCAAGATCCATTGCAGTTTGCATATAGGGCCAAAGTGGGGGTGGATGATGCATTATTGTACATGTTGCACTCTGTGTACACACATCTGGAAAAGAGCTCTGCCTGTGTCAGAATCATGTTTTTTGATTTTTCTTCGGCATTTCAGACAATTCAGCCTCATCTTTTGGCTCATAAGTTACAAAATATGTTTTTGCACCCTAACACAGTGAAATGGATTTTGGATTATTTGGTAGACAGACCACAGTTTGTACGATGGAATGGTATGTGTACTTCAAATACGATAAACACTTTTACCGGAGCGCCTCAGGGTACCGTTTTGTCACCATTTTTGTTTACATTGTATACATCTGATTTTAAAGTGCATGGCGAGTCATGTCATCTTCAGAAATTTTCTGATGACTCTGCCATGGTCGGTTGTATCCTTGATGATGGTGAGTACTCGTACAGAGAACGTATTGATGATTTTGTGTCTTGGTGTGACTCCAACTTTTTGGTATTAAATGCAAGTAAAACAAAGGAAATGATTATTGATTTTCGCAAAAAGAAAAACACTGTCCTCCCTGTTGTCATCAAGGGTGAGGCTATTGAGATTGTCAATGAGTACAAGTACTTAGGAGTAGTTTTAGACAACAAGCTAAGTTGGTCTAGTCATATTGATGCTGTTTCCAAAAAGACACAGTCAAGATTGTTTTTCCTTCGCAAACTAAGATCATTCAATGTGTGTAACAAGATGTTGAATATGTTCTATCAGAGTATGGTGTGCAGTGTGATTTTGTCTGCATCGGTGTGTTGGGGAGGGAACGCCTCTGCGCGGGACAAGGGCAGACTTAATAGACTGATAAAGAAAGCGAGTTCTGTTGTAGGCGGGAGCCTTGATCAAATTGAAATTGTTGTTGAGAAGAGGCTTGCCAGCAAGTCCAGGGCTGTTCTGATTGATCCAGAGCATCCCCTCCACGGCGCACTGTTGCATCTCCACAGTGCACGGAGCGGTAGATTTACCATGCCACGGTGCCGAACGGAGCGTTTTCGGCGCTCCTTTATCCCTGCAGCTGTTAGATTTTTTAACGGTAACCGAAATACTGTTATGGTCACAGATTTAGAGTAGGCCTAATGCACTTTAGTCAATATGTGATTGTTGTTTTACTGTTGCTGCATTCCTTCATTCCTGCAGCTGTCTGATGTTTTGTACTGTGGGCGGCGGCCGAGCACTGTTGGGGGTCTCAGAGTTTCGGAATGTTTTTATTTTTATTTTTATTTTTATTCAGTTATTTTTATTTTTATTTTTATTTGTTATTTTTTATTTTTATTTTTATTTTTATTTTTTATTTTTTTTTAAATGGTGTGCGTGTCGGTGTGTGATGACTGTTGTTCTATAGTCTTGGTGGTTGTTGGTGTGATGCTTGGAATTTTAGTATATGTATTATATTGTTGTTGTCTTCTTGATGACTGTTGTTTACTAGTTTTAATAATTCTGGTGTGATTGCATATGGTGTGTGTGTCGGTGTGTGATGATGGAATTTTAGTATATTTTTATATTGTTTTGTTGTCTTCTTTATGACTGTTGTCTATTAGTTTTAATAATTGGTGTGATGCTTGGAATTTTAGTATATTTATTATATTGTTTTGTTGTCTTCTTGATGACCTGCTGATGACGAATTTAATTTCCTTATGGATGAATAAAATAGTATGAGTATGAGTATGAGTATGAGTATGAACACAGTGCATAGCTTAGCTTCAAGTATTTAGGAGCCATTGTATCAGACAATGGGTCCCGACAGGAAGTCCTCTCCAGGATCGCACAAACAGCTGCCCTGACAAGGTTGAAGCCCATTTGGAAAGACAGGACTATCAGTCTACATTCCAAAGTAAGACTGCTGCGCTCAGTTGTCATCTCCACCATCTTATATGCTTGCGAAGCATGGACCCTCACAGCAGATCTACAACGAAGAATACAAAGCATGGAGAATGAGGTGCTACAGAAGACTTCTGGGCATTTCCTATACCTAACACATCACCAACGACGAAGTCCGACAGACCATCATCAAGCCATTGGACAACATGATGACCTGCTCACAGTGGTGAAGAAACGGAAACTCCGATGGTATGACCACGTCACCAGATCATCAGGTCTTGCAAAGACCATTCTGCAAGGCAAAGTGCAAGGAAGTAGAAGAAGAGGGAGACCCAAAAAGAGGTGGGAGGACAACATTCGAGAATGGACTGGTTTGACACTGAGCGAAGCCATCAGCGCTGCTGAGGACAGAGAAAGATGGAGTATGCTGGTTAAACGATCATCTGTGGTGCCCCTACGACCTCCGAGTTACGGAACAAGATAGGATATGATAGGATAGGCAGAGAATAGGGACCTAACCCAAAACACATATTACTGTTTGCGAAAAACTATAACACCAAGACATATACATATACACAGTGAAACAGTCACACGCATATATGTATTCAGTTGATGTTAAATTACACCACCATTACGTAATGTTTTCATATAAGACAACGATGGGGGGGAAAACTTCGACAAGAAGACTCTAATATTGGTTCTAGAGCAGGAGTACCCACACTTTTTCAGCATGCGATCTACTTATAAAATGACCAAGCCAAAATGATCTACCTACAATAAAAATACAAAACATATATTTAGATAATAGGCTGACGTCAATTTTTTTTTTTAAATGCTTCGCGATCTACTTACAGTATCTTCCCGATCGACCGTTCGATCGCGATCGACGTATTGGGCACCCCTGTTCTAGAGCATACTCATGCCGGAACCTTCGTACAGTTCTTTGCAAAGGTCAGACACATACAAATTAATTACCCGAATTAGTCTCCTTTAGTATAATTTATCCTAAGTATGTTTTCTTTTATTTATTTCTAAAATTTTATATTCAATACAGATTGTCATTCTTCTTATACATACATACATACATACATACATACATACATACATACATACATACATACATACATACATACATACATACATACATACATACATACATACATGTTATTATGTCAAATGAAATATGTGCACTCCATGCAGGGGGCGTCCAAATAGGTTTCTATGTCAGACCCAATTGGACGCCGGCGTCCAAATAGGCAGGGGCGTCCAATTAGGCCTGCACAAAGACTTAATCTTTTGCATGTGTCTGACGGAGAATTTAAATCACGACTGCTTCACAAAGGTCTGATCACAATCATAAACTCCGAATTTGGCATGTTGTAATCGCGAGTTTTCGTGTTGACATGTGCACGAATAATAATAATAATAATAATAATAATAATAATAATAATAATAATAATAATAATAATAAAGTAGGCTTATATAGCGCGATACCCCAGCTCAGGGCTGGGCTCACCGCTCTTAACATAGGATATATCTTTAGAACAAACATAAACAATAAAACAGGGTATGCAAGCATTCACACCAACTGTACTCGCCAATGCATACAAGGGAACAACAACATATGCAATACACTACACATGCATAATAAAACCAAAAACAAACAAACAAACCAAAAATATTAATACAATGGCATATTAAATAATAATAAGATTCACCATACAGATTTAAAATATAACTAAAACTTTGTTACATCTAACTATGGTTAATTAATACAATGATCAGATAAAAAGACAAGACCCGCCTCCTCACTATTGCAGAAATAAAATATTATCAATAACATAATGTAGAAACTAATGCAAAATTAATTATATAAAAAATAATTCGATAGTCAGATCTAAATGTACACACTATTTACATGTCAAGACATGGACGGCACCCCACCGGCATCCGTCATCAGTCGGAGGGTAAGAGTCAATCAGGATAATACAGTTTAAAGAGATGGGTCTTGAGTGCGTTTTTGAAGGCCGGGCTGGTCGGTATGTTACGGATGTATGATGGGAGAGAATTCCATTGCTTGGGAGCGCAGAAAGAGAAAGATCGTTCAACGTATGCCTTAGTGCGTGTCTTGGGTACAGAAAGAAAGAATGCGCGCATCTGCAGAGGAGCGAAGCTGTCGAGAGGGTGAGTAGACAGAAGATCAGTAAGATAGGAAGGGCAGGAGTGAGAGAAGAAGTTGTGGCAGAAAGTGGACAGTGTGTAGTCGATGCGGGCTTGAACAGGGAGCCAGTGAAGAGAGCGGAGAAGTGGAGTGATGTGATCGCGCTTTTTTGCCTTAAGAACTAACCTAGCAGCAAAAATAATTCGATAGTCAGATCTAAATGTACACACTATTTACATGTCAAGACATGGACGGCACCCCACCGGCATCCGTCATCAGTCGGAGGGTAAGAGTCAATCAGGATAATACAGTTTAAAGAGATGGGTCTTGAGTGCGTTTTTGAAGGCCGGGCTGGTCGGTATGTTACGGATGTATGATGGGAGAGAATTCCATTGCTTGGGAGCGCAGAAAGAGAAAGATCGTTCAACGTATGCCTTAGTGCGTGTCTTGGGTACAGAAAGAAAGAATGCGCGCATCTGCAGAGGAGCGAAGCTGTCGAGAGGGTGAGTAGACAGAAGATCAGTAAGATAGGAAGGGCAGGAGTGAGAGAAGAAGTTGTGGCAGAAAGTGGACAGTGTGTAGTCGATGCGGGCTTGAACAGGGAGCCAGTGAAGAGAGCGGAGAAGTGGAGTGATGTGATCGCGCTTTTTTGCCTTAAGAACTAACCTAGCAGCAGAGTTTTGGACCCTTTGCAGTTTATCGATAAAGTGTTTAGTTGAAACTGACAAAAGAGATTTGCAATAGTCTAGACGAGAGAGAACGATGGCACAGACTAATGTTTTTATAGCACTAATAGTGAGGTAATGGCGGATGGAGCTGATCTGACGAATGGCGGTGTAAGCAGAGCGACAGATGTGAGAGATGTGATTGTTGAGGGACATGTCATCGGAGAGAATGTAGCCAAGATTCCTAGCAGAGGGAGAGAACTGTATGTCAGAGCAGCCTACTTGAAGAGAAGTGGGGAGAGACGAGGCAAAGGATGATTGGTGATTGTGGATAAGGAGTGCTTCTGTCTTGTCGTCATTCAACCTAAGCCTCCTGAGGGCCATCCATAACTTGACCTCACCAATGCACTCCCGCATGGACTAGACAGCGAAGTTAACAAGAGAAGGGTTGGTGGGTTTGTACAGCTGCGTGTCATCTGCAAACGACTGGCTCTCAACAGCATGCTTTTCGGGCAAGATGAGCAGTGGCTTGGTGTACATAATAAACAAAACAGGGCCTAAAACGGCCCCCTGTGGAACCCCGCACACCAAGTCAGCTCTGCTGGAGAAACAGCCATCCACAGCGACCGCCTGAGTTCTATCGGAAAGGTAAGATCGAAACTAATCCAAAACTGATCCAGAGATTCCGAAGTAATCCCGAAGGGTCTTGAATAGGGTGTGATGGTCGACGGTGTCAAAGGCCGCACTAAGATCTAAGAGGGTTAGGATGAAGACGTTATCGCTGTCCAGAGCGAGCAAGAGGTCATTGGTGACTTTCAGGTGAGCTGTCTCTGTGCTGTGAAAAGGTCTATAAGCTGACTGGTTAGGACTAAGAAGGGAGTTATCATTCAGGTAAGCAAAAAGTTGTTTTAAGACTCGCTTTTCAATGACTTTAGACAAAAATGACAGATTAGATACAGGCCTATAGTTTTTTGTTTAGGTCATTCTTATCTAGACTGGGCTTCTTAAGCAAGGGTTTGATGACAGCTGACTTGCATGAAGAAGGAAATGCGCCAGAAGACAAACTCTCTGACTATGTGGGTTATGGTTGGGAGTAACTGATCTAACGACTTAACTAACAGTTGATATACTGATAAACTGATATACCTCGCAAAAGAATGTTTTGTGGAATAATTCGGCGCGTTCAAAAAGATTTCGCTGTTATTTTGTTTTTTAGACAAACAATATGGAAAATCTTTTGTATTGGAGGCGAGATATAGCAAACGCGCGCGCATTTGCGCTCGCATTTGCGCGCGCGGTTGCTACGCCCGTTGCTATGAGGGTTTTGCTGAAAACTGTCAACGGAAAGGAACTGAAAATGAACACATGTTTTTTTGTAGATCTCCGACCTAGATATTTTGTATTTATCCGCATTAGTTTGATGTTAAATATTTACGTAGAATACAATTTAAATAACTGTCTCAATATGTTTAAAGATAGCTTTTATTTACAAATATTATTAAAGTATTAGTAATTAATATGTAAATATAAGCAGGCCATTAATAGACTGACATAATCCACAAGCAAGCTCCTGAGATAGCAGCCCACCGTTTGAAGCATTGGTAACCTGCCTGACCAAATCCTCCAGCCTATAAACAAAACAATCACTGATTCATTTAACATGAATATAATGATAATACATGCTAGAGATGTGGCCTAGAAAAGTAGAGTAAAAAATGTGTAAGAAATAAAATAGAAAATAGAAAAGTATATAATCAAAGCAATCCATCCCAGGTTAAAAAAATGTAATCCAAAAGATAATAATGAATTATTTTTTTTGTATATCCTACTATTAAATTACTTACTAAGCCTAGGCTAATCGTTTAACAGCACTACTTGAAATTTGATGTTCAAGCTCTTAGTTATGCTTCATTTGTACTCAACAATAAATATCTTTATTGTTGAATAAAGCCTTAAAGGAATAATTTTTACGGAATGAACGGCATATTTAAAGCGCTAAATGATTTACTGATTTAGTAAATCAGTAGGCCTAATTGTTCACCAATGCAGGCTAACCCGACCTAACGAACCCTACTAGCCTAGAGTATCATGGCCTGGACTTTTAAAGGTCAACCACAGTGCTCGGTCAAAAAGTTTCTGCTGAAAGAACTTTATTAAATAATACCAGATGCAAAAAAATTCGGTAAGCAAAGCTCTATCGTTTAATAGATATCGATCACTGAAAGTGGGATTTCCTACCTGTAATTAAGGGTAAGGGAAGTAATACTCTAAAACGCAGTTATCGCTGATCTCCCCTCGCAGTGACGTCAGCAGCTGTAGACAATGGCCGACTGCGAAGAAGTTACAAGCGAGACAAGCAGTGTTTCTTCACTCGATCTGTCGTGTTACAGCAGTGCTCTCTTCTGTTAGAAACGAATTCGACCCCCGAGTACTAATTGTAATAATAAACAAATAATTATACGAGCTAGACCCGTGAATACATAACCTCTTGCGTTCCCTTTTCTGAAAAGCTCCTCTGACTTTCCTGACACCCGGCAAGTGATAGCAGACGATGGATGTGTAGTAGCCACTGTGACTGTAGTTGAAGTTGAAGCAGTACTAGTAGGCCTACTACTAGTAACTTGAATCACTGTTGCTGTTGTTGAGGCTTTGGATCGTTGGAACAGAGATAGGCTTTAATGTCTGTATTGTTTTCATCCCAAAGCTCCGCATAAAAGTGGCACTTGGGGGGTAGCAGTCTTCAGCGAAGTGTATTGCGCAAATTGCTGACAACGCACAAATCTCACCCACTTATTTCGCACTTCTTCGTTTTTTGGAAACCTATGCAATGTTATCCCAACCGCTTGTTTGTTTGTACAACCTCCAACGGCACAATATAGGCCACTGCTCTTCGTTTTCCTGCGTTTTGGTAGAGAAGTTTTTTGTTTGTATGTAGATTATAGTCACACGACACTTTCGCATATAGGTGACTACTGGACCGATTTATACTGACACCAGCGGGCCAGTTGTTGGTAAAGGGGAAAATAATATGATCACACGTTGACCAATCCGGGATTCGAACCAGCGACCTTTCGGTTACTAGCAAGACGCTCTTACCAACTGAGCTACCCGGCCCCTGGTAGAGAAGGGGCACTATCGGACTCTATATTGTCTACAGCAGTTGACGTCACGAGCCATGTGGTCACGTGAGCGGGCTTTTCGAAGGTGCAAAAGTTTATTCGAAGTAGATTTTATTAAATATTAAAAAAGGCAGTATTTTTCGGAAAAAAGTTGTTTGGCATGTGACTTCTTTTATTATGTAGATATTTTGTGCTCAATTTTATATTTCAATGATGTTGACCTTTAAAGACATACCGTATTATAACGTCTGCTGACTGATTCCCAGACAGTAATAAATTGGCACAATGCGTCACTTTCCTGCGAACTTCTAAAAGAAACTGCTCCTCTTCGGTAGCCATTATGAATGGTGAATCATGGTAGCCATTATGAATGTTGAATCACGGTAAGAAAAGTAGTTCTTAATCGTCCTTAATGTTATGATAAGTTTATTTCATGAATGATATTAAGTTTAGTAGTGCTAGTTTTCACTAATTATTACAAATATTATTAATAATAAATGCAAGAAATATTTAATTTGTGCACGTCTCAAATTCTTTCACAGACACATTCTTTTCCGGGTATAATTTTTACGTGTATGGAGCGGAATATAGCAAATGCGTGCGCTCGCAAGTGCGCTCGCATTTACGCGCGCAAATGCGCTCGCAAGTGCGCTCGCATTTGCGCGAGGTGCGCGCAAATGCGCGCGCGTTTGCTATATCTTGCCTCCCATACTTTTGGATAATAATTCCTGCGACATGACAAATGCGCAAAACGATGCCGCATGCGCCAATCGACGTACTCAATTTCCTTGACGGCGAAGGAATTCTAACGTCATTTTGCTGGCGTAATTATTTTATTATTTTCTTTTTGTTTGGTAGGGGTAAAGAAGAAAATGTTGACAAGAGGAGCAAAAATCATCATGCTATTGTTCTTTTATCGAATTGTTTTAGTTGCATGGGTGCTAAGAGTACTAGAATGGAGTGAGATTGCGTCATCAACATGGCGGAGCCAAGTAACTAAGACCCAAAGCAAAAGCTGAAAAATTTCGCAGTTACTGCGGAAGATGCGATCAAAAAGACTTATGAGGCTTAAAAGTCTCACTAGTCAAGGCCTCAGGATCGGAAGAAGACCCCAATCGGTCAGAGGAAGGGACAGGAGATGTCCAGAAGGAAGAAATTGGACCGGAATGTGGCGGAGCGTCCTTGGCAACAACAGTACTGAACAGAGTCAGTAGGTGACTTCAGCATTGAAGTAAATAATCATCTTCAACATCTTACTACTTTGGTTTTGGAATTGAGCAAAATGATCGCCAACCTTGAGCGAATCCTACAGGAAAAAATCTCAAAAAGAAAAAGTTCAAGCCGAAGAAGAAAAAAATGTCGAGGAAAAGAGTACCAGCAAATTCACGGATTCTTTCTTATGCTGAGCACAGGCTGTGAAGTCCGTAGGCCTCGCCTCAATTACATACTATACATAGAACAGGGTGCACCACTCGTCAACGTCCTGTTTACGACTGACCCCCCAAAAACGCCTTGCCTACCTTTTGTGTCCACTTCAAACTCAAACGAAGGGGCCAGGCGAATCACAAACACTCATACAATACAATACAATACAATACAATACAATACAATACAATACAAGCTTATAGCTTTAGGTCCAGCGGACTCTTCCGAGCCAAATCAGGACCATAGAGACGTTATCTTAAAATACTAGAAAATGTCTCAATTCCTAAAAAAAAACCAAGCCTGTTACACTTAAATACTCAAACAAACTTTCACATGACACCTCTTTAAAAGTCTTCTTTAAAACTGATGTATTAAAAATATGTTTTCTTTCTTCAATCAAATCACTAAATTCAGCCCTGTCAATAAAATCCAAACTAAACAAAACATGTCGATATGATTTATATGCGATAAAACAAACCAACATCATGTAAAAACTGAAACAGATGTTGGCCATTACATACTTTAAAAATCTCTTTGAAAGGTATTGAACTAAAATATGTTTCTCTTTCCTCAATAAGATCAGCACACTCAGACATGAAATGGCGAACGGAAAAGGATTGATCACATGCAAAGCACCATGGTGGTTCCTCTCCTTTTAAAAGAAAACCATGGGTGACATAAGTATGCCCAATATAAAGGCGAGACAAAACTGTCTCTTCTTTGCGAGTGGATGCAAAGTTAGGCAAAGAAGCTGACAAATCGGGAAGAATTTGAAATAATTTGTTGTTGATATGGTTAGACCAATCAGTCTGCCACAGTCCTTTACAATAAGATCCAGTCATACAACGTAGGTCAGAGTAGGGCACAAACTGGAAAATCTCTTAAGGAAAATCGAGATGCAGAGCATCTTTAGCCGCTTTGTCCACTGCAATGTTACCGCGGATGCCCATGTGACCAGGGACCCACATAAAAACTATCTTTTTACCCTCAGAAACAAGTTGTGTATGGAGGTCATGGATCTCTGCCAGGAAAGGGTGTGATATATTTCTCGTGGAAAGAGCCTGGAGTGCTGACAGTGAATCGGACATGATTAAAAACGAGGTTCTTTTGGATTGATAAACTTGTTTCAGAGCGAGATGAATTGCCTTGAGCTCAGCGGTATAAACAGAACAAAAATCAGGTAAACGCTGTTGCAAAGGCTGGTCTACGTGTCTCCCAGAGACCGACGCAGCAGCAACTGAATCTCATTTCTTTGACCCGTCTGTAAAAAGTTTTTCATATCCTGGGTATAAGGCACACTGTTCTAAATAAAGTTGGTTATATACGGTTTCAAATGTATTGTTTTTGAGGAAAGCGGACAACTGACAATTAATGTTGGGGATACATAATTTCCATGGAGGAACTTCAGTCCGAAGTTTATCGTCGTTGATGGAAGCAACATCAATGCCTGCTTTTTCCAAATGAGCTTGCATTCTGATGCCAAACGGAGGAATTGTGTTAGGTTTGGCTTCAAATTTCTGAACAAAATCTGGGTTGAAAACACAGTCATAAGCGGGGTTCATAGGATCAGGTTTTAATTTTAAATAATAATTCAGTGACAATTTTGCACGTCTCAGCTCCAGCGGGGGTTAGTTAGCTTCCACGTAAAGGCTTTCACAAGGGGAGGTGCGAAAAGCACCCAAAGCAATGCGTAATGCCTGATGAGCAACTGGATCTAACATTTTAAGATAAGATTTTCTAGCAGAACCATAAACAATGCAACCATAATCTAACTTGGATCTAATTAAAGAACGATAAAACAGCAATAAAATTTTCTTGTCAGCTCCCCAGTCTGTACCACTGATAACCTTGAGCAAGTTGCAGGCCTGTTGACATTTAGTTTTCAATTTTTTCAGATGAGGAATGAAGGATAGCCTTTGATAAAAAATAACACCCAAAAATTTGACTTGTTGGACCGCCTTTATTGGAGTTTTATTGAGGGTAATATTAGGATCTTGAATAATTCCCCGGTGCTTGGAAAAGTTAATACATTCAGTTTTTGCTTCAGAAAATTTAAAACCATTTTGTAAAACCCAGTCTTCAACGGACTTGACACATAACTGTAGCTGACGTTCTGCAGATGCCAAGGTTTTACCTTTGGCTACTAATGCAAAATCGTCAACAAACAAAGAATTGTCAATTCCCCGTTTGACGGAACGAACAATATTATTTATTTTAATGTTAAACAGCAAGGGAGACAAGATGCTACCCTGAGGCACTCCCATCTCCTGTTCCCTCGTATCTGACAAAGATTCATCAACCTTTACCTGAAAAATTCTGTCCGTTAGAAAATTGGATATAAACAGGGGTAAATATCCCTTCAAACCCATTTCTTGTCAATCTGAAAGAATGCCATATTTCCATGTGGTATCAAAGGCTTTTTCAAAACCAAACATGATGCCAACGACATGTTCACCCTGGACGAACGCGTTACGGATAAAAGTTTCCAGTCGCACCAGGTGGTCAACAGTACTTCGACCACTTCGAAAGCCACACTGAGTGTTGGATAAGATATTATTTGTTTCCAGATACCAAAGTAAACGGGAATAAATCATTCTTTCCAGCGTCTTGCATAAGCAAGACGTTAAGGCTATTGGTCTATAGTTTGTTGGGTTAGTATAGTCTTTGCCAGGTTTAGGAATGGGTACAATAATGGCCTTCCTCCAAGAGGGAGGAAAGGTGCCATTGATCCAAATCTGATTGAAGATGTCCAGCAGTTGGGACCGTGAGTACCTTGTTAAATGTCTGAGAAATTGATAATGTACATCATCCGGTCCAACTGCTGAATCTGCATTTTCGTTAATTGCATCGTCAAGCTCAACTAATGAGAACGGAATGTTGTAGTCTTCAGAATTATCAGAGGTAAAATTTAACAGTTGTTTTTCTTTACGTGTTTTAATTGTTTGAAAAGAGAGAGAATAATTTTCAGAGGAAGAATTTGCAGCAAAAGAAGCGGCCAAAAGATCAGCTACTAGTTTTTTTTTAAATCTCCGATTACGTCCCCCTGCACAGTAAGGCATGGGCTCACCTGTTTGTTACTTTTATTTTTGAGTTTGCGGACCACTTTCCTAACCTTTGACAGCTTCGCTTTCGAATTTAGCGTGGAGCAGAAACCTCTCCACGATTCTCTTCTGAAAGTTACGTTTGAAGAGCTGTCGGCACTGCGCTCGCAAACGTTGGTGGTTCTGTTTATTTTCAGAGTTTGGGTGCAGATACATCGTTCTTAAAGCTTTTTTACGGACTTGCTGAAGTTTTTTACATTCATCATCAAACCAGGGTTTTTTAATTGTACACGGTTTTGATGAAGTTTGCGGGATGGACTCCTGAGCACTGTGTTACGTTGAAACGCGAACGAAAGTATGTCGGAAACGCGCGCGATAGATCTAATCGTTTCGTTTTGCAAAGTATTCAATAATGGAGTTTATTTACCTTTGATTTGAGTTTGCATTGTTGTTAGGAGAGGCTTTGTATAACGTTGATAATTTTCGTTAGTCGATATTGTTGTAGAATTTTCTGGATCTGCGTGTTTACTCTTGATAGAAATTTCCCGATACATGTCGAAGCAAGAGGTCGTTCCGGAAGATATAAAAATATGTATTGACGTAAGTCAGTGATGACGATCTTTTATTCGATTGGTGGCAGTGCGTCATTTCTACTGTATTCGAAATTGTTCCGGAAGAGAGAGAGATTATAAAATTGTGTGCTGTACTGTTGTTGAGATAGTGAAGCTGTGGATAGTGATTTGGAAAGTAAATTTGAGAGTGGAAAGACGATTGAGCGATTGTATGCAGTTGTTGATGTATGCTGAATAAAAGTGGAAAACTTCATACGTCGACTTTGTGACTTGTATGCTGTTTGAGCGGGCTGCGTGGATAAACGAATCTGAGTTACACACCTTATCAGGACTTCAGCATTGGGGCTGAATCAGATACTGATAAAGAAAAACACCAACATCAAACGGAGTGTAACATTTTGGGGGTCAAGCCGCGATTCACGCCATAGCCAAGGGTTCAACTGCTACAACAAGCGAGTCAACGTTACGAGAGGCAGTCATCGGGGGTAGCCGCCAACGAGTTGCGTCGAGAGGGGCCAACATACTGGGACTACATCACCGATAGGTTCGGGTTGACTGCAAGGGCGTGTAGTCGCTGAAGAGTTGCTTCGTGAGCGAACAACAGATCGGGACTACGTGGTTGCCGTAAGACTACGTCGAGGGACAGTCTCGGAGCTACATCGCCAGTATTAGAGAGAGCGACGAGCGGACGTCGCGTCTACTTCAGCACAGGAGCGTGTACATCAACACCAGCGTGGTGCAGCGTCGCATACGACAAGGACAGCGGTGCCTGCGTCAGCGAAGGCGACTAGTGGCAAGCATCAACGCTACTGCAGAAAGCGTGCTGTTCTAGAACAGTCTAGAAGGGTGCAGCACAGTCAAGAACTTTCCAGAAAGAACTTTCCAGAAAAGAACTTTCCAGAAAAGCATTAAGATGGCTGATTTCTGGCAGAAAGGGATTTCACTGAATCTAAAAGGCAAACAGCTGACGGAGTACGTCAAGTCCCAGGAGAGAATACAAGAACGAGAATTAGAAGAGCAGCGTCGCCGCGAAGAAAGATAATTAGAGGAACAGCGACGGCTCGAAGAAAGAGAATTAGAGGAACAGCGACGGCGCGAAGAAAGACAATTTGAACTGAAGCGTCATGAAATTGAACAGCAGCGGCAAGAAAAAGAGGAGCAGCGACGCCGAGAAGAAAGGGAGGACCAGCGTCGGCGTGACGAGATGGACGAGAGACAATTAGAGGCTGAGCGTCAGTACCAGCTAGAGTTGGCGCGTATCCAGAACAATCAGCATGCGCCACAAGTCACCAACGACCATACGGCTCCAAAATTGCCAGCTTTCGTCGACGAGAAGGACCAGATCGACAGCTATCTGGCGAGATTCGAAAGGTTCGCCGAAAGCTCCAATTGGCAACCTCGAGACTGGGCGATTCGACTAAGTGCACTTCTGACAGGGCAAGCGCTCGAAGTTTACACCAGACTGTCGAACGATGACGCCAAAAACTATGACGTCTTGAAAGAGGCCCTACTGCAGTGCTACAACTTTACGGAGAAGGGCTACCGTAAACGCTTCCGTGAATGCCGGCCTAAGTCAGACGAGACGCCAAAGCAGTTTGTGGAGCGCCTGTCGTCATATCTACACGGTGGAGTTATCAGGCGAAAGGAAGTCTTACGACAGTCTCCATGACCTGATCGTGAAGGAACAATTTCTCAATGCCTGTCACAAGGACCTAGCGACCCACTTAGAAGAACAAAAGCTGCAGACGCTTAAAGATGTGACTGAGGCTGCTGAAAGATATCTCATCGCTCATGGGAAGACCCTGGGGCCACCCAGCGCGACGAAACATTTTCAGAAGACTGGAAACCATGTGAACCAGATCCAGGGGAGCCAGACGAACCAGAAACAGACGGACTCCACGCCTCCTCCCAGGGAAGGGCATTCAAGGGGCTGTTTCACCTGCAACGCTACAGACCACAGAGCGGCTAACTGTCCTCAAAACAAAAGTAGCGGACAGCGGAGCAGTACGGACAATTCAGCGGCGGGCAACCGGCAGAGGCGGTTCTCCAATCAACGGCAAACCAGTAGATCTGACCATCAAGTGTGCGGCCGGAGCGTCATTCTTCCGAGTGAGACCAAGCGCACAGCTACTCCTGCGGACGTGCAAGAGTGCATGACTGATGGCCAACTTCTCCTTGCCAACGGGAAATCCATCCCCGTCGTCGCTAGCGCAGCTGTGACCGTACAGAACATGCCTGTTTCCAAGGGACGCGTCGGAAATCATGAAGTGACTGTTTTAAGAGACTCTGGCTGCAGTGGGGTCATCGTCAGAGAAGACCTAATCGCTAAAGAACAGTTCACTGGCGATTCAAAATGGACACTTGGCCGACAGCAAATGTGTGAGAGCGCCAGTTGCGAAGATTCATGTCAACACCCTTTCTACATAGGCGAAGTCGAAGCGGTTTGCCTGAAGAAGCCGCTGTATATTTGATGATCGGGAAATATCGACGGCGCGAGACGACCCGACGACCCCGATCCAGAATGGAGTCCTGCCTCAACCCAACACGTCGAAGTTGTGGAGGAGGATCCATTGCCGTTTCCCGATGGTGACTTACAGAGCTGCTACGGGACAATGTGGTTACTCCGGCTCAGCCCTGCCGACCAGAGATCGTCGGTGCTGTTACTACCAGGGCCCAGGCCAAGAGAGACTAGACTCTACGCCACTGAAGGTCGCCGACAACTCTAAAGCTGCCATCGTGGACAGAGATAACTGATCCAGCTCCAGGAAGCTGATAGCACTTTAAACAAGTACAGGAACCGCCAAGACCACGTGACAAAGGGCAGTGGCACGGTCTATTTTGAGGTGAAGGCCAAGATCCTGTATCGAATCTTCCAGCACCCGAGGGTCAACGGAGGGAAACCACTACGTCAAGTATTGGTACCGTTACCCCTAAGGCGCCAGGTGATGGAAGTAGCGCATGACTCAATCATGGGAGGTCACCTGGGTATCAAGAAGACGTCGGATAGAATCCAGGCGGTGTTCTACTGGCCAGGACTTCATGCGGACGTCAGCCGTTTCTGCCGATCATGTGACATTTGCCAGAAGACTATACTTCGAGGAATGGTCCCTAAAGTGCCAATGCAAAGAATGCCTTTGATCGACCGACCTTTCAAGAGGGTGGCCTTAGACTTAATCGGCGAAATAAGACCTCCGAGTGAAGAAGGTCATCGATGGGTACTGACTTTAGTGGACTATGCGACCCGGTACCCAGAAGCAGTGCCTCTGAAGAAGATTGACACTGAAACTGTTGCAGAGGCGCTGGTGGACATGTTCAGCAGACTTGGAGTGCCTGAAGAGATCCTGACAGACCTCGGGACGCAGTTCGTCTCTGACTGCATGAAGGAGGTCAACAGACTGCTGAGCATCCGGCATTTGACTACGACACCCTACCATCCAATGTGCAACGGGCTTGTCGAAAAGTTCAATGCTACGTTGAAGTCCACCCTGAAGAAACTGTGCAGCGAGCAGCCCAGACAATGGCATCGTTACATCAACGCCTTACTGTTCGCCTACAGAGAAGTGCCGCAGGAGTCCACCGGCTTTTCTCCGTTCGAGCTGCTGTACGGAAGAACCATCCGAGGGCCGATGCACATCCTAAAAGAACTGTGGACGAAAGAAGTAGAGACCCCAGAGGTGAAGAACAGCTACCAGTACGTGTTTGAGCTACGGGAGAAGCTGGAGCAGACTCTCGAGATAGCCAGAGAAAACCTGAAGAAGTCCCAGGACTGTGGAAAGCACTACTATGATCGTAGGGCTGTGAACAGGAAGTTCAAACCTGGCAACAAAGTGCTGGTGCTGCTACCTACCGACCACAATAAGTTGCTGATGCAGTGGAAAGGCCCGTACGAAGTAGAGACCGTGGTGGGGATCAACGACTACAAGGTGAAGGTCGGCCAGCATTCCAAGATATACCACGCCAACCTCCTTAAGCTATACGTGGAAAGGCCATCAGAGACTGTGCATGCAGCAACAGCAGCTGAGATCGATAACAGTTTTGACAGCGAGGAACTGTTGGAACTTGGAGACTTCCACAGCAAAGAAGGCATCGATGATGTTAAGCTAGGACCGAGCTTGACGAAAGGTCAAAAGATGGAGCTCAAGGACCTTATGGGCGAGTTTCCCCACAACTTCAGCGATGTCCCAGGCTCTACGACTTTGGTCGAACATGAAGTCCACACCCAGACCTTGAGGGAGCTGTTCCACCGTCTCGCAGAAACCAACCTGGCCGTGAGACCCAGCGAATGCATTCTGGTAGCTGACAACGTCGACTGCGTCGGACATCCGACGGAAGAAAAAGACAACGGAGGATGCACTGACTCCAGGAAAGCCCACGTGATCGTCGTCTTTGACCCTGGGCCGATGACAACCGCAACTGACGAGGGCGTCGTTTCCTTGCGGATGAAAAAACATTGACCGTGTAGATAAACTGTGAACATTGACAGTACCCAGAAAGACTTGCAGATGAGAAACAATGACTCTGTGTGAATGAACTGTGAACATTGACAATATCCAGACAGATTTGAAGATGAGAAACATTGACTCTGTGTAGATAAGCTGAGCGCAATTATAGTATTCAGAAAGTCTTAAATTAGTTTCAATTGTGGACTTTGTTTGTGCATTACGTTTCAACGTTGTTGAAAGAAATTGGGTAAATTTCTTCTTGAGTGGGGGGGGGGGGGGGGGGGGGTTATGTTACGTTGAAACGCGAACGAAAGTATGTCGGAAACGCGCGCGATAGATCTAATCGTTTCGTTTTGCAAAGTATTCAATAATGGAGTTTATTTACCTTTGATTTGAGTTTGCATTGTTGTTAGGAGAGGCTTTGTATAACGTTGATAATTTTCGTTAGTCGATATTGTTGTAGAATTTTCTAGATCTGCGTGTTTACTCTTGATAGAAATTTCCCGATACATGTCGAAGCAAGAGGTCGTTCCGGAAGATATAAAAATATGTATTGACATAAGTCAGTGATGACGATCTTTTATTCGATTGGTGGCAGTGCGTCATTTCTACTGTATTCGAAATTGTTCCGGAAGAGAGAGAGATATAAAATTGTGTGCGTACTGTTGTTGAGATAGTGAAGTTGTGGATAGTGATTTGGAAAGTAAATTTGAGAGTGGAAAGACGATTGAGCGATTGTATGCAGTTGTTGATGTATGCTGAATAAAAGTGGAAAACTTCATACGTCGACTTTGTGACTTGTATGCTGTTTGAGCGGGCTGCGTGGATAAACGAATCTGAGTTACACACCTTATCAGGACTTCAGCATTGGGGCTGAATCAGATACTGATAAAGAAAAACACCAACATCAAACGGAGTGTAACACACTGTTTATAACTATGTCAGTGTAGAGCTGTATTGGATCTATAGCGTTCGAAAATTCCTGTTTCTTAGCACGTACAAGTAGCTGAACCTCAGACAGGTTAGAAACATACTCCAGTTAGCTTGTTTCAGTTTCCACCTGCCATGAGTTTGCTCAAGGTTGTCTGAATCATGTTTTAATAAAACCGGAAAATGGTCGCTACCATGGAGATCTTCTAAAACTGTCCATTTAAAATCCAAAAGTAAGGAGGGATCACAGATCGATATATCAATGTGGGACAAGGAAGCGGTTCTTGAACAGGAAAAAGTTGGAGCACCCTCGTTCAAAGTTATTAGGTTCAACGAGTCTAAAATGTCTTCAATTTTTTTCCCCTGAGAATCGGTACGATCGCTACCCCACAGAGGAGAGTGTCCATTAAAATCTCCCAACAACAAAAAAGGGGCAGGTAACTGTTGGATCAAATTCTCAAGTTCATTTTTATTCACATTTATTGATGGGGTCAAATATAAAGAACAAACTGTGAGGGATTTAAAAAAAGATACTCTGGCTGCAACTGCTGGTAAACTTGTATTAAGTGAAACTGGGGTAAATGGGACGTTTCTATGAATAAAAAGTGAAACGCCTCCAGAAGATGTACAATCTAGAGACGAATAACCAGTAATATCTATAAGATGTTTCTCTGACAGGAGAGTGTCCTGAATGGCTAACACCTCAGGTTGATGCTTCGTCAGCAGACAACAGAGCTCCTCATAATTTGCCCTTATCCCTCGGATATTCCATTGTAAAATGGCCATAAAAATGAAGTAAAAGAATGCTAAAATTTGTATCTCCGAAAGCACAATTACGTCTCTTTATCTTTCGGACCCTCGTCTATCTCTTCATGGTCCATCAACCCCCCGAAACGGTTCTCCGTTTCGAGAGGCTGATGGTGCTTGGAAGAAAGGGGTCCGGGCCTTTGATTTTTTGTCAAAGCCCCGGAACCCGAACTGCCAGCAGACTTCCTCCCCTTCTCCCCAGCACCGGACTTTATAGCTTCCCTCTCCCCCTCACCCCTTCCAACCTTTCCCTCTCCTCCTCTGATGCTCTTCTGCTGCGCTGAGCAACTAGAATCTTAGCCGCCTCAGCATCTACGCGGTCGCTAAAACCGGTCGTTGCTGGTGCGGCGGCCTGAGGCCTAGCCTCATTTGCAGCAGGTGGGACGGCTTTTGACACGGCCGTCTGCATGTTGTGGGTGACGGTTGGGGACGTGCCCGTCGGCACGTTCTCCAGTGTAATCGGTGGGGCTGGAGAACCCCTCTTTTGAGCAAACAAAGTGAGCATTTTTTCTAGAGCATCCATCCCTCTACACAGCGATTCCAGGATCTGCGTCATTTTATTCATGGCAGTGTGCATTGGCGGGTGTGCGCTAGGTTCCACATGAGATGAGGAACCCGCCACAGACGCAAAGGACCTCTCTTTAAGAACCGGCCTACTTTCTAGAACTTTTTTCCTTGCGTCTCCGAAGGAGCACGCAGTCACATAAGCTGGTTCGAATTTTGACACGACGCCGCGAGTCGATCCCAATATGTATAGCAACTGCTTTACGACCTTTCATTGGTCGCCTACGAATACGCGCTGTTAGGTCTAATGAAGGGCAGACCACTCTAGCGATTATAAAGTCTCCAACGATCATTTTGTTGATATTGTAAGCAACGCACACCCCGCCCCCGCCCGAGGTCAACTCCCTCTTTTTACCGGTCACTCAAAAAATCTTGTCAGGACAGCTGAGCAACCCCTCAAACCCTCAGCACGGCGGCCGCCGCGCGCGGGCCGACAAGCAAATATGAAAATAAAATCAAAACAAAATAAAATTAAAAAAAATAAAAATCTCTTCTATTTTTGTCTTTTCTATGTGTGCTGAAATCATGTTTCTTGCGATCATGTTCATTTATATTTTCTCCGTCTCCACGGTCAACTTCTTCAGCAACGACCAGGAACGGAGACCTCACATACACCTCAGTGTAAAGAATTCCTTCCCCATCTCCCTCCCTGGTCCATCACTTTCCACAGACCGTGGAGCAGACAAAATCTACCATGCCGTGTTTGCACCCGTTTTATTGTTTTGCTAGTCTGTGATGTCTTGTGTTAACAATTCCTCCACAAATAAGGAAAAACATTCACACATTCTGTCGCTCAAAGGGAAGTTAGAAAGAATTTTTACTACAACAACAAACAGATCTAGCGCAGATAGAAACGATACGATAAACCACACAAACAGAATACTAGTACGTTGACGTTAGTCTAAACAAAAACTTGCTTTGATCGTTCAAACGTTGAATTTACTTATTTCTCTCAACTCAGGAATTGAATTCCTTGGTGGCATAAAAATAGTACAATGACCTGTTTACAATTATTTTACGTTACAATACTAATTGATTATTTCCAGGCAGCGAAAAGAAAGAAAAGAAAATATGTTCGGAACTTCTAGAAAAATTTCGCTTCTCAGAATCATTTCTTGCCATTTACGTTGAGGGTTTTCTCAATAATAAAAGAAAATAAAATCTAATTTATAAATTACTACTTTTTATAACTAACTTCTTCAACAAAATAACTGAACAATTTTAACTTCGAATACTATTTACAAATTTAGAATTCTGTAAGGTAAAACAACTTTTTATAAAATTCACTTTCGTTTTTGTACTCTTATCAATTTCGATCTAAATTTTACTGTCACTTTCACTTTTCTTTTAACGTGAGCAAGGCCGGGCTATTATCTTAAATAATTCTGCTTTGGTTAGGATCTAAAGTTACAAACAATAATAAAAAGGACTTCTTTAGTTTTTAAAAGGAAAGATAAGCTCACGGGTGCTAGCGGTTATCAAAACGATATGAGACACACCATTTCTGCACAGAAATGGTCCTTTTATTACGGCAGGCAAGCAAAACATAGCCGTTGACCAATGAAATCTCTGTCAGCGGACCGTGTTTGAACCAGGGGACCCGGATATTGGTGTCCCATGCACAATGGACTGTGCAAAGCTGGAAGAAGCGCCGCGAACTATCTAAGATTTCTATTTCTTCAAGGGTTGACAATGATTAATTCCCGGTGCAAAACATGAGCCAGTTTCGTCGGACTTCTAGCATCAACGGAGCATAGGACTTATTATTAAATTACGAAAGAAAATTGGCTTGTCAAATCGGTCCTGGTGGGCACATGTGACCTAGTTGGGGCCATTCTCAATACACAGGTAAGTGTCGAGACAATTCAATTGTCACTCAAATACACTTCATAACTATAAATCTTATGATGAGACTTGCTGGCAAACTTCAGCTAACAAGTAACAAACTGTCAAGAAAAATTCTGAGTTCCCAATTTTCTCGAACTAAACTAAAGAAAAAACGGTGCACAGGCCATCAATAGAAAACACATCTCGCTGGTTAACACGCTAAACTTCGAGACTCTTGGCACTCTAAACATCGAATTCTTTTTATAAATAAATTAAACATTTTCACACAATTACACTCTAATGTTCCACAGCACAAGAAAAATTACGTTCTTTTACTACATTTGATCAAGCGGATTCTCTAGATTCCATCTAAAAGTACATCAACCACAGCTAGATCCAAACAGTCACAGTCTTCTTCATATTATGACTATTCGACCGGTCGAAGCTACACATGAATAAAACATAAATTCTCAATATGCAACTTTTCCAGTCACCAAATGTTCATTCAAAGCTACACAAATGACTACACAAATTGCAGTATAATTTCCATCATTGTTATTTTTCAGATCTAAACTGCTGTTCAATAGATTAGTTCTGGGTTCTAAATGTACCGTATAATAGGCCTACTCCTACATCACACAGAAATAAAGAAAGTTATTTTGTAGTAGAATTACGGCAGTTCCACTTCATCGTTTGCTCGAATAGTATCCACTGTAACATTTCTGTATGTTTATAAAAAGATAAAGTCAAAATAAAGTCAGAATGAAGAATTTTCCCTCACCTTAGGCTTGGAGCTCATTCCTGAAGTGGGTTGCTAAATCTTGGCAGACACAGCAAGGGCGGAAACAAGGATAACTTCTGCTACGAATTTGTATTTTGAATAAAGGCTATTTTTCTGCACATTCTTCAATAAAAAGTTTCAGGGAGTATGATAATAAATAGTTGTAGAAAAATTAATAATAAGAGTTCGTATAAAAATAAGCTCTGGCCAGTCCAGGGCTTACACGATCACTAGAGTAGTCCGCCCTTCATTAGGCCTAACAGAGAGTATTCTTAGGCGACTAATGAAAGGCCGTAAAGCAGTTGCTATATTGGGATCGACTCGCGGCGTCGTGTCAAAATTCGAACCAGCCTATGTGACTGCGTTTTTTTTTTAACGAATTCGCAGTGAATTTGGAGCCGACATCGTTGGAAGTGATACGAATGTGTTGCTATGAGTGTTTGTGATTCGTCTGGCCCCTCCGTTTGAGTTTGAAGTGGACACAAAAGGTAGGAAAGGCGTTTTTTTTTTTTTGTTTTTTTTTGGGGGACGGGGGGGGGGTGGGGTGAGGTCGTAAGCCGGACGTTTGACGAGTGGTGGACCTTCTATGTATAGTATGTAATTGAGGCGAGGCCTACGGACTTCACAGCCTGTGTGCTGAGATAGTGAGATCAACACCATCGACCTCTCGCTCACCTCCTAAACCGTCGGCATCTCTTTCCATGTCATCAAAACATGCAAAAGATCAAAAAAGCAACAAAAAGAAAGGAAAGGACCAAAATTACGTCAACGCAAAAAATGACGTAATGAGGAGTCAGAAGTTCACGTGACTCCAGTCGACCGGAAGATCAACGTCACGCGCATGCATTGCCTAATAGGCTCCGCACACGAGCGTCAAACAATGATGCTCGAGCGTCGCGTCGAATTCGTCAAGGAATTCTGACGCTCAATGTCAGCAACGTGCCGCTTGCATCACACGCTCGGCGTCGCGCGGGGTTTAGAACCAGTCCTATTTTGGCAGACTCCGTGATGTAAGAAGTGCAGCCACAGCGTCTCGGCCAATCCTATGATTTGTCAGTGGTCAGCAGTAGGATACGCACCACAGAAAACATTTCTGATAACTTGCAGTCTGCCGCATAAGAAGTGAAAGGACCAAATTCACTGTGGTCTTAATGACCTAAAACAAAAAGAAGCCAAGGATGCAAGCATGAAGTTCACAACCAGAATCAAAGGTATCCAAAAGAGATATCTAAAATCAAAAATCATTGTAAGCAAGATCGCACCAACTAAACATTCAGAACTATCAATAATGTTAATGCCATGGTTGCTAATGAGCTTTTTGAATTCGAAAATGTAACATTTATCTATCACGATTCTGTGTACACAAAAAGCTTGAAGAGAGATGGAATTCATCCCACAGTGAGTGGCAGCGGTGTTCTAGCAGGAAACATTGGCCGACATTTGAGAAACCTCTTTTGGGTCAGACCGAAGAAGACTTTTAGACCGCCATCTCTCATTGCACTGTCTGTTAATCCGTGGTGGAACAATGACTTATTAGTCAATTGTTACCTGCTTTAATCGTTTTGTGTAGACTGAAATACTTTTTCCCCGATTTCTGCCATTGTACGCGATTATTATTTTGTTTATTTCTACTTGTTAGTTTGTTTGTTTGTTTTGCTGTTTTCTTCAGATAGATTTATATTGATATTCATTGTATAACTAATAATAATAATAATAATAGTAATGATAATAATAATAATAATAATAATAATAATAATAATAATAATAATAATAATAATAATAATAATAATAATAATAATAATATGAATGTCACGTCACCCGAGCGGGTTCCGCGACGTCAGCACATACAACGAGTGGAAAGGATAAAACTCAAACAAAATAAACTAACACAAAAATGCCAGAATAACAAACACACTCTTTTATTCAACAATCAAACGCACATACAGGACAATGGGGTACTAAACCACCCTCCACCCCTAGCAAGACCCCCACCCCAGTATTAACTAACAATTACCTCCCTTGTTCAACCGAAAACAGAACTAAACGTCAACAGGTTCTCCCACAATAATTTACAGCAAATAATAGTAAACAATCAATTCAATAATATACAATTTTCAAGTGAAGAAATGGAGCTGCAAATCTGATAAATTCACACTATTATTCAAGCTAACTTGCAGATCAGAAGCACTGTTCGAATTGTCAGAGAGTCAGAGCTCATGCAGTAGGAGCTAAAGCAGTTATTCAATCAATATGATGGATGATTTACATTAACTAAATGAAGTATGTTTTTATGTGCGTGTTGTGCAAATCTGTGTGTGCGTGGGTGTGGTGCGTGAAGTTCCTGTGGTAAATGGCGACGCCCACAATCCCAAATCAAGACGAGGCGGTGACGGAGAAATAACTCGTGGAAGTCTACACTTCTCAGCTGCAGAGGCAGGGATTCCAGAGCGGATGCTCAATCAGCACAATGGTACAGGTGTAGTGGAGAAATAACTATATCGGCAAAGTATCAACACAGCATAATACGCCTTCCGCCGTCCGCCATCTTGACCTGGTTATGCATAACAACAATGATAATAATACATGATGTTATGCATACGTTTCAATAACATAATGCAACTCTTGATACTAAAATTTAATCTCTTCATAAGCACAGTCATTTATATAAATATACATAATCATTACGACCACACTTCAATCACACAGTCCTAATTCATTCCATCCTCATCTTCATCCTCATCACCCCTCTCAACTGTTATAATACATCATGATTATCTCCCTTCATCCATACTATCTTATCGTACTATAATATAAACATGTTCTCCTCATATCCATCACCTTCTCCACCTCTCTCCCCTAGTACAATTATCTCTCTCCCCTTACATACATCCCTCTCTCTCTCTCTCTCTCTAACATGCATTCTTCATTGTCACCTTTGACCCACTTTAGCAACAACAGCAACGACATTTCCCATTCATGTATATAATAAGAAAATCATATGAAAATCATACAAAATCAATAATTCATTATTCATCAAAATACATCCCTTTCCCCCTCATTCACCATCATTCATTCGCGTACGCAGTCTCGGAGCGCTCGCCACTGGGAAAATGAATTACAGGGTTTTACTCACCGTTTAGGTCTCGGCCTGTGACACACCTCCCCCAACACAATACACCACAACACATTACGACACAGTGGTTAGTCTGAGAGTTAATTTCGTTTCTGGCTATTTGCTAGTTATTCTCACAACAAGGACATCTCAATTCTTTAAAAGACCTTGAGCCTCGGCAGGTGCCCAATAGAGGACTACACAACCTTAGGAAAGAATCCTACATTTATCTGCAATAAATGGCAATTACATTCCTCCTTTACAGTCTTTAGGCATTCTTACCCCGACAAGGGCGTAAGACCTTGGGTGGTTCGAACACACGATTACAACACCCTTTCGGAAAGGAAAACCTACTACTCGTTTGACACACAGTCACAAGGTTACTTTTCCGAATAAAGCTGACCTCTCGCAAAAGCACCAAATCGACTCTGCCTTACTAAACGCAACCCAGGCCACAGGTAAACCGGTCGAGTTCTTGTTCAGTACCCCTCTTCTAATTCTACATACCCCTATTTTCTACGTTACGCACGTGTACTTAGAGCTACTGCACTCTTTCGCATGCAATAAAGAAAACGGTCAAGCTATCTATGTACACTACACAGTAGAGAGGTGCAACTTCGCACCAAATATAGCTCTCTCTGTTGATGCTGAAACTCGTGTCGTCACAACCCCCCCCCCCCCCCAGTTCTTAACACCTTGAAGAACCTTAACTACGACGCGAATTTCCCTACGCTACCTATTGAATGCTCCTACTGAGGAAATCTGCTGGTCCGTCGTCTTTCCCTGTGGTATGCTCTACAACTCTGAAAGACGGATGCAAACGAATTGCCCACTTCATCAGTCTGCTCTTATCTCCCCTGACGTGATCGTCGCCCTTGCTGACCGTAGCTACAGACGCTCTTGTGTGGAACTTCTTTAAGAGGTTGGCGTGGAATAGTTTACTCTTTCCTCGCATCTTGATCCGATAATCGCACTCGCCCACGCGCTCATCCACTTCGTACGGTCCTCGCCATGCCAGTTGCAGCTTGTTTCGTTTCTCTGGCAGCAGCAGCAACACTTGCTCCCCTGCGTTGAACACACGCCGTTTCGCCTTCTTGTCGAAGTGTCGCTTCTGTTTGGCTGACGCGGTTTTGAGGTTCTCTTGCGCCAACTTGCACGTCTCTTCAATGCGGTTACGCAAGTCTACCACGTACTGGCTACTCAGTTTTACTTCTTCCTCTTGTATCTCCTTGGTCCATAGGTCTCGCAACACAGCCACCGGTCCTCGCACGGTCTTCCCATACAATAGCTCGAAAGGAGAGAACCCTGTGGACTCTTGTGCTACCTCTCGATAGGCGAATAGTAGCGCCGGGATGTAGCGGTCCCACGCTGTAGGTTGCTCCGTCGCTAGCTTCTTGAGCATGGACACTAGCGTCCCGTTGAATCGCTTAACTAGTCCGTTCCACTGTGGATGATACGGCGTGGTGGCTTTCCCGTTTATTGACAGTAGTCTATTTATCTCCCGCATGACCTCAG
Organism: Oncomelania hupensis; assembly: GCA_036898135.1. Taxonomy (NCBI): domain Eukaryota; kingdom Metazoa; phylum Mollusca; class Gastropoda; order Littorinimorpha; family Pomatiopsidae; genus Oncomelania; species Oncomelania hupensis. The sequence continues at coordinate 9,772,829 of CM072520.1, read as the reverse complement.
ACATGAATTGCGTTCCTTGATCTGTCAAAACTTCCCTAGGAACGCCCACTCTCGACCAAATCTCCCACAGCGCTTCTGCCACCCTCTCTGCCTCTATGCCCTTGAGCGGTACAGCCTCGGGGTAGCGTGTGGCTTAGTCTACTACCACTAAGATATACATGTTACCCCGATCTGACTTGGGTCTAATGGGTCCCACAATGTCTATGGCCACCCTCTGAAACGGTTCGTCCACCAGCGGAAGTTGCTGTAGTGGCACCTTTCTCACTCTTCCCCTCGGTACTACCTTCTGACATTCTGGACAACTGGCGCAGTACCTCCGTACCTCAGCACACATCCCCGGCCAGTAGAATGTTCGGAGTTCCCCAGATACGCTCCCTGGTACGCTTCCCTCCCAAATGCCCAGCCATGGGTGGATCATGAGCTAACTGAAGGATCCCCCCTCTCAACTGTTTCGGGACTACCAGTTGCATTACATGGCTACCTCTCTTAGTATGTACCCGGTACAACACCCCCTTCTTCTTGCGAAACTCTGCTGACGCCCTACCTGACGCTATAGCCCCACCTCTCTTTGCCAACGTCCTCGCCTTCGCGAGCGTCTCGTCGGTCTCTTGCATCTTGATAAGCTCTGGGGTGCTAACTGAGATCTGAGGCGGTTCGACCACCGCTACTGGTCACTCCCTCTTCTTCTCTGCCTTCTTTTGCGCCCGGGTCTGCACTGCTGCAGCCATCGCGAACTCACCTCCGAACAAAGAAACAGGACTCTTCTCCCCGTTATCGAAGGTTACCCAGTTACCCAGGATAATATCGGGCCCGTCCTCGAAAACCACTAACTCCACCCTTCCCTTGACCTGCGCACAATCCACCTCCACCCAAGCTGTAGGTAACAGACCCACGTTCGATCGATTCGCCAAGCAAATCTCTACAGTCCGGCCCGTCAAATCTGCTGGTTTGACTAACCTGCCCGCGACTGCCCCTATCTCCGCCCCCGTATCTCTCAACACCCGAACGTCCTGCCCATTCGCCCTACCTTGGCCCCATGGATCATACGGTTTGATTGCGCACACGCTAGCCTGAGGTGCGGTCTCTGTGGAAATAGTACGCCCCACCGTAACCTGGCTCACTGACTGAGGTTTGACTTTACAATCCTTGACCATATGCTTTTCCGACCCACATCGGTAGCAACGACGTACCCCACTACCCCCTTCTGTCATCCCTACCTTCTGAACCTGACTTCCCCGGTTGCTAGGTGGCTGAGTAGCTTCCGGTCGTCTAGGGAAACTACGTCGCTGACTGGGTAGTACGGGTGCCGGTGCTGACGCTGCTCGTTTCGCGTCTACCACGCGTTGTGCCAACTCTGCTGCCGCATTGCTCGTTGCAGGTAGGTTTTCCCTCACGAAGATCTCCAACTCCGTGGTCATGATGGAGAAAAGCTGCTCTCCGATGAAGGTGTCCAGTACCTGTGCTACGTCGGTGATGTCTTTGCCTGCGAGCGAAAACCATTTCTTCACTAGCGTTCCTAGTCTAACCACTAGCTGAGGAAACGTTTCTGCGGCTTCTTTCCTGGCCTCTCGAAACTGCCTACGATAGTAGTCGGCGTCCTTCCTGAAGCGTTTCAACAGAGCGTTTCTCATGGTGTCGAAATCCTGGGCTTGCTCAGGCGTTAGACGAAGGTAGGTATCCCGGGCTTCCCCTTGTAACAAAGGCGCTAGCCTAACCGCCCATACCTCCCTCCTCCAACCCTGAATCTCGGCCACTCGCTCAAACATTTGGAGGTAGGCCTCTACATCCTCTCTCTCTTCCAAGGGTTTCAGTTTGACTGAATAGTTTGCCCCTCTATCTCTAGCCCTATTCTCCCTCTCTCGCTGATCAGCTCTGTCATCATCTCTGGCTCTTCGTTCCTCTCCTATCCTAAGCTCTACTAGTCTCCTCTCCGCTTCGAGCCTAAACTCTAGCTGACGACGGTCTTCTTCCCTGGCCTCCCTTTCCGCTTCTAACCTACGCTCTAGGAGCCTACGATCGAACTCCCGCTCTCTCCTCTCCTCCTCCTTCTCTCTCCGCTCTTCTTCCCTCCTCGTCTCGCCCATGATGTACTGCGCCAACGCCCCGTCTCTGAGACCCAGACCTTCCCCAATCTGTCTAAATCTCTCGCTATCGCTGAGCTCGACCTCGACCTTGCCCCGTGCACTGGGTGATTTAGCATACATTTTTGGCAAAGTCATTTGGCTACTCACTGCGGAAGCCTCCTCCAGTAACCCCGTCACTGAGCCCTCAGCGTCCGATTGCGAGTCGTCCAGTCCCGTCTCAGCACGTTGTCTCGCTTCCCGGCGTTTCGCGGCTCGAGCATCCCGCGTGGCCATGTTGAAAAAGAAGGGAAGAGCATTATTAGTATTACACACAACAAATAACACTTAACTGGTACAAACACCTAACGGAACGAATACGCAACACAACAGTCACAGGAGCAGAGGAATCGTTCACCGTCGTACCCTTAAAGGCGAGCAATAAACCCTGCATCCCAATTCCCCGTTAATGCTTGCACTCCGAGTGTGATCCCTAGTGCAACACACCCCACACTCCCGCCAACCGCCCGCTGCGTACCCTTTCAACACACAACAACTCAAGCACACAACATACACATCTGGCACTACCCTAACAAAATAAAATGAGTCTTCCGCGACGTCAGCACATACAAGGAGTGGATAGGATAAAACTCAAACAAAATAAACTAACATTATTATTTTGTTTATTTCTACTTGTTAGTTTGTTTTGCTGTTTTCTTCAGATAGATTTATATTGATATTCATTGTATAACTAATAATAATAATAATAATAATAATAATAATAATAATAATAATAATTATTATTATTATAATATGAATGTCACGTCACCCAGCGGGTTCCGCGACGTCAGCACATACAACGAGTGGATAGGATAAAACTCAAACAAAATAAACTAACACAAAAATGCCAGAATAACAAACACACTCTTTTATTCAACAATCAACCGCACATACAGGACAATGGGGTACTAAACCACCCTCCACCCCTAGCAAGACCCCCACCCCAGTATTAACTAACAATTACCTCCCTTGTTCAACCGAAAACAGAACTTAACGTCAACAGGTTCTCCCACAATAATGTACAGCAAATAATAGTAAACAATCAATTCAATAATATACAATTTTCAACTGAAGAAATGGAGCTGCAAATCTGATAAATTCACACTATTATTCAAGCTAACTTGCAGATCAGAAGCACTGTTAGGAATTGTCAGATAGTCAGAGCTCAGTAGGAGCTAAAGCAGTTATTCAATCAATATGATGGATGATTTACATTAACTAAATGAAGTATGTTTTTATGTGCGTGTTGTGCAAATCTGTGTGTGCGTGGGTGTGGTGCGTGAAGTTCCTGTGGTAAATGGTGACGCCCACAATCCCAAAGCAAGACGAGGCGGTGATGGAGAAATAACTCGTGGAAGTCTACACTTCTCAGCTGCAGAGGCAGGGATTCCAGAGCGGATGCACAACCAGCTCAATGGTACAGGTGTAGTGGAGAAATAACTATATCGGCAAAGTATCAACACAGCATAATACGCCTTCCGCCGTCCGCCATCTTGACCTGGTTATGCATAACAACAATGATAATAATACATGATGCTATGCATACGTTTCAAAAATATAATGCAACTCTTGATGCTAAAAATTAATCTCTTCATAAGCACAGTCATTTATATAAATATACATAATCATTACGACCACACTTCAATCACACAGTCCTAATTCATTCCATCCTCATCTTCATCCTCATCACCCCTCTCAACTGTTATAATACATCATGATTATCTCCCTTCATCCATACTATCTTATCGTACTATAATATAAACATGCTCTCCTCATATCCATCACCTTCTCCACCTCTCTCCCCTAGTACAATTATCTCTCTCCCCTTACATACATCCCCCCCCTCTCTCTCTCTCTCTAACATGCATTCTTCATCGTCACCTTTGACCCACTTTAGCAACAACAGCAATGACATTTCCCATTCATGTATATAATAAGAAAATCATATGAAAATCATACAAAATCAATAAATCATTATTCATCAAAATACATCCCTTTCCCCCTCATTCACCATCAATCATTCGCGTACGCAGTCTCGGAGTGCTCGCCACTGGGAAAATGAATTACAGGGTTTTACTCACCGTTTAGGTCTCGGCCTGTGACACACCTCCCCCAACACAATACACCACAACACATTACGACACAGTGGTTAGTCTGAGAGTTAATTTCGTTTCTGGCTATTTGATAGTTATTCTCACAACAAGGACATCTCAATTCTTTAAAAGACCTTGAGCCTCGGCAGGTGCCCAATAGAGGACTACACAACCTTAGGAAAGAATCCTACATTTATCTGCAATAAATGGCAATTACATTCCTCCTTTACAGTCTTTAGGCATTCTTACCCCGACAAGGGCGTAAGACCTTGGGTGGTTCGAACACACGATTACAACACCCTTTCGGAAAGGAAAAACCTACTATTCGTTTGACACACAGTCACAAGGTTACTTTTCCAACTAAAGCTGACCTCTCGCAAAAGCACCAAATCGACTCTGCCTTACTAAACGCAACCCAGGCCACAGGTAAACCGGCCGAGTTCTCGTTCAGTACCCCTCTTCTAATTCTACATACCCCTATTTTCTACGTTACGCACGTGTACTTAGAGCTACTGCACTCTTTCGCACGCAATAAAGAAAACGGTCAAGCTATCTATGTACACTACACAGTAGAGAGGTGCAACTTCGCACCAAATATAACGCTCTTTGTTGATGCTGAAACTCGTGTCGTCACAATGAAAGAGGGTTTAAGAATACTGCAATGGAATTGTAGATCATTAACTTTAAATTTACATTATTTGAAGCAGTACGTTGTTTATAATATTAATCATGTAATGTCTTTACAATCTCTCAATGTAAACATTAGACAATTACCTAAATTTAAAGGATATTATTACGCAACTATTATAAAATACACAAGAAGAAATATTAAGGTGAGTGCTGCACTTTATGTGAAAAAATGATTTAGAGTATGTTTCATGTGCCTCTCGAATTCCATTGAACACTGAGAATGTATATTCTGCTGCTGTGGAAATAAAAATGATCAGCTACATATTAACATTTTATCTGTCTATTATCCCAAAGGCCCATCTGATGTTGTAACAGCAGAAATAATGTCGACAAAATGTAGTAAATTACCTTTATGGCAAAATAGATAGCATCGATTAAAACTTGACGTTAATTCACGAGTTATCTAAAGAGAAGCACACACATGTTAAATTAACTTCCTTCAGACAGCTCTTCAGCCAGACATTTAGATACAATCATGCAGACTTTGCGAACCAAGACTGGTTAGCTTTACTTTAGCCAAACTGACCAAGACGTCGTCTCCGTTAACTAGCTTACTCCACCGAGATGACCATGGCCCTTCTAAAGCATTAAGTAGCTTACGCGCCTCATATCTCTATTCGATCTAGCCTGTGTGGTGGCTGACACGACATCAGGCATAACCCAGGATGTATCCCAATAACAGGTGGGGAAGATTGTCAAAGAAAGAATATTCAAATAAAAACGAATAATCCCGCATATGCGAGATTAACTAAAACGAGAGTTAAACGATTGGTCAGAAGACCTGGGAACCCCTGCATAGTATCCTTGGTGGCCCAACCTTAGCTAGTCAGTCGATTTTTAACTACGAAGCTGCGAGGGTCAAACCAAGGAACAAACTGCAGTGTCCGCCTATCTCCACCTCATCGAGAGAGTGCTAGAGACTAATAGACGGTTTCACGGATCCCAGAGTCTAGAAGTAAGAACACCAGTAGTTTTGATATGTTTATAATATTGATTGCCATGTATTAATAATATGTTCATGATATATATAGTTACAGAAACCAATTATTGTTTCTGAGGCAGTATGCATGTGGATTGATGTATCTTAGCCTTAAGATTCGGATCGAAGTGTGCATATGGGAACCTTGCAGGTGTCTGATGCTATGGACACATTGCAGAAGAGACCGCACACTTATATCTGACGAGAATATTGTAGCCAGAGCTCCGACTTTTACAGGTCAGCTCTGGGACGGTTTGTGGAGACAAACGCATGACGCTTGCTCCCGTGGTACAGAAGGAGAACAACCAAGATTCTACCTCTCCACGTCCGAACCTCGCAGCTACAAGACTCACCCGACTCACCCGCTCAACCTGAGAGGCAAGACTTCTCAGAAAAACCCAAGCACACTCAACGACAGTGCAGCTAAGTCACCCACAAATGCAAACTGAGTTCTACCCTCGAGAAAACCTAGACGACCACTAGATAATTTATTAAACTACGAACATTCAAATCGTAGACTTGCGTAGCATAGGATGAAGAAGACCTGCTGACAAACTTTCCCAGCACATCGAACTCTTAGAATTATTAATTTACCTGTTTAATGAAGTACATGTAAAAGTTGTGTTGAATATATAAAACGAGAAATTACCTACATACGACTGGTGTCATTCTATTTGTATTATTGTGTAGCTATTAGTTTTCTTCTTGAGACATAATAATCTAGTCTTTTGATTAGTAATCAGCGTTTTTCAAATTGAGCCAAATGAAACTAAAAAGCCCGAGAACAAATATAAATTTTATGTGACCAAGCACCGTGATCTGTCTCTCACACCGCTCTGGAATTCTGGTAAAAGAACGATCGATAATGGTAGCCTAACGCCCCTCTATCAATAAGTCTTACCCCATACTAAGATAAACGTATCTTCCCCAGAATATCATCACAGATGTGAACAGTGATGGGATAAACAGTATTGATCGTGTAAGCCCTGGACTGGCCAGAGCTTATTTTTATACGAACTCTTATTATTAATTTTTCTACAACTATTTATTATCATACTCCCTGAAACTTTTTATTGAAGAATGTGCAGAAAAATAGCCTTTATTCAAAATACAAATTCGTAGCAGAAGTTATCCTTGTTTCCGCCCTTGCTGTGTCTGCCAAGATTTAGCAACCCACTTCAGGAATGAGCTCCAAGCCTAAGGTGAGGGAAAATTCTTCATTCTGACTTTATTTTGACTTTATCTTTTTATAAACATACAGAAATGTTACAGTGGATACTATTCGAGCAAACGATGAAGTGGAACTGCCGTAATTCTGCTACAAAATAACTTTCTTTATTTCTGTGTGATGTAGGAGTAGGCCTATTATACGGTACATTTAGAACCCAGAACTAATCTATTGAACAGCAGTTTAGATCTGAAAAATAACAATGATGGAAATTATACTGCAATTTGTGTAGTCATTTGTGTAGCTTTGAATGAACATTTGGTGACTGGAAAAGTTGCATATTGAGAATTTATGTTTTATTCATGTGTAGCTTCGACCGGTCGAATAGTCATAATATGAAGAAGACTGTGACTGTTTGGATCTAGCTGTGGTTGATGTACTTTTAGATGGAATCTAGAGAATCCGCTTGATCAAATGTAGTAAAAGAACGTAATTTTTCTTGTGCTGTGGAACATTAGAGTGTAATTGTGTGAAAATGTTTAATTTATTTATAAAAAGAATTCGATGTTTAGAGTGCCAAGAGTCTCGAAGTTTAGCGTGTTAACCAGCGAGATGTGTTTTCTATTGATGGCCTGTGCACCGTTTTTTCTTTAGTTTAGTTCGAGAAAATTGGGAACTCAGAATTTTTCTGGACAGTTTGTTACTTGTTAGCTGAAGTTTGCCAGCAAGTCTCATCATAAGATTTATAGTTATGAAGTGTATTTGAGTGACAATTGAATTGTCTCGACACTTACCTGTGTATTGAGAATGGCCCCAACTAGGTCACATGTGCCCACCAGGACCGATTTGACAAGCCAATTTTCTTTCGTAATTTAATAATAAGTCCTATGCTCCGTTGATGCTAGAAGTCCGACGAAACTGGCTCATGTTTTGCACCGGGAATTAATCATTGTCAACCCTTGAAGAAATAGAAATCTTAGATAGTTCGCGGCGCTTCTTCCAGCTTTGCACAGTCCATTGTGCATGGGACACCAATATCCGGGTCCCCTGGTTCAAAACACGGTCCGCTGACAGAGATTTCATTGGTCAACGGCTATGTTTTGCTTGCCTGCCGTAATAAAAGGACCATTTCTGTGCAGAAATGGTGTGTCTCATATCGTTTTGATAACCGCTAGCACCCGTGAGCTTATCTTTCCTTTTAAAAACTAAAGAAGTCCTTTTTATTATTGTTTGTAACTTTAGATCCTAACCAAAGCAGAATTATTTAAGATAATAGCCCGGCCTTGCTCACGTTAAAAGAAAAGTGAAAGTGACAGTAAAATTTAGATCGAAATTGATAAGAATACAAAAACGAAAGTGAATTTTATAAAAAGTTGTTTTACCTTACAGAATTCTAAATTTGTAAATAGTATTCGAAGTTAAAATTGTTCAGTTATTTTGTTGAAGAAGTTAGTTATAAAAAGTAGTAATTTATAAATTAGATTTTATTTTCTTTTATTATTGAGAAAACCCTCAACGTAAATGGAAAGAAATGATTCTGAGAAGCGAAATTTTTCTAGAAGTTCCGAACATATTTTCTTTTCTTTCTTTTCGCTGCCTGGAAATAATCAATTAGTATTGTAACGTAAAATAATTGTAAACTGGTCATTGTACTATTTTTATGCCACCAAGGAATTCAATTCCTGAGTTGAGAGAAATAAGTAAATTCAACGTTTGAACGATCAAAGCAAGTTTTTGTTTAGACTAACGTCAACGTACTAGTATTCTGTTTGTGTGGTTTATCGTATCGTTTCTATCTGCGCTAGATCTGTTTGTTGTTGTAGTAAAAATTCTTTCTAACTTCCCTTTGAGCGACAGAATGTGTGAATGTTTTTCCTTATTTGTGGAGGAATTGTTAACACAAGACATCACAGACTAGCAAAACAATAAAACGGGTGCAAACACGGCATGGTAGATTTTGTCTGCTCCACGGTCTGTGGAAAGTGATGGACCAGGGAGGGAGATGGGGAAGGAATTCTTTACACTGAGGTGTATGTGAGGTCTCCGTTCCTGGTCGTTGCTGAAGAAGTTGACCGTGGAGACGGAGAAAATATAAATGAACATGATCGCAAGAAACATGATTTCAGCACACATAGACAAGACAAAAATAGAAGAGATTTTTATTTTTTTTTATTTTATTTTGTTTTGATTTTATTTTCATATTTGCTTGTCGGCCCGCGCGCGGCGGCCGCCGTGCTGAGGGTTTGAGGGGTTGCTCAGCTGTCCTGACAAGATTTTTTTTTTTTTTGAGTGACCGGTAAAAAGAGGGAGTTGACCTCGGGCGGGGACGGGGTGTGCGTGGCTTACAATACCAACCAGAAGTGGGTCATAACAGAAGACTTTGTCATTGTCCACTCTGGGATAAACAGTGTAATCATGTTACTAACAAAACTTTTGTGGATAATATTTTGAACTCTGGTTTGATATTATTGAATGATGGTCGTCCTACAAGAATAATAGACTCTCTTAATCATCAACCTTATGCCATTGACTTAACCTTTGTATCGCCAGATTTGGCAGAGGATTGAACCTGGTATTTAGAATGTGACTCTTTGGGAAGTGATCATCTTCCTATTGTTATTTCTTTAAAGGAAGTACCACATTGTCAAGAAGAAGATGCTATTCCAGAATTTTCTTCTAATCGCGCTGTCTGGGGTAGATATAAGTTATTATGAGAAACTTGTGATGATAGTTTTATTCATGACAATGACATAAATAACATATATTGTGAATTTAGTAAACACATAATGGCAGCAGCAACAGAATCAATACCAGTTATAAAAAGAAGAAAAACTAACAAGCATAATGGTAATATATGGTGGAATTATGAATGTGAAAATGCTGTTAAAGAGACAAAAACTACATATAAAAATGGATAAAGAGTAAGTCTGAGTTTGATTTTATAGAAATGAAACATTCTAAAATAAAATGTAATAAAATAATTGCAGTAGCAAAATAAAACTACTGGACAACATTTTTTTCAAAAGAAATTTCTGATCACAGTGATACACTTGGAAAACATTATCACAGATGACAATTTGCTATAATTTATCTACATGTCCAGTGAAACTGTATAATAAGGAGTTTGCCTCTTCAATTGAAAAGGCAGAAGCTTTTGCTGAAGTTTTTGCACATGCAATTAATGTTGCTAGTTTATCTGCCAAAGATTTAAGTCTAGAGAAGCAGCTCAATTATCAGCCGAGTACAAAGAGCAAAATCATGACAATCGTAATTTAATAAATGGAGATATTAGCTTACAATAAATGAGGTACGAGAAGCCATTGAAAGTTTTAGGACTAAAAAATCTGCCGTTGGTCCTGACAGTAGATCATACACATTATTACAGCATCTTCCAAATAAATAAATCCATTACTTACACTTAATTTTTAAAAATGTTGGTACCCTGGAATTATGCCTACAATTTGGAAAAGTTCAATTATTATTCCAATTTTAAAAAGCGGAAAATCAAGAACAGATATTGCAAATTACAGACTTATTGCTTTAATATAACATGTTAGGAAAGTCATGGAAAAAATTGTACTCACTAGGCTAGTACATTACTGCGAAAAAAATAATGTAATCCCCTATAACCAAGCTGGTTTTCAAAAAGGACGAAGTACTGTAGATCACCTGGTAACACTCTCTACAAATATAAACAACAATTCGCCAGAAGAAAAGGGGTTTTAGCTACTTTCTTTGATATCAGGAAAGCATACGACAGATTATGGCATGCTCGCTTATTATTTAAGCTAAAAATAATTGGCCTTTCAGGTAACATAAATATATTACCACTTATCCGTTAGAGAGGAGAATTGCAGTTAAAGTAAACAATACATATTCTTCATATTTTCAAACAAATATGGGTATTCCACAAGGGGTGATAACATCTCCGATACCTTTTAATATATTGATAAATGACCTCCCTATTACATTTAATAAAAATTATCAACTAGTTCAATATGCCGATGATATTGCTCTATGGATAAATGTGTCATTAAAAAGAAAAACATCCCTTTATGAAATAAAAGCATGTACTGAAAGTGTATCAAGCACAATTAAATTAAATTGCTATTTATATGAAAACCAATGCTTTTGAACTTTCAAATGAGAGAACAAATATGATGTTATTTAATAATGGCCAAGGTCCAAAAGTATACCCACAATTTAATATTGAAAATCAAGAGATCAAATATGTAACTGAAGTAAAAAAATTGTGGGCTATACTTTACAAGTAAATTAAATTGGAAGAAACATAATTATTCAATATCTTTTGCAAAAGGCTATAAAATGTTATAATCTTTTACAAATAAGTAGTCGCAAATGGTGGGGTCGACGCTAAAACATTAATACATATAGCATGTTCATTACTTTGATCAAAATTGTCTTATGGTCAGGTTAAAAAAAGGTAAAGGTAGTCCCATAGCCTTGTGGCCGTAGGGTAGCGTGATGTTGGAGATCACACTTATCTTGGGCCAGCGTAATGAGGGTGATGCCCATCTCTCTCCCTCGCTGCTTTACCTTCCCCACCCTTAAGAGAGTAGGTACTCAGTCACAGTTGAATCAACTGGGGGCGTTGTTATTTGTCGCTTTACGTTTTACGGTCACCCATCCAAGTGCTAACCGCACTGGACGGTGCTTAACTTGCGACACAGTAGCGAGTGCTCCAACCACTGCGCTATCCCACACCCCTTATGGTCAGAAAGTATATTTTTCAGCACCTGTAAATTGTGAAGCAGTTGCAAAGTCTTGATAGCAGAGCTATCAAACTAGCGTTAGGAGTACCAATTCATAATAGAACATCGGAGGCATACAAGGCTGAAGGAATCCTATCTTTTTGTTGTTGTTGTTGTTGTTGTTGTTGTTGTTGATGATGTTTTAACATAAATTTTATTCAACAAACAAACCAGATATTAATACAAAGCAAAACACCAGGGCGCACAAAAGCACAAGGCTTAAATAAGTGCTCCCAAATAATAATAATGTGTCAAAATATCACTGGCGGACGACGGGAAACAACAACAGAACATTGATAAAAATACAAGAAATAGAAAAAATAATTTTTTTATAAAAAGAAAAGAAAATTTTAGACAAAAAAAGGATTTCCAAGTGAAGGGGAAGAGAAAAAAAAAGAAAAAAAAACAAAACAATAAGGGGGGGTGCATGGTGGTGGGGGAGGGGCGTGTGCGAGAGAGTTATACGGAGAGGGGCGGGTGCGGATGAGAGAGAGTTATACTTGTGGGAAGAAACTAATGTGTTTGTTGAAGATCAAAGTTAGAAAGCGAAGTATGTGGAAAGTCGTTGAAATAAAATATTATTGAGGATTTTTATAGCGCACTTATCTCGCCGTACTTGACCAGACTCTGGGCGCTGGCCGATACAGGATCTAACTCAAACCGCCCGAAACGCCCACCCGCAGCCTTTGGACGCACCAGCCTTTGGACGCATGGTCTGACGCTCGGCCAACTGAGAACTATCCTGGCCAGCCAAGGATGGGGGAGAAGGACCAAGTGCATGCTGGGTGTGTTCTTGTTACCGGCACTCACCCGTCTTGAACATGAGCGTCAGGATCTTTAAAGTCCGTTATGATGGAATGTATGCGACATTCATTTCATTTGGTAAATTACTGTCCCCGGACACATATGCATATAGGGGACTTGGATGTAAGATGTCCGTAGAATAAGAAGTCATTATGCTGAATAAGATACGTGAAGAGGAGCGCAGAGCGCGGCTACAACATCACTGTATGCGACACACAGGCTAGACCTCGGTTTATACTCTCATCCGAAGGAGTAGGAAACGGGAGTAAAGTGTCTTTCCCAGGGACACAATGGCCCGGACAGGGTTCGAACCCAGGACCTTCAGATCCGCAAGCCAAAGCACTACCATTAGACCACCGTGCCTCCACAAATAATATAATATAATATAATATAATATAATATAATATAATGTAATGTAATGTAATGTAATGTAATGTAATGTAATGTAATGTAATATAATATAATATAATATAATATAACATAACATAATATAATATAATATAATATAATATAATATAATATAATATAATATAATATAATATAATATAATATAATATAATAATATAATATGCGGTCAGAAGCGGTTACATGAAAGTAAAAATGTGTGAACAGTTGAAAACGTCTTGGCATTTTCTTACAATGACAATTCGGCATTTCCATTGAGTAAGGTATTAACTTCCCTTAGGATAGGATCAAAAAGACCAATCGTTTTAATACGGGCATCGTCAAACAAAGGACAAAAAAGCAGGAAGTGTTCAGACGTTTCGGCCGGGTGTCCGCAACGGCAAACCGGGTCGTCTATCAAATGGCGACGATATATATCGTAGTTAAGGTTGCTTACACCCAGCCGAAGCCTGCATTGTATAATTTGTTGTTGTCGTGCACCATGATAATAAAACGGCGGGACTGCAAAGTCGTCTTTGGACAGATGTCGTTTAAATAGGCTGACTGACGGATTGACTTGAATTTCCTCAGGGAGCTCATTCCACATGATAGTAGAAGAGGGGATAAAGGAGTTTTTGTAGACTTCAATTTTGTGTGCGGGGACTCTACGCTCGAAAGGCCTTCGACAGTGGTAAGGATTAACTGACGAGACAAGCGGTGGGCTTTCTTGAACTAAATTCCAGTACTCAACAGACAGACTAGGTTGACGGTCAAAGGATCCTATTAGTAATGGTTCGTTGTTAAGCTGGGTTTATATCCATATCGTTTCTAAGTTGGGTATGTGGGGAAATCGAATTCGCAATTCCGCTAGCTTGACATATATTTTGGTAGTACCTTCACATGTAAGAAAGAATATGTTTGATGTCAAGAATTTTGTACATTTTAAGTAGTAGTTCAAGCTGGTGAAATTGTTACAATGTTAAATCTTAATTTTTTTTTAATGTTGTTGGTCTAAAATTACTATGTGTACAGACCTTAAATGAAATAAATGAATGAACTAGAATGGAATCTCTCAGCTCGGTGATAATGGTATTGTATTCGGTTGTGAAGAAGCAAGTCACCTATCCTATCCTATCTGTCATGAACTGGCTAGTTTTAACTCTGCTTATTACTGTTTAGCCATGTGTAGTCTTTGTAACAGTAGAGAGTCAGTGCATTACACAGCAGCAATTAAAGTACACACCGCGAGCCCGACCCACGAGTCAGCACTTGAGCTTTGAATTTGACCGTTTTAACCAATGAGAGCTCAGCTTAGCGGGTAGAGCAGTTTTACTGTGTCAAAACCTAGACAGTTTGAATCAGTCGTGTGTGAGACGAGGAAGAAGTAACATCTAAATAGCAGCTAGTAGAGAAATCTCTTCACTCATAGACCAGGAAGCAGGACTGTAGAATCTTAGCATTCTATCAAGTCATCACGGGCCTGAACTTGTCAAACAGGTAAATGAACACCCTTCTGTTTCATCGTGATATATTTATATTATTGTTGAAATTATGTTTGAAGAATCTGCTATGCATAAATGTGAATTATTAATCCGAAGTTGCCGTACCCCGTGGAAGAGCCTACCACGAGTCGAAACACGACCGGTTGCGCCGCCATGTTGTATCCCGTACGGAACCACTGTTGTTTAACTTATATGTATGTTTGCAGACCAGTGGCTGTACCACTGAATGTTTATAATATTATTAATTCTGTATGTGTATAGTTAGACACGATTGATATTTATGTATGTATAGGAATTTAGAGTGAGATTCCAGTGGACCCCGGAAGTAGCAGAATGTTCGTCGCTTATGTATAGAGATGTGGAGCTATCACTGAGGGCTACTTTGGCTTTCAGTGAGACGCTCTGCACAAACCGATTATTCAGGGTTGTGCAGAATTTCGTCTCTTATATTACAGACGAGCAGGCGAGCTATCCCGAGCTATCCTGTGCGACCCACTCCACAGAAACGACTAGTTGGTTGAGGAGCCTCTACCGCACAAGTCGGAAAGAGCTACCTTGAAAAACACCCTGTCAGACCCCACAGCGTGGCAAGGGAACCCAACTACACAACTACACAGGTGGACCAGAAGCTACCTCACAGAAGGACTTCGACCGCACCATCAGAAAGTTAAGTGTAATCGACGAAGGTGCACTTAAACTCTTCAGAAACTGTAAAACGGACCACAGTAGTCCAAATCTACATGAGATATAATAGCAAGTGCCCGAGGAAGATATAACAGCTGCCTAGACTATCAGCGATCGAACTATTAGCAGTAACTGAGACTTTTTAAGTGAGATTAGTACCTAGAGAACCTTGTATAGAGTAGAAGAAATAAATGTGTGATTTTAACTGTTATCAAGTGGCTGGACTACATATGATTCATAGCCGTGTGAAAGCTAGTGTGACAGTAATATTTTACCATTTTTCTATCTATCTCTGTACCCCAACCTTAACACAGAACGAGCTAAACAAATAAATTTATTAAAGTAATTCATAGGGTGACGTACTAGCAGTTCCCACCGAATAAACGTGAGGGTCCATAATTCCATTGTGCAGAGCCCATAAACCCCACGTGACACTTTAATTGGCGAGCCTAGCCAGGATCTGTGTATAATAGGAATTGGGTATAACCGGACCTAAGTACAATAAAATTAGATCACAACAGTAGAAGTAGAATAACTTAGAATAGTGTAAGGGTATAACACTGATCTGTTTGGTGCACTATTCTTTAGTTAAAAACTTTTTTGCTTCAAATATTTTTGTGCCTGTATGTTGCATTGTTCTTTTGCAGGTTTTGCTTAAGTAACTGTTGTATGCCCTTTGACTCTTGTTTTATTCTATTAGTGATTACGAATTTGATTGTCTTTGCATTGTTGTTATTGACTTGCAATATTGCTAGTGTTTTGGTATTCCACGTGATTCAGAGGTTGTTCATAGACACGTTTGACAATGTCGGACCCAGTGGCCTTGAGATTGCGTTTCAAGGAACTAGGAGAAGCTTTACACTTAGCAGGGGGAGACCTAATTGCGTATATCAATGCAGAGGTAGAGAAACAGGAGGCTAAGGCAGAGAGAGCAGCAGAGAGAGAGGCGAAGAAACTCGAAGCAGAACAGAGAAAGGCAGAATTAAAAGCAGAGCAAAAGAAAGCAGAAAGTAGGAGATGGGAGTATGAGAGGGCAGAAAAGGAAAAAGACAGACAGCATGAGTTAGAGCTAAGAAGATTGGGATCAGGAGCTTCAAGTTCTTCCTCAACCCCTCCCCACTCAGATCAGCTAGAGGTAGCATCCAACCCTGTACAAGGAATGTCATTTCCACTGGGAACATTCAATGAGAGAGAGGAAGGTCTAGATCTCTATCTGACTAGGTTTGAGCGTCTAGCAACAGAGTACAAACTAGATCCCACTCATTGGTCTTTTAAGCTTAGTCAAGGGCTTAGAGGAAAGGCTTATGACATCTACAGTAAGCTACCGACTGACAGAGTGACTGACTATCACAAAGTAAAAGAGGCACTCCTAACGGGATTCGAACTGACAGGAGAATGCTACCGGCAAAAGTTCCGCACCAATCGGAGAGTGAAAGGAGAGAGCTATGCGCAGTTCGCGGATCGGTTGTCCACAACGCTGGATAAGTGGATTAGCCAGTCAGCCACGGCTAAGACGTATGATGGACTGACGGAACTGTTAGTATGGGAACAGCTACGGGAAACCATGACCCCCGAGCTGAGAACATTCTCAGTAGAGCAGGGCGCGGAAAGACTGGAAGATCTGGTCAAGGTCGCAGATAGGTACGTGGCCGCACACGGAGAAGCCAAGAGCTTCAGGCGAGACCTAAAGCCTAACGGGAAAGAGGCACAGAAACGAAGCCCTAACCGGGAAGAGCGCACCGCGAATAAGCCGAATAACCCCAGACCTGGGCAAAATAAAGGACCCAACACGGAATTCGGGAAAAGAGGTCCTGCAGAACAGAGACGGTATTGTTCGTTCTGCAACAGAAACAATCACTCCACCGCAGAATGTTTCAAGTTGGCCGCACAACGTAGGGAAGAGCGCGAAAGCCGGCCAGCGCACAGAGTTCTAACTCAAAGTAGCGGTAACAAGCCACACACGATCGGAGATCACCCATCGGTGACGGACACGGTCAAGGTCAACGGAAAAGAAGCGAACTGTCTGTATGACACAGGTCTATCATACGACGCGATAGTTAGCGAATCTCTTGTATCGCGCGCGGACTTGACAGACAAGACAGTCGAACTACAAGGAGCAGACTTGACGAAACCGACGACTACTTGCCCAATAGCTTGGATCGAAGTAGAGAGTAGGTACGTCACAGGACGAATCCAAGCAGCTGTTTTACAGAAACCCCTGTATGATCTAGTGCTAGGTTGTAGGTATGTGTTCTTAGGCACGCCCCCCAAAACTGTAGAGATAGCTGCAGTGCAAACCAGGGCCCAAGCTAAAACCCAACCACCCCAGCCCGAGTTCGCTCCGAATCCAGGACTCGAAGAGATCAAAACAGCACAGAAAGAAGACACCTCGATAGCGAAGTGCTTCCAGAAGCTACCCAAGGCGCACACACCCCCGCACAAGGGAGACTTCTACATGGAAGAGGGAGTTCTACATCGACAAGGAGATGGAGATCACACCCAACTAGTACTACCAGCCACCCTTCGAGCCCAAGTACTAGAATTAGGCCACAGCATGCCACTCAGCGGACACATGGGAATTGGAGCCACAGTGCAGAGAATCAGCGCACACTACTATTGGCCAGGAATCACGGAGGATGTCAAGCGCTACGTGAAATCTTGCCACCAATGTCAACGATATTCCCCGCGACATCACACCGTACCAGTTACCTTAGGACCATCAGTAGTAGTCGGCGGGCAATTCCAGCAAGTCTCAGTAGACATAGTAGGACCACTGCCCATGACCAAGAAGCGGAACAGATTTCTACTCACACTCGTCGACGCATGTACGATGTGGTGCGAAGCAGTCCCGTTGCCAGCGATCGACACCAAGAAGATTGCAGATGCACTCATCGCCATCTTTACGAGAATCGGATTCCCGGACAGCATTAGAACGGACAACGGATCTCAGTTCACCGGCCGCCTGATGCAAGACGTGTTCGAGTTGATACAAGTTCATCACATTCGCACACCACCATACCACCCCGCCAGCAACGGACAAGTAGAAAGACTGAATGGAACCCTTCTCACCATACTCAGGAAAGTCGCCGACGACAATCCAGAAGCGTGGGACACCTACGTGAATGCGGCACTGTTCGCATATAGAGAAACGCCCCATGCAGCCACAGGCTACACCCCGTCAACATTGCTATTCGGCAGACCTCTAGCAGGACCCTTAGAAGCCCTACGCAGAAGTTGGACGGAAGCCAAGATAGACGACACACCAAGAGGTGCCACCAAGTACGTCGCAGACCTGCAGGAAACCCTCAAAGCAACGTGGAAGAAAGCTGGTGAAGCACTGAAGAAGGCAAGAGCCCGTCAGGCGAAGTACTACAACCGCCACGCGAAGGACAGAGAACTGCAAGTCGGCGATCGAGTGCTACTCTTACTTCCAAGTGGAACCAACAAGCTGGACATCGCTTGGAGAGGACCGTACCGGGTGACTGCCAAGAAATCCAAGACAGTCTACCAAGTAGAGGTGAACGGGAGAGCCCGATACCACCACATCAACCTCCTCAGGAAATACACGGACCGACCAGCGACCCCCAGCACTCACAACTTGTTAGCCATCGCCATCGCGGAAGAAGGAGAAAGCATGGAGACCAATGCAGTAGAGTATCCCCTGCACTCCAAAGAAACCTACAAAGACGTGATACTCAACGGAGACCTAGCCGCTAAACAGCGACAGCAAGTGCTCACAGACCGACCAGGGAGGACAGACCTCGTCGAAGTAACCTTAACGGTGACCGACCCAACACCCGTCCGCCAGAAGCTCTACCCGATGCCACTGTCGCAGCAGCGAGCCATCAAGGAAGAGATAGACACCTTACTGGCAGCCGGAATCATCTCAGAGTCTACTTCACCCTACAGCGCGGGCACGGTATTGTTGCGAAAACCCAACGGAGAGCATCGACTGTGCATCGACTTCAGACTCCTGAATGCGGTAACGCAGTTCCAGCCAGAGCCACTCCCGGACCAGACCGACCTATTTGCCAAGCTACAGCGAGCGAAGTACTTCTCACGCATCGACCTCAGCAAAGGATACTACCAGATACCAGTGCAACCACAAGTCCGAAAGTACCTAGCGTTTAGCACTATGGAAGGACACTTCGAGTTCAATGTACTTCCATTCGGACTCCACAACGCACCCAGCATCTTCAGCGCCATGATGCGAAAACTCCTGGCACCCCTGAGCAGCGAGCACCTACATTCGTTTATGGACGACATCCTCATCGCAACACCTACGTGGGAGGAACATTTCACGCTCCTACAACAACTACTCGCCCGCCTCAGAGACACGGGATTGACGGCAAGACCCACCAAATGTCAGATTGGATTCACAGAACTAGAATTTCTGGGACACACCATAAGTCAAGGAAGCCTGCGACCGGTAGAGAAGACAGTGAAACGCCTACTCGACGCTCCTAGGCCCAAGACCAAAAAGGAAGTACAGTCGTTTCTAGGACTCTGCGGCTTCTACCAGAAGTTCATCCCCAACTACAACAGCATCGCCGTACCACTGACAAATGGAACCCGGAAAATCGCCCCGGACAAAGTAGTTTGGACAGCCGAATGCGAGACAGCATTCCAAACACTCAAGGACAGAATGACATCGGCGCCAGTACTCCACCTACCCGATTTGACTCAGCCGTTCGTTCTTCGCACCGACGCAAGCGACTTAGGCCTCGGAGCAGTACTGCTACAGCGCGACCCCCAGAATGCAGAGACGCTATTCCCGGTCGCCTACGCCAGCAGAAAATTGAGACTCGCCGAGACCCACTACGCCACGTCGGAGAAAGAATGTCTTGGACTAGTCTGGGCCATACAGAAGTTTCAACTCTACCTGTATGGGACCCACTTCACAGTTCAGGTGGACCACCAACCACTATCGTTCCTGGCAGCCTCCAAGTCTTTGAACTCTCGCCTGATGCGATGGGCACTCACCCTTCAGGCATACTCATTCCAAATCGAGTACATCCCCGGCAAAGAGAACCACGGAGCCGACTACCTCAGTCGCCATCTCGTGGAGGACACAGCAGCTGTCGCCCACCCAACACAACTAAGGGCCACAGCACCAGAATTCGTCCCCGCCCAATAAAACCCTGTCACTAGTGTCCATAGCTACCTGGCACAGCATTGCAGCTCAGGTAGAGCAACTTAATTAGTTTGTAAATAGGACCCTAGGATAGTGCAGTGTTAAACTAGGCTCTGTAGTAGAAAAAGGTCGAATCCAGTAGTCATCGCCTTTTTTCAGTTGAGGGAGCCTGTCATGAACTGGCTAGTTTTAACTCTGCTTATTACTGTTTAGCCATGTGTAGTCTTTGTAACAGTAGAGAGTCAGTGCATTACACAGCAGCAATTAAAGTACACACCGCGAGCCCGACCCACGCAGCGCAGTGAGTCAGCACTTGAGCTTTGAATTTGACCGTTTTAACCAATGAGAGCTCAGCTTAGCGGGTAGAGCAGTTTTACTGTGTCAAAACCTAGACAGTTTGAATCAGTCGTGTGTGAGACGAGGAAGAAGTAACATCTAAATAGCAGCTAGTAGAGAAATCTCTTCACTCATAGACCAGGAAGCAGGACTGTAGAATCTTAGCATTCTATCAAGTCATCACGGGCCTGAACTTGTCAAACAGGTAAATGAACACCCTTCTGTTTCATCGTGATATATTTATATTATTGTTGAAATTATGTTTGAAGAATCTGCTATGCATAAATGTGAATTATTAATCCGAATTTGCCGTACCCCGTGGAAGAGCCTACCACGAGTCGAAACACGACCGGTTGCGCCGCCATGTTGTATCCCGTACGGAACCACTGTTGTTTAACTTATATGTATGTTTGCAGACCAGTGGCTGTACCACTGAATGTTTATAATATTATTAATTCTGTATGTGTATAGTTAGACACGATTGATATTTATGTATGTATAGGAATTTAGAGTGAGATTCCAGTGGACCCCGGAAGTAGCAGAATGTTCGTCGCTTATGTATAGAGATGTGGAGCTATCACTGAGGGCTACTTTGGCTTTCAGTGAGACGCTCTGCACAAACCGATTATTCAGGGTTGTGCAGAATTTCGTCTCTTATATTTGTCACGAACTGGCTAGCTTTAACTCTGCACATTGACTATTTAGCCATGTGTAGTACTTGTAACTTTAGAAGTTAGACTATAACACAGCAGCAATTAAATTACACAGCAGACCACACACCGCGAGCCCGACCCACGCTAGCGCAGTGAGTCAGCACTTGAGTTTTGAATCGGACCGTGTAACCAATGGGAGCAGGCTAAGTGGGTAGAGCAGTTTTGACTGTGTCAGAGCCTAACACAGTTTGAATCAGTCGTGTGTGAGACGAGGTAGAGTCAACATCTCCACAGCTAGAGAAATCTCTACACTCATAGACCAGGAAGCAGGACTTTGAAATCTTAGAATTCTCTCAAGTCATCACGGGCCTGAACTTGTCAAACAGGTAAATGAACACCCTTCTGTTTCATCGTGATATATTTGTATTATTGTTGAAATTATGTTTGTGGAATTTGCTATGCATAAATGTGAATTATTACTCCGAATTTGCCGTACCACGTGGAAGAGCCGAGCACGTGGTGAAACACGACCGGTTGCGCCGCCATGTTGCATACCATACGGAACCACTGTTGTTTAACTTATATGTATGTTTGCAGACCAGTGGCTGTACCACTGAATGTTTATAGTATTATTAATTCTGTATGTGTATAGTTAGACACGATTGATATTTATGTATGTATAGGAATTTAGAGTGAGATTCCAGTGGAACCCGGAAGTAGCAGAATGTTCGTCGCTTATGTATAGAGATGTGGAGCTATCACTGAGGGCTACTTTGGCTTTCAGTGAGACGCTCTGCACAAACCGATTATTCAGGGTTGTGCAGAATTTCGTCTCTTATATTACAGACGAGCAGGCGAGCTATCCCGAGCTATCCCGAGCTATCCCGAGCTATCCTGTGCGCACCACTCCACAGAAACGACTAGTTGGCGGAGTATCCTCTACCGCACAAGACGGAAAGAGCTACCCGGAAACTCCCTGTCAGACCCCACAGCGTGGCAAGGGAACCCAACTACACAACGACACAGGTGGACCAGAAGCTACCTCACAGAAGGACTTCGAACCCCCACTCATGAGTTAAGTGCATAACACGAAGGTGCACTTAAACTGATTATAACAGGACCACAGTAGTCCAACTCTTCAGAAACTGTAAAACGGACCACAGTAGTCCAAATCTACATGAAATATTATAGCAAGTGCCCGAGGAAGATATAACAGCTGCCTAGACTATCAGCGATCGAACTATTAGCAGTGACTGAGACTTTTTAAGTTAGATTAGTACTTAGAGAATCGTGTATAGAGTAGATGAAATAAATGTGTGATTTTAACTGTTATCAAGTGGCTGGACTACATATGATTCATAGCCGTGTGAAAGCTAGTGTGACAGTAATCTTTTACCATTTTTCTATCTATTTCTGTACCCCAACCTTAACACAGAACGAGCTAAACAAATAAATTTATTAAAGTAATTCATAGGGTGACTTACTAGCAGTTCCCACCGAATAAACGTGAGGGTCCATAATTCCATTGTGCAGAGCCCATAAACCCCACGTGACACTTTTACAGACGAGCAGGCGAGCTATCCCGAGCTATCCTGTGCGACCCACTCCACAGAAACGACTAGTTGGTTGAGGAGCCTCTACCGCACAAGTCGGAAAGAGCTACCTTGAAAAACACCCTGTCAGACCCCACAGCGTGGCAAGGGAACCCAACTACACAACTACACAGGTGGACCAGAAGCTACCTCACAGAAGGACTTCGACCGCACCATCAGAAAGTTAAGTGTAATCGACGAAGGTGCACTTAAACTCTTCAGAAACTGTAAAACGGACCACAGTAGTCCAAATCTACATGAGATATAATAGCAAGTGCCCGAGGAAGATATAACAGCTGCCTAGACTATCAGCGATCGAACTATTAGCAGTAACTGAGACTTTTTAAGTGAGATTAGTACCTAGAGAACCTTGTATAGAGTAGAAGAAATAAATGTGTGATTTTAACTGTTATCAAGTGGCTGGACTACATATGATTCATAGCCGTGTGAAAGCTAGTGTGACAGTAATATTTTACCATTTTTCTATCTATCTCTGTACCCCAACCTTAACACAGAACGAGCTAAACAAATAAATTTATTAAAGTAATTCATAGGGTGACGTACTAGCAGTTCCCACCGAATAAACGTGAGGGTCCATAATTCCATTGTGCAGAGCCCATAAACCCCACGTGACACTATCCCGTAACTCAAAGCTCGTTGGGGCACCACAGATGATCGTTTAACCAGCGTACTCCATCTTTCTCTGTTCTCAGCAACCCTCATGTCTTCGTTCAGTGTCAAACCAGTCCATTCTTGAATGTTGTCCTCCGACTTCTTTTTCTGTCTCTCTCTTCTTCTGCCTCCTTGCTCCGTGCCTTGCAGGATGGTTTTTGCAAGTCCTGATGCTCTGGTGACGTGGCGTGAATGTAATACCTAGCAAGTGTGAAAAAAGTCCAAAAATATGCTATGCTATGTTCTGTGATTGATATGGACAAGTGCGTTCCTAAAATGAAAAATATGGACTCAATAACAGCAATAACAGCGAGGACGTTACCGCGAGCGCGACATTAGAGCTCATCAGCTTAGACGTTACGTATACTATCGCTGAATACGTACACGTATGGAGATACGTACGGAGCCCGTACGTGAAAGCGTTTTCGCTTCAGCTTACACGTGAAACGGACTCCCGTCCTCCCGACTCCCGGAGCAAAGGTAGATAACTCCGGAAGCATTTCCTGTGTTTTAACACGTGTGTCAACCCACGTGTGTAGCTTTCAAGCATCGGTGCAGTACTGCAAGACGATTTTTTTTTCTCTGTTGACTTTCAACTCGAGATTTCCAGCCATAGACAGCCGGGTCAACGAAGTTTTTACTGACTTCAGACTTCAGGTAAGCAGTACTGCTCTCTCTCTCTCTCTCTCTCTCTCTCTCTCTCTCTCTCTCTCTCTCTCTCTCTCTCTCTCTCTCTCGAGTCTGTCTGTCTGTCTGTCTGTACACGTATCTGTCTACTCTGATTAACCCCTTGACTGCCACCGCCATTTTGGAATCAGCTGACTGACATAAAATTTCAGCTTATATATGTGTTTTGTGCCGTTGGGGATAATTTATGACATGCAAAAGTGTAGCTGCCAAAATTTACCATCCTTGCGAAATTACATTAGTTTCAAGTGTTTAAACTAAGGAATCAACTTCTGTCAACAGATCATGGCTCAAGCACTGGATCCCACACTTCCACTACTTCTGATTGACGCTGGAGAGGACGAACTGGCTCTGTGCCTTATGGAAGAAGAACTTGAAGACATGAACCTCAAGAAAGCTGACACATATTTTAACCTGCGCGATGTACCTGAAAACGTTTGCATCCAGCAGCTCCGTTTCAGCAAAGGCGACATCTACCATCTTTGTCATCTCCTCCGTATTCCCGATCCCTTGATTTGCAACACCAGAATTCGAGTGTTTGCCTCATTCGGACTGTGTTTAGTTTTGAGGCGGCTAGTGTACCCAAATAGATTCTGCGATTTGAGCTTGTTTTTTGGGCGCTCCCCATCACACCTCAGTCTCGTCTTCAAACTGTATGTGACCATATTATCCAAAATTTTGGTAACAAGCTATCGTCACTGAATCAGGCATGGATCGACCCTGAAAAGTTTGCCCAAGCTGTTGCAGCCAAAGGAGTGCCATTAAGAACTGCTGGGGGTTTATTGATGGCACTGCTCGCGAGATGTGTCGTCCGTCTCAGGATCAGCGACATGTTTTCAGTGGCCATAAGAGAAAACATGTCCTAAAGTTCCAGGCTGTCATGGCGCGAATGGACGTCGTGAATTTATCGGGGCCGTATGCTGGGAAAAAAAACATGATAGTGGAATGTTGGCTGAAAGTGGTCTTCTTCCACTTTTACAATAAACAATGTATAAGGCGAATGGTGAAGCTTACTGTTTATACGGTGATCCTGCATACCCGCTAAGTCATCACCTTCAAGAACCATTTCGCTCCGAGAACCTGACAGTCGAGGAGCACTTGTTCAACAAGGATATGTCATCTGTTCGACAGTGTGTCGAATGGGGTTTTGACAAAGTGGTGAATAACTTCGCCTTTGTTGATTTCCGAAAGAACTTGAAACTTTTTCAGCAACCAATCGGAAAGTACTACATCCTGGCACACTTGTTTGTAAACTTTCAATCTTGTCTGTACAGTTCACAGACTTCAACATACCTTAATCTGGAGCCACCTTCGCTTGAGGAGTATTTGCTTTGAAATGGCATAAGTCTAGACAAGGACCCTCCTTTGGTCTATATGGCCTACAAAAGCAAACGTTATGACTGAAGAATTGCGGACAATTTTGACGTTATTCGTTTGTTACCCGTTTTTTGCTATGAGCTAACTTACCACTGAGTTAGCATGTTGATTTTAGTGCTCCATTGTTTGTCTGAAACACTCTAAATTTTATGGTTTCAGTAAGAAGCCATGAGTTAGAGTTTGGCGTATGTATGTGTAGGTATGTAGCTGTTATAAAGTACTGAAACTTTAATTTTGTTTTTTGTTCACTCAGCACACCAATTTATGTGATGCAGCATGCGAAAAGGGGGCTAAAGTCGCTTAGGACATTTCTGAGCTAAGCATGACAATAGGTGGACAGTGACAATGGAACGTAATGGCCAGACACCGACTTTACAAATTCACAAGAAGGGCAAAGCCCATACGACCACTCTCCTAACAAAATATTAACCCGAATAATGTGAAAAACGTAAGTTTTTTTTAACGCTCATGGTGTGACCTTGACCTTGGGGCAAGGTCACATAACAGCAACCCAATTTAGAGCTTACATTAATATCTAATATCATACTAAGTTTGGTTGAGATCCATGCCATAGCGCCCGAGTATCGTGAAAACATCATTTTTTTCACTTTCATGGCGTGACACTGTGACCTTGACCTTGAGGCAAGGTCATCAAACAGCATGCCAATTTCAAGCACACATTAATATCTAGTATCATGCTAAGTTTGGTTGAGATCCATGCCTTAGCACCAGAGTAAAGTGGAAAACACCATTTTTGAGTTTTGAAAAAAAAAAATTGTTCACTCTGTGATGTTTGCGACAAAGATCCGTTTTGTGTTGTCGTGGAAAAGCTTATTATTTACACACACACACACACACACACAAACACACACACACACACACACGCCCACACACCAACACACACACCACACACACACACACACACGCACACACACACACTACTCCTGTAACTCCCTTTAAATATCAACACACACACACGCACACACACACGCACGCACGTACGCACACACACATTCTGGTTGTAACAAGTATCAAGTTTATATAATCCTTTAATATGTAGAACATGACTTTGAAATTGCCTGCATTCGTTTTCTTAGTCTGTAGAAAGTTCCTATCTGTGGAACGTAAAAAATTAAACTAAAACTGATGATTATTTTAACAGAAATGAAAAGAAAAATGAGATGACCGTGAGAATAGTTCCCATACATTACCCAACCGTGAATGCGACATTACCGCGAACGAAACTACTGCGAGTACGACACTACCGCGACCTGCCCGTGAGTGGAACACTACTGCGGAGGGTACCTTACCGCAAGCGACACTACTTCGAGGCCTTTTAATTTCATGGGTTAGAGAGAGCGAGAGACAGAGAAACTTTTAGAGGTCTTTTTTCATGTGCGAGAGAGTGACAGATACATCTACACGACGTAAATGTTTACAAATACTGCCTGTAGGACAATCTCTGTCTCTGTCTCTCTCGATGTCTTGGGTCGACAGACACGGGCAAACCTCCCTCCAGGAGCTAACCTTGAAGTTCTGTCCCAAGTTCTCCAGCAAGAGTGGTTGGACATCCCAAGAAACATCCTCCATAACCTGATACGGTCCATGAGACAACGATGCCAAGACTGCATTGATGCAAACGGTGGCCACACCCGATACTGACTCTATAGATTTTTGGTTTCTAAAGTTTTGATTTTGTAAATGAGGGGTATGTCCAGTTAAATTGAATTTACTCGAATTTTAAGCGACTGATGTCTCAAATCTTTTTTGTTATTGATGCAGAAATGATTGCAATAAAATATGATGAACTAATAAAGTGAATCTCTGGAACTTGTCTCTCCTGGTTTCAATCCTACCTCTCTCACAGGTCTCAGTCTGTCCTCATTGGTGAACACTCTTCCTCGTCTGTCCCACTCTCCTTTGGTGTCCCTCAAGGTTCTGTCCTCGGTCCTGTCCTCTTCATTCTGTAGGCTACACTAAGCCTCTCTCTAATCTCATCTATTCTCACTCTGTCAACAGTCAGTCATTTGCAGACGACACACAACTCCACACCTCTTTCAGCTCTTCACAGGCACACGCCTCCGTCCAGTCCATGCAGGCATGCATCACTGACGTCAAACAATGGATGTTCGAAAACCGTCTAAAGCTCAATGATGACAAAACTGAAGCGCTCTTGATCAAAAAGAAATCCGACAAATCTGATTTACCAAATAGCATCACAGTAGGAACCTCATCCATTTCATTTTCTGACCATGCCCGCAACTTAGGTTTCATTCTGTCTTCTGACATGTCACTTGACCAACACATTTCCAACATATGCCGCTCTGCCTATTTCGAAATTCACCGCATTAGCTCCATCCGACAATATCTTACAACTGAAACAACCAACACTCTTGTCTGTGCATTTGTTCTATCTAAACTTGACTACTGCAACTCTCTCCTCTCTGGCTCCCCTCTCTACCTTCTTGAAAAACTTCAGAAAGTCCAAAACTCAGCCGCCCGCCTTGTTCTTAAAGCTAAAAAACGAGACCTATGCCACCCCTCTACTCCGATCTCTTCATTGGCTCCCTGTTCGAGCTCGCATCTTGTACAAGCTCTCAACTATTGTTTTCAAATTCTTATTGGTTCTGCCCCCTCATACTTTACTGACCTTCTCTCTGTCTACTCTCCTGCAAGACAACTCCGCTCTTCTTCTGATACAAGACTGCTTTCTATCCCCCGTGTTCACTCAAAGACCAATGGTGAACGATCTTTCTCTTTCTCTGCTGCAACTGCTTGGAACTCACTACCGATGCAACTCCGACATGCTCCATCACTTTCTTCCTTCAAGCGCCAATTAAAGACCCACCTTTTTAACATGCAACCTCAATAATTTTCACTCCCCCTCCCTTCCATCCCCATATGTAATCTTTTACCAAGTCACGTCATCTGTTCATGGATGGTGGCGGCACCGGCTCGGTTCTTGGTATTCATATTATCTGTTGTTTTACATGGCCATGGTTTTGTGTGTGTGTGTGTGTGTGTGTTTGTTTGTTTGGTTGTTTGTTTGTTTGGTTGTTTGTTTTTTACTGTAATTATTTAACCATTTTGATAAGTGTATACGTGTTCTGTGTGCGTGTGTGTGTGTTTGGGTGTGTGTGTGTGTGTGTGTGATTGCACGTGTGTTGTCAAGCGCGGCGAGCTCGCTTTCCTTACCGTTTGCGAGGTACCGCGCGATATAAATGTACTGTATTATTATTATTATTATTATTATTATTATTATTATTATTATTATTATTATTATTAATTCGTGTTTCTGATTTAAAGAGAGACCCATATGTCCAAGTGGCCCTTGTATTATTTTGAGTAGTATATATTCCTTCAAAATTGAGTTTCTCTAACCATATTATAATGGGCCCGAGCAAGTTCGAACATAGTGACTTTTGGTACACAGGTATTTCACATCATGGGACCACAAGAGAAGCTGCAGTTCCCACACGTTCAGCCTCTAAGTTTTCAGCGACATAGAGCTGACTCTCCATTAGAGAGTAAATAGTTAAGAAAGGCAGAGACCTTATTCTGATCAGTGATTGAGTGATTGATTTTCCAGACAAAGATCAGAGTTACGTGGATTATAACGACTTTTAAGTTTACGTATGTTTTTCCAAAGTTGAGTAACTGTAAGATCTGCAGACAATTTTTACAGCCAACAATCACGTTTAGCAAGTGCAATAATGTTTTTTGGCTTTCTGTTTAGTACACTTCATTTTAAGATGTGTGGAAGGAGTATTATAAGGTTTATACTCTTGATAAGCTTTCTTCTTTTCCTGAGTAGCCTCTGCACGCTTCTTCTTCTTGATTAGATTAACGTCCCCGGACACTGGTGCGTATAGGGGACTTCTCTGCACGCCGCAGACCATCAAGGCTTATAGAGTGCAGAAGTCCCCTAGCGTGCAGAGAAGCCTCCTGCACGCTCGTTCGTTTCGTTATTAAATTATCGTCTCCAAACACAATGCGTATAGAGGACAGAGGTCCCCTGCACGCTGGCAGGCAGGTAGATTAACGTCCCCGGACACACTAGGCATAAAGGGGACTTGGATGAAGGAGGGCCGTTGTAGTAAGAAGGCATGAGGCATAGGGAAAATCGCATGAAGAGGGAGCGCACAAGTCAGCTACGATTCCAGTATAAGGTGCAAGTCTGAGGGAGGCAGCGGCGGGAGTATACTGGATACAGGACAGTAACAGGGGTGAGCAGGGCAGCCAAAAAGGGGGGCCGGGGTTGGCCAGGGATCGAGAAGGAGAGGGAAGAAAGGTGGAGGACCAGGGAGGCGACAGCCAAAGCGAGGGGAGTCGAATGCTTAAAATAAATAGGTGGAGGGGTTATAGCTTTTATGATACGGACAGATCAGAGTCAGGCTATTGTGAGAACAGGGACGGATCTATAGTATATAAAAAACTACACTCAGAGTGAAGCCTACAAAGATTAAGTCCCAGACGAGCTACAGTCCACCAAGGCTTATATACCCCGGAGCCGCGACCATTGTAGGTGGGGGGGGGAGGGGGGGGAGTTAATAGACTGATAATCGGAAAGGTCGAGTGAAAAAGAATAAATTGTGATAGAGATCCCAATTTATCTTAGTTAAATCAGGATGCAACGTAGATTATTATTGGTTCCGAACTACTTTATGATATATTCCTTGGTATCCAATTAGAAAAAGTTTTAATAAGTACACATGCCGTGCAGGAACCCAGTCTCTCTACTTTTAAAAAAAAAATTTCACTTAGATTTTATTGGCCTACTTGAAGAACAAAAACAACGCCAAGTTTGAACGTTTAATGAATTTAAATGTTTCTCTTGGCCTTTTAGTCTTGTTGTAAGAGTGGGGTTGACGGGAGGGATTTAGATGCAGGACAGCGCAAAACGTGTTTAGAAAATGGTGAAGCGCAATGACTTTGATCTTTGAGCAAGTACAAATACGGATGACATAACATGCTTAACAGTAGTTAAAGTATCCGCAAAGTAAAAATGATGGTTGTTTTTCTTGATAAGGTCAAAATGTTTTTAGAACAAAAAAGTGATATTCGTTTTGACTGGTCGACAAGCGGAACTACTGAATGATGTCCCATGATTTAAAATATCTGTGTACCAAAAGTCAACAAAATCGTTTCAATTTTTTTTTAATATATTAAGCAAAACGTGTTTAAGTAATTAAATTACTCTAGTAATTGACCTTTGTTGATACATCTATATGTAATATAGGTAATGTTTCTATGAAGTTTGGTGGTTCTTTAAATATGGCTTTCAATTGACGGACATTTTGGCTCGTTGCTGATACCCGACCTTTTTTTTTCCACACGTATCTTGAAATACGAAACAAAAATCGTCTTCGTCAACTGTGCTGACTGTCCTGTTAATTTAAAATAAACAAAATTGTCCACATTTTTACATATTTATGACTTGGGATACTTGCATGAATCGTTGAAACGATTGTCGTCTTTTTTCGGGACAATTATTTGTTCAGACAGATCCTTCCAAACCACAACTACCCATCGTTCCCTCCTCTTCCCCCCCCCCTTACCCTTCCACTGTGGAGTGATGAAGTCAACGATGACCTCTGACAGTGCACTTGTATTGCGAGCGTCACATGACAAGACAGTGTATAAAGCGGTCATAAATCTCCTTCATACACCACTTCATACACCACTTCAGCTAGCGGGGAAGGACACAGTTACAAAGAACGCAAGGTTGAAGAAAGGTCGTTTAAAGCTCAGCTCAGCTCATCTTAGTGCGTCATCTTAATACCTCGGCACTCCTACAACTAAGTCCCCTATATGCTCACAGTGTCCGGGGACGGTAATCTAGTGAACTGAACTGAACTTAGTGCGTCTGGAGATCAAAATTGCGCATTTGTTGTTCATAATATTTGCGCAAATTAAATACACTCTGTCCAAACATCCAAACGGTTCATGGTGTAGGAACTGGGTGATTTACCCCCCTTAGAATAATACATAAAAAGACGCTGTAAGCCTGGAGTTATGTAATACACTATCAGCGGATTTTTGCTTTTGTTTTCTATGCAAGCCGCTTTGCTTTGGCTGTTTCTATGCAACTTTGTGTATTCATAGTATGGCCAAAGAGCTTATGATAGAAAGAGGGGGAACTTGGTAAAGAACCGCGAGACGAAATGTACGAGTTATGCTCCCTTGTCGACATGCTGAAAATGGCTCGTGGCAAAAAGTCAAAAGGCGACCGAGTGAAACAGGGCGCTGATTTTTGCACAGCTATCAATTGCCATAATGCCAGATACAAGAAAAGTTGTGTTGGCAAGTCCTTTTTCAAATTTCGAAGAGACAAAGAAAGGTAAATTGCAATTGAAAAACGTCATTTTTTGTGTTTATGTAGGCCTAAACTAAGACCGCTGCAGTGTTGTTAGTGTTAAAACAATCGGAGAGCGGCTTGAATGATTCATGTTATACCTATGTGCTAAATCCAAAACAGTTTGCTTGCTGACAGTTTACGTTCAACAGGTCGCTCACTGTTTACGTTATAGCTAGGTTGTTTGACTATATTTGTGCTTATATTTCAAAAGTAGATGTCAGATTGGCAGTTTGGCTTCGTCAAACTGCTTATGTTAACAAGTTAAATTAGACTAAGTCTGTTTTCTCCTCGTGATCAAATACTGTGCAAGATAACCCCTTACCTAGGCCCAAAAATGGTCCTTGATCTGTTGTAATCCAATCCCTTTTCGTTTGAGAGTAAACGGGAAAAAAATGTAATGTAGAAACTCAGTCCTTGTTCTGATCTGTGAATTTCTGCGCATTAGATCTATATTGCGTGGAATGTTGTAGTCTAGCCAGTAGGTTCTGATTGTTCTGTCTGATTAATTAATTATTTTCCATGAAGTGACTGATGTTATTAAACCAGTGATGTGGGAGGTGAGAGGGTTGGGGGTAGGGGGACACCTGGTATAAATTAAATTCACACTATTAGTGAAACATTTTGTTATTGTGCTTTATTGTGATTAAATGATTGAATGACAGAGCTCTCTCTCGCTCTCTCTCTCACTATCTCTCTCTCTCTCTCTCTCTCTCTCTCTCTCTCTCTCTCTCTCTCTCTCTCTCTCTCTCTCTCAGGATTACGGATTTACAGTTTCGGATAAATGAAACAGTCTGTCATGCATATTTTAATTTTAAAATATCTGTCGTTGATTAAAAAATAATAAATTTCAGGGCAGAAAACGAACTTATGACATACACACATAAGCAGCATAAAAGCACCTAATAAATGTCAATAAGTAAACATAAACAAAAACAACAACAAAAAAAGACATCAGTAGCGGAATGTTAATAATAATGATGGTTAAAAGTTTGGTTTTTGCAAACGTTGCCATAAAAATGTTCTTTTGCAATGGCATAGGCTCAATAAGTTACCACGTACAGATCATTCATATAGCAGATGGTGAAATATAGCCAGCCCGAGCAAAGGGAAATAATCCGTGAGAGCGTCTCGCATTTTTGTATAGGACATAATGGAAGTTCCCTCTCTTTCCGTACTAAGCTCTTTGGTATGGCTCACTAGGTCATATTATGGACAGAATGACTTGTACAGCTGCATTCACGCCTCATTGCGAGCTTTCACCTATATAATCAAGCTATCGAGGTAAACGTTTTAAAATTTGACCTCATACGTAGTGGTGCATGGCAACAGCACAATATTTTCACGATTAGTTCTAACGCTTCATCTTCATCTTCTTTCTTCCATTCTGATTAGTTTCAAATTTCAATAAGTTTTCAACCGGAAAATCCCTGACCAAAGTTGTTTTATGTGGTTGTTTATGAAACGGCTTAGACTGGCGTTTCTTTTAGAATATGATAATATTATGTTACTATGTACGAGTATATGAGTTTTAACCTGTCAGTCGTGATCGTGTTCAACATAATATAATAAACGAGGGTTCGGTAGGAATTAAGAAATAAAGCTATTATATGCCCCAGTAACTGTAGCTGTGTCGGCCAATAGTAAGCCAGTTAAGTTATTCATGGGAGACAGTCATCCACATGGCCTTTTCAAATTTTCTCGCTCTCTTTCTTTTCTTCCACCTTGCCAGAGGGCAAGCAGCAGGTAGTTTAGCAAGGACACTAGTTGTGGGACCGTATATTAATAGCGAGTACATACGATGTACGTAGTAAAAAGTAGTGCGCAAAATATTTCTAACATCATTCACTGGCTGATCATCCCCTAAAACAACTTAAAACCAAAAA
This sequence comes from Oncomelania hupensis, assembly GCA_036898135.1. Taxonomy (NCBI): domain Eukaryota; kingdom Metazoa; phylum Mollusca; class Gastropoda; order Littorinimorpha; family Pomatiopsidae; genus Oncomelania; species Oncomelania hupensis. The sequence goes on along the minus strand of CM072520.1, from coordinate 9,738,941 downwards.
CGCACTGAGCAGCATGGATATTGGCGCTATCATAAGAAAAAAAAGGTAAAGTCCTGTCGGTTATCAAATGACAACTTGGTGTCGAGTAGACCTACGTACACATACATTTTAATGGAGAACTGTTTTGAGAGCGATGGTGTGAGGGTAGGAAAGGATCTGCACATTCATAATTATTTTGAACGTAACTTCTTCTTGTATGGAAGCAGAATAAAAACTATAAACGTAATTGTTGTGACTTAAGTATTTCCCTGTGTCCTTAAAACTGACTGGTGAAGGTCGTAACACATGATGATTTATTAACCGACAAAAGCAAAAGCTGCCGAGCCTATGGTAATTAAGTCGTGACGTACTTTATAAAGTATAATACGGCATTCAAGGGGTAAAGTCACTGAGCTCTTATACAGGGTGTTCCAAAAGTCTTGGGCACATTTTGACATTGAATATTTCCGAAACTATTAAGAATATAAAAAAAAACGCATCTGGTAAATTCAGAAAGCTTGTAATCTCAATTTTTACATGGAATGTTCAAAGATGTTCAATGTGAGCACCATTGGTCACACGACACACATCAAGCCGATAGTCAAATTCTTGCCAAACGCGTCCCAGAATTTTCTGTTTGAGTGAACGCCATTAATGGGTCTGAAAAGAAAGAATAAAATCAACAGCCTTACAAAAACCTTAATGTAATTAGCTTTAAAATGGCACAACTTTTATCTTACTACCATTCATAGTAATTGAAATATGGGGACTTCAAATGTGCCCAAGACTTTTGGAACACCCTGTATAATGGAGAGAGGGGGTCAATAGAATTAAGGCGAGATTTGCGGAAAAAGACGAGAACTGTCCGCCATCTTGTGGTGTCCTTGCATTGCGAGTCGAAGCGATGGTGTTCTGTGCAGCGTTTGTATTGTATTGTATGTTAAATTTACTGTCCCCGCACACGTTAGCAAATAGGGGACATGCTGCGTTTGGGTCACTGAGCTCTTATATAATGGAGAGAGGATGACACTACCCAATTGGAGGAAAACGTCCGCCATCTTGCGACGGCTTCGGTCCTTTGCGCGTCTATAGCAACACTTACGCTTTTGAACACGAGCATCGGGACTCAGATTCACTTGCTGTCGGGGTTTCTTGCCTCAAGATTATGCAAAATAATAATAATAATAATAATAATACCCAAAATAAAAATAAATTCTTGTATTTTTCCCCGTACAGCATTTTATTACTCTTATTATAAACCATATACTTTTGTTATAGAAATATCTGTTAGACCTACTGTTACATCAAAATCCCTCAGTGTTATGTTCATGTTTACTTTCGGTAATTTTTAAAAACTATTTTAAGTGATGAGAGAGAGAGAGAGAGAGAGAGAGAGAGAGAGAGAGAGAGAGAGAGAGAGAGAGAGAGAGAAGCTGGGAGGGCAGAAAGGAACAAAGGAAGAAAGAGAGATGAGAGTAGAAAGATGAAAATGCAATTGTCATAGACACTGAAAAACAATGTTTATTGACTGCATAAATCTTTTATTTTACAATTTATAATTACTTATATAAACTGTAAATTTTAAACAATTAAAACAGAGGATTGCAGAAATCATGCAGACACCATTGATTTAAATTAATAAATTAATGCAATATTTCACCATTTTCATCCAAAACAAAAATCAATATCTATGATAGATCAGACAAATGTACAGAGATACGTATATAATACGTATATAAACACAAAAACGTGTATTCGTATGAAACCTACTCACAAAATGGCCTGTGTGGGGATTTCAGCAATATATTCAGAGGTGCCAACCCCTTAATCTTCTTGTCAGTATTTCCAGACCTGTTTGTCAGTATTCTTTAACACTTGTCAGTATTTTTTTTCTCGCAAAACCCAGCCTATGACATTATAAAGTAACGACAGGCTTCCCTCTGAAACAGCAGGCTATTTTCAGTCTTCTAAAATTACGATGAAAATCAGCTTGTTGAACACCACACTTGTTTTACTCTAAAATCACCATGAAAATCAGTTTGTTGAACACAGCGACGTTCGGTGAGTGCAGCAGTACTATTATGAGAGCAGAAACCGGTACAGAAGCACCGCTGGCAAAGATAAACGATCAGCAACTTCTCCACCGTATTTTTTATAAAAGCTACCGTATTTCCGTATTTAATTCCCTTAGCCGGAATTAAATACGGTCAATCCGTACTGGTTGGCACCTCTGTAATATTATATTTAAAATAATTATAATAAACAGTGGTCCGTGATGTCTTCACAAGAGTCAAGTGCATAAATGTTTTTATTCAGAATATATCAATGTGAGAGAAAATTATATAACTAAAGGACTTTGATAAGGATTTTACATGGATCAAATTTAAAAGAAAAAAAAAATCTCTTTAAGCCGTTTTCCTAAACTCTACGGATCAAATTTAAAAAAAAAACAACAACATACAATCATTTATTGAAGCATTGTGTTTTTCTAACAGATAATATTTGATACATTGCACTATGGTAGTTTTTTTTTTTTTTTTTGTTTTTGTAAAATAAAATAAAAAGATTTAATTTCAAATCATAAATACAACAAATAATTTATATTTAAGATACTTTTAATTAGGCAACAATACAAAACAAATGAAATCTCAAGCTATGCTCTTCTTCAGATCACAAACAAACAAACAAATAAACAGAAAAAGACAAAAATGTCAGAATCAGAATCTTTATTGTCCCCATGAAAACACAAGGAAATGTGTGTGCGGCGTACACTTCATCAACACAACGGCACAAAAGCAATAAAACACAAAAGACTTCAGGGATTAAAACAATACACCCCAAAGAACAGAAAAGCAGGTGTACACAACATGAATGTAGCTTATGAAATAATAAAAGTCATGCATCCTACTTTCTAACCCCTAACAGAAAACACCCACATACACACACACACCCGCACGCACACACACAAACACACACACACACCAGAAGTTAAAAAGTTACCGGTATAGTACTTAATGCAGACTGTCACTGGCCTGTGGCAGGACCAGTAATGACGTCACTTCTAACCTAGTTACAGTGTTCTAAACACACAACTGGAGTTGTGCTAAGTCTGTGTTTATTTCAGTTCAGTGCAGATCAACTGCAATTCCTGGATATTATTTTTATGCGTACACAACAGGACCCAAGAAACAAAGACCTGAATTTCCAAGCAGTATACATGTTTTTGATATTATGAACCAGACTGCCATGCAAGGAGAAACTGGGTCAGTACAGGGTTTTCTGATGATTAACTTTGCACAGACTAAGTATGGTTATGCATATGAATCTCTTAAAAACTAGACGACTAAAATCTATTGCTCTAAAAGCAAATTACATAGAATCACGCTGGATCCAGCTGATAATAAAAGAGTCAAGCTACAAAGAGGTAAGTAATAAATGCTTCAACCTACAAATTTTCCTCCACATGCAGGTTTATTTTATTATAGCTAAAATAAACAAAACAAAACATTACTTTTACAACCACTTCTACAGGCATACACTCATGCACACACACACGAATACACACCACCACTACTGTTAATAACAATAATCACAGTCTGATTATGACATATAAAATGATAGTGCATCCAATCTAACAATCATTATCACAGTTCTTGATGGTTAAGAGTCAGTCCAAGATGATGATGATGGTATGCAAAATACATGTTCACATTGACAGCAGTGATGGGAATGACAACAATAGGAAAAGGTAATCATAGCACATTGCACAGGCTGTTTTTAATTATTTGCAAAGAACCAATTTATGTACTAATACTGTTGAGATAGCCAATAATGGTAATTACTACTAGTGTTGTTGTTGTTGATGATGATGATGAGGAGGAGGAGGAGGATGAAGATGATGAGGATGAAGATGAGACTGCCAAGGATGAAAGACCATTTTTATTTCTCTTAACAATGTCCTAATAAACATAGCAGTGAAATAAACAACAGACAAGTTTCAATTTCAATTTCAATTTGAATCAGAAAATAGCAGCATCTGGAACATAAATTTGTGTACATATAACTGCTGCAAATTCATATTATTTTGACAGTGACAGTGTTTGGTTTTGATTGATATAAATATCAGTACAACTTATGGTAATCTGATGAATAAAAATTGATACAGCAACAATATTGATATAAATAATGATGACAATGGGTATGGTGATAATGATGATGTTGATAACGAGGATGATGGTCCTGGCAAAGGTGCTTCAGGTACTCCTTTTGTATCCAAGCTAATTTTTCTACCTGGTGATTGATAATGATAGTACACAGTTAATCCATTCACTGCCATCCATCCTGGGCAACAACCATCAACTATTCTGAGCCTCGTCGTCCTCTATTGTTGAAAGTGCGGATTGCTGTTGGAAGGAAAGAGTCTCTAAAGCGACATGTTCTACACCGCATGGACAGCATACGCCCTGATCCGCGTTTTGAAATGCAGGCAGAGACAGCATCATGCAGTGGATGACTTGAATCCTGCTTGATCTTCTCTAGCTTCTTCACTGCAGTCTGGTCGAACAATGTTGCTAGCGGCCTTGTGTCCTTCCCCATCAGCGTTGACGCCACAGCAGTGATTCTATCCAGCCTGTCCGTGTCGGCTTTCTTGGCAGAGCTGTAGTAGCACAGCTGGTTGTAAAGCACAACACTCTCAATGACAGACTGGTAGAATAGATACAGGATTGTGCTGTTGACCCTGAACTGCTTCAGTTTCCTGAGGAAGAACAGCCGTTGATTCGCCTTCTTATAGCAGGCGTCAATGTTGTCTGTCCATGCCAGTGTGTCATCAATGGTTGTCCCGAGGTACTTGTACTTTGAGACTCTGCGGACCTCTTCACCCTTGATAACAAGCGGTTTGATGCTATTGGACTGTCGACGGAAGTCAACCACCATCTCTTCCGTCTTTGTAATGTTGAGTTCCAGGTAGTTGCGGTCACACCAAGCCACCAGCTCATCAACTGCTGCTCTGTATGAAGCTTCATCACTGCAGATCAGACCAGTGAGTGATGTGTCATCAGCAAACTTCACCTGGACGTTGCTTAGGTCAAAGGACTGGCAGTTGGCGGTGTATGTGGTGAACAGGACCGGTGATAATACACAACCTTGTGGAGCACCGGTGTTGGTCACCAGAACTGACGACAGAGTGCCTCCAACCCGAACCTGCTGTCGACGCCCAGTCATAAAGCTGTAAATCCATGAAACCAGCATCGGACTGACTGACATGGCCAACAGCTTCTCAATGAGTAGGTGGGGCTGAATAGTGTTGAAGGCAATCTAGAAGTCGAGGAATAGGATTCTGGCATAGGACCCAGGCCTATCAAGGTGTTGGCAGAGATGGTGCAGGAGTGTGAGGATGGCATCTTCTGTGTTGCGTCCTTTGCAGTACGCAAACTGCATGGGATCTTGGTGTTGTTCGGTTTCCTGCCGCAGGTGTTTCAAAACAACTCTCTCGATGCACTTCATGGGTATTGATGTCAGAGCCACTGGCCGGTAATCATTGAGCTGAGTCGGCGACTTCTTCTTCGGCACAGGCACTATGGTTGACGTCTTCCAGAGTTGTGGAACATTGCCTTCATCGAAAGAGCGTTGAAAGAGCATGGTGAACACCGGTGCCAGAGAAGTGTAGCACTCCCTCAGTGTCTTGCCACTGACTGCGTCAGGACCTGCAGCACTGTGAGGGTTAAGGTTTTTGAATATATTCTTAATCTCTTGTTCATTTACAGTGAAGGACGTGCGTGGGAGTTCATGTACCTTGGCCATGGCCTGATGCTGTTCAGCACTGAAGTTGTGCTTGTCAAAGCGAGTGTAGAAAGTATTCAGCTCGTTTGCAAATACTCCTTCTTCATCAGCTGACAAATTACCACCCTTGGATTTATAGCCAGTTATGGTTTTGATGTTTTGCCAGTACTGCTTGGAGTTGCCCTTCTTGAAGTTTCCTTCCAGCTTTGAAGCATACTTCTTACGCTCAGTTCTTATCTTGGCGTCAATCTTCTTTTGGATAGACTTCATCCTGGTCTTATCGCCCTCCTTCAGCGCAATCTGTCTCTCCAGGAGATGGTGTTTAACCCCTTAACTGCCCACCCCCGAACCTCATTCGGGATGATTTTCTGCTTCCTGTGTGCCCAATCCCGAACCTCATTCGGGGGTTATTCGTCAGCATTCTGTAGTCACCCATAAAGGGAGGTAACAGCAGTAACTGTTGGCAGAGCAGCTAGAAATCTCCAACCAACAGTTCCTTCCCTTTGACCATTATAAATCGCAAAAACCGAATTTTGCACAATATTTGAAATTACAGTGTTCAGTCGTGATACAAAATGGCGGACAGTGGATGATGAGGGGGTACTACGAGGTCTGTTTTTAGATGATATTCAGCACTTGAAGAGGTCCTAAATGATCAAGACAGTGATGATGAAGACCTTATCACACAAAATTCATATACTGGAAGTAGTGTGTGGACTTTTCCCTGCTGTGTGTGTTGTGACTTTGCTGTGGATTATGACGTGTGATTCCGGACTTGCCATACCATGTACAGGTACCCTTATTTCTGTGGATGATATAGACGTAAAGTTGATTTCCAAGTAGTTTATTGATTGCTTGATGTTTGTCCTTTTGTTACACCAGTTTTTTGTGGTGTTCTGTCATGCATTTTTTGTGTTGATGTGTGTTTTTATGTTCCAAAAATGCCTGATCACAGCAAAAAAACATGAATAAATAATTACTAAAAAATGTATGTCTTGTCAAATGAAACTATTTTCACTTGAAATTGAAGCCAGGGATGTTACAAAAAACTTTGCCAAATATCTAAGAGATATCTCTTCAAATGCCTGAATTATTCACGTTTTAATGAACACACCCTCAACAGTCAAATTTTGCTCCGGCATACAGGAAGTACAGATGCGCTTTTCACTATGGCAGCTAAGGGGTTAAACTCTGTGGTCACCCATGGCTTAGAGTTGGGGTAAACTTTTACCTCTTTGGCTTCCACAGTCAGATCAACGCAGAAGTTGATGTAGTCGGAGATGGCTTCAGTGGCTTCATCAAGGGAGCTCCCCTCGAAGAAGACGCTCCAGACTGTGCAGTCAAAACAACCGTTGAGTGCTTCGATCGATTCTTCCTTCCACACCTTGACGGTCCTGACCGTGGGCTAAATGTACTAATGTGCACAGAATTCTACTTCCATCAAGAGAATTAAAACAAGGCTGTATATCATATATTAAATTGTGCTAACAAAACAAAGAGATGAATAACCATATGTCCATACTTTTTTTTTTTTAATTACAACCCAATTAACTCTTTGTTTTGTCTGCTTATTTGTGCTTAACGTCCACAGAGACCATCAGCCTACTAGGGACGAAGCCAGGGATAACCTACCCAGGAATTAAGGGACTGGGAACCTAATTAATTTATTAATTAATTGTAACCCTAGTCCTTTGCTGCTATATATCACCAATCAGAAAGTGAAAGCAAGGAAGTTACAGTCAATGAGTTCGGGGCGATCACTGACGAGCAAATCAACAAAGGAACTCGCAGTACTGAACACGATGGATAACTTTTATTCACTGACGCAGCATAGAGAAGTGTCACAAACAGCACACTAAAACTCTACTATAAAATTTGCAGCGTGACCCACAGGTGCCAATTTACCCCTGCAACAGACAATAAAATGACACACATAAACATTGTGCCTCACATAAATTACAAAAATAATAAAATATGGCCAAACAATCTCAAACAGATTGTCACTGTGTCCACAAGGTCAAGGTCATCAATAAATCTGTGACCATACAAATCCATGCTAATATAGTAATATTTAAAATGGTTCCACCCAAACATTCGGGTCAAGGTTATGTCTTGTTTGCGCTTGGTATTCACTACAAAAATACCATACAAAACTATACCAAGGCCGTATGACAATTATCACAATAAATTGCCGCACAAGATAAAGTTGGCTCTCCACATCCAACAACTATCTCATTACCTCCCCCTGACATGCATCTGAATGTCATCCTTAGGACCACAGCTCAGTATTGCATTCTGTCTCTTCCACCATACAACTCAACTTGACCTCAAATTAACACAGTTTCATCTCACAAAGGCCTAAATAATGTTTATAAAAATTATACTATGCACACCTATACCCCAACAAATTAAAAAGCGTTTACATTTTGCAGTCACGTTCCACAAATCACAAGAAAAAATTCTAGAACGACGGGTAGGGTAAGGCAGTGCCTCGACGGGTAGGGTAAGGCAGTGCTACACATATACCGCTCGAAACGGGTTAGGGTTAGGGCTAGCGGTCCGTCTACAAGTGATTGAATTACATGTCGGTGAATCGACCTATCGGTGAATCGACCAATGGCGAATCGACCAGGCCTTTCCGGCGAATCGACCATCCGGCGAAACGCCTATAAACCGCCAAATGTCTCGTGAGCAAAAAGTCGATTCTCACTCAACACCCCAACTAGACATTTCCAACAAAAATCACACAATAACCAATAAATAAGAATACTAACCTGAATTAGGAATAATGGCCTAGCATTTCACATTACACACAAGGCGTGAACATCAGTCATATTTTACTTTAGATGGAGAGCCAGACACCTCTCCCCTCCAGCACTAACAAAGCAAGAGTGTGGCCTCCCCTCCAAATCTCGCGCAACTACCAACCGCAAGGCATGATGGGAAAACAACTGTTTCAATTCTAATTCTCAATATTATTATTATAATTAATAAACTTACATTCCTACTTATAACCTATATAATATAACCAAAAATATAAATATACGTCAAAAAAACATTTCAATAAACCCAAGGGAGATAACATTGTGTGAACCCCTGGGAAAGAATCGGTTCTCTCCCTTTAACTTACTATGTAACAAACTGCAACACAGTTGTGAGGTTACACACTACCCCTCCTAAGAAAAAAATGGTTCATCATGGCGACGTGATAACGCGTCGGCATCCACATGCTTTGATCCCCTTCTGTACTGTAGGCTAAAAAGCTGACCACTTCTCTGCTTGGCTTGGTGCTCTGCCACTCGGAGATCTACACGAGTTAGAAGACAAGTAGATAAGTTGAATCTAGTTCATGGAGTTGAAGGTCGAAAGATATATACGGGAACGCAGGGGAGAAGTAACTCAAGCTCAATGCAAGTACCGAAAAAGCAGGTTCCACAGCCAGTCGATTCAGATTGTTTACTAGAACGGTTGACCGTCATGGAAACAACCATTCAAACTCTGTCTGATGATATAAACGAATGTAAAAGTTATCTGCTTTTATTCTTGAAGAAGGCAGTATAATGATAGAGGTTATGAATTGCATTGAGTGGAAGGGTTTAATGTTGAATACTGGATACACCTTCAGCATAAACAGTTAGGTTTTGACGGTTATTATACATATATTTTGTGCTAAATCTTGTTATAGCTTAGTAATATGTGGGCATAAGATGTAGGCACTTAGTTTTAAGGACACACAATTTTAATGTATTGTTTTAGTTGAGAAGTTAAATTATAATTACTTTTTCCTCCAGCTGATTAGACCTGGTAAGGGTTGGAATATATTTTTAATAGGATTATCATTTTAAAATCTTTTTTTTAGGTGGTTATAGACTGCTAGTTGAGTGGTTAAATATAAGTTTAAATGAGTACTGAATGGATTATGAAGAGCCAGGCATAGTTGTGGGATGACGGAAGTGCACAACTACATACAGGACGGTATAGGGTGTCAAAGTATGACAACATTATTCACGTGATACGGCAGCTGTTAGCTGATGGCGCCCGATATGCATGTATATTTTACACTATTTTAATTAAACTTAAGGGTGTATTGATGGACAATGTATTTTTTTTAAAGTAAAGTTTTAATATGTTCTAATGCAATATGTTACACTGTGAGTTGATGATTAAGGTGATTTTGGTCATGGTGCATTTGAAATATTTTGATGTTATTAAATGTTTGGTGTAAACCCATAATTATGGTTTTATTATTGAAAATAATAATAATAATAATAGGGAGCCGAAGGAAAACAAAGAAATCGTTCTTTGCTGGTTGCTTGATTATTTTTAGCAGCGCGGAGTGTATGGGAAAAGGCAAACATATAATATCTTTGACTTTGCTGCTTGTTGATCATTTTCAACAGCGCGAAGCCATGTGAATAGAACGTTGAATAATGCATGTTATCTTCTATGCTGCAGGGATGAAGTATTTTCACCAGCGCTAGGAAACAAAAAGATGCTTGTATTGTGATGGTTTTTTGGTTATGTGATGTTTTTTTTTGAGGAGTATGATATTGTCTCTGCTGCAAAGTGGAAGTATTCTATAGGGCTAAGATTTTTTAGATTTTTTTCTATATAATATCTTTTGCAATATGTACTATATGTGAAATATTTTAATGGGGGGAATAATTAATTTTTGTGACGTTTTAAACAGGAGACCTTTTAGCAGGTTTTTAGTGATAACGGGTCATGCAAATGTTTCAAATATTGTTATATGAGTTTCAAAGTGGAGTATGGTTCTAAGAATAGCCCATGTTGTGTACCAATTTCAGACAGAAAAGATATGTTGTACTTGTAGGAAAGGTTCACCACCCAACACTGGATAAACCTGCAGAAAAGGAACTTTAACTCAAGTGTCCCCACTGAAGAAACAATCTATGATTCCCGTATGACTTAGGATGTAACAACCTGTTTATTTTTGTATGATATTTTCTTGTCAGCATTGTGGGATTAATAGCTAACGCTACTGCTACAAGTAACAGTTATTCCTTGTTGCTGAAATTCTGGTGTTTGTTTCTTCCAAAAGTTCACCCTGACAGTGAGAGACGGCGGCAAGCCAGTGCGAAGCAGCCAGGTGCCTGTCACCATCAATGTGATTCGAGATTTGCAGAACCCCATCTTCAGCCAGAACGGCTATTACACTATGTCCTTCTCCTATCTAGCCGAAATCAACCAAGTTCTAGGCAATGTCTCTGCCACAGATTCTGACACTGATGTAAGTATTATGATGGGCTGTATGATGTACTACTCGTATGTGTGATGTTCATAAAAATGGAAAATAAAGTGTTAAAAAAATCAAAAATAAAAAATAAATATCAAATTATCTACTTTGCAGTATGGCATCTATAATTGATTATGACGTATATGGTGCTATTATTATGCCAGTTCCATTTCCTAAGATGTGACTGCTGAGTACTAAATTTCTTCCCGTTACACACTTTTCATTTATCTGCTAGTAATTTTTATTTTTAAAACTTGAATAACTATGTTAGTTTCTATGTTTGTGTCACACAGTCCAAGTACAACACCCAGAGCCTGAGATATGGCATTGTCCAGAATACAACAGCTACATCACAGTATTTCCAGATCCAGCCACTGAATGGTGCCATCTCTCTCAGGCAGAAGGTAGACCTGGACCCAGCTACTTCATACTTTGTAAGTTTATGTTCTATTATTCATGTTCATTGGAAATATGTCCCGTGGATTTTCTCAAAAAAGCTGAGAAATGATTCATTTTGTTATGTTCTAAACAATTTATTGTTGCTTTTTATTTATCACAAATGTTGGTCTTTGTCTAATGTTTTTGAAGTGAAATAGTCTTCAGTCAGTCAATTCATTGGTAAAAGAAAGTATTCAGTTGTTTTTGGTTTTGGCTCTAGCAAATATTGACCAAACTTAAATGTTGATGTTTTGTTTTGAGCTAAAGTCTTGAGTCAGTTAATTGCAAACTTGAACACGTTCAGTTGTTTTGCGTTTTGCTGTGGTAGAAACTGTATTGAAGTAAACTTAATGGTTATTTGTTTTCAGCTGACTGTGACAGCCACTGATGGAGGCACCCCAGCAAGGACAGGTTATGCTACTGTCGTCCTTTAAGCACATCGCAACCAGCGCGCTCCAACAATCATCTGCAGTACCCAGAACATAACCATTCTTGAGACGGATAATGCTGGTCTGATTGCAAAAGTCAATGGCACTGACCCAGACTTGCAGGTATGTATTTGTTGATGATTTTGGCATGTATTTATAGAATGAAAGCATAGTACTGTAGAGCTTGCTATGCTAAAGTCATTCCCAAAGTCTTTAGTGCCTCGACTCAAATGCTTAGTTCACCAAAGAGATGGAGGGAAGGGAGATGGGGATCTATCTAACACCTAGGCAAGATGACAATGGACACAACTTCCACAGCAATAGACTTCTGGTACTTGTCACACAAAGTTGAAAAAAAAACACAGAAAACCTACTCTTCAAAACCCTGGTGTTCTACCTTAGCTGTACTGTTGCCTAAATGATGTTTTGACCATAATACCAATGCCTGCTTGTTTTTGTGATTTGGTTGCTTTATCTTGTAAGAAACATTGTTACTACTTGTTTCGCAGGCACCTAACAATGAACTGGAGTTCAGCATGCTAACGAATGATGCCACCATCCGTGACTACTTCGGTGTTTACAGCAATGGAGAGGTCTTCACACGCAAAAACTTTGTTGACCTGCGCACCCCTGATCAGTTTGTGGTACGTTAACCTGTACATTCTTCACTCTAAATGTATAGAAGTATTTAATTACTCCTGCTATGTTTCACACAACTTCGTCTCCAGCTATTGTGTGGATTGTTTTTCCCTCCATGTGCAGTGTATTTTCTTTACAGCGGTCAATTATTTATTTAATCGTTCTTATATAGCGCTTTTCCAGCTCAAGAGCTGCTCAAGGCGCTGGCCAATACAGGATCTAACACAAGCCGCCTGAGACGCCCACCCGCAGCCTTTGGGCGCATGGTCTGACGCCCGGACAACTGAGCACAGTCCTGGGCAGCCAGGGATGGGGAAGAAGGACCTAGGTGCATGCTGGTTGTGTTCTTGTCACCAGCACTCACCCGTCTAGGACATGAGCGTCAGGATCTTTAAAGTCTGTTATGATGGAATGTATGCGACACAGACTAGACCTCGGTTTATACTCTCATCCAAAGGAGTAGGAAAACAGGAGTAAAGTGTCTTTCCCAGGGACACAACACAATGGCCCGGCCAGGGCTCGAACCCGGGACCTTCAGATCCGCAAGCCGAAGCACTACCATTAGACCACAGTGCCTCCCAATGATGTATAGCACAACATATTTTCTGCATTAGAGTGTAGGCGCTGACAACTTTTTCCTTTGTTCCAAGGGAATAATTGGAGGATGATTTAATGGATTATGAATTTTTGTATTAAAAATTTTTTTTTTTAATATATATATATATATATATATATATATATATATATATATATATATATATATATATATATATATATATATATATATATATATATATATATATATATATATATATATATATATATGTTTAGTGGCTTTTAAGTGTTTTATTGTATGTATATATATACACTACATACAAACAGACGCTGCAAGCAAAACATAATTATGTGTGTGCTACCATTGTGCATTTTAGTCCAGATTTATTTTGTACAAAGAAATATTTTACCATGTTATAATGTGTAATAGAAAGTGTATTATTTCTGTATGCATGATAGTGGCAAGTGTGTGTGTGTGTGTTGGTTGCTTGTTTTTTTAATGTCTTCTTTACTTCTGCATCGAATTGATAAGATGCATAACACATACACTCCCCACAATAAAATAAAAATTAAAAAAATCATAATTTAAAAAAACAAAGAAAACTTATTAAATAAATTGAGCCACTGGACAATCAATTAAAGCTTTTGCTAACATTATGCTTATCTTAACCTTACTCTCATATCAAAATTTGGAGCTAAATGAGGTTAATTAGTTATTCATTGCTTACAGGGTCCAGCGGACTGCAAAGACCTGAATAAGGACCACAAAATCAAGACCACAACTTTGCTAATGCCTAAAAGAGGACTCACCCCTGCTCCATATCATATATCTGCTATATTTATCGAACCCCGGGTTACAAAAATAAAATATAATACAAACATCATTATAAAATATTGTAAGCCACGCACACACGCCCGCCCGAGGCCAACTTCCCCCCCCTTTTTACCGGTCACCCAAAAGATCTTGTCAGGACAGCTGAGCAACCCCCCCAAAACCCTCTCCTCCCCCTTGGAGGAGGGAAGAGGGAGGGAGAAAGACCCCCGACACGGCGGCCGCGCGCGCGGGCCGACAAGCAATTATAAAAATAAAATCAAAATAAAATAAAAATCTTTTCTACTTTTGTCTTGTCTATGTGTGCTGAATGCATGTTTCTTGCGATCATGTTCATTTATATTTTCTCCGTCTCCACGGTCAACTTCTTCAGCAACGACCAGGAACGGAGACCTCACATACACCTCAGTGTAAAGAATTCTCTTCTCCATCCCCCTCCCTGGTCCATCACATTCCACAGACCGTGGAGCAGACAAAATCTACCATGCCGTGATTGCACCCGTTTTATTGTGTTGCTAGTCTGTGATGTCTTGTGTTAACAATTCCTCCACAATTAAGGAAAAAACATTCACACATTCTGTCGCTCAAAGGGAAGTTAGAAAGGATTTTTACTACAACAACAAACAGATCTAGCGCAGATAGAAACGATACGGAAAACCACACAAACAGAATACTAGTACGTTGACGTTAGGCTAAACAAAAACTTGCTTTGATCGTTCAAACGTTGAATTTACTTATTTCTCTCAACTCAGGAATTGAATTCCTTTGCGATATAAAAATAATACAATGACCAGTTTACAATTATTTTACATTACAATACTAATTGATTATTTCCAGGCAGCGAAAAGAAAGAAAAGAAAATATGTTCGGAACTTCTAGAAAAATTTCATTTCTCAGAATCATTTCTTTCCATTTACGTTGAGGTTTTTTTTCTCAATAATAAAAGAAAATAAAAACTAATTTATAAATTACTACTTTTTATAACTAACTTCTTCAACAAAATGACTGAACAATTCTAACTGTCGAATACTATTTACAAATTTAGAATTCTGTAAGGTAAAACAGCTTTTTATAAAATTCACTTTCGTTTTTGTATTCTTATCAATTTCGATCTAAATTTTACTGTCACTTTCACTTTTCTTTTTAACGTGAGCAAGGCCGGGCTATTATCTTAGATAATTCTGCTTTGGTTAGGATCTAAAGTTACAAACAATAATAAAAAGGACTTCTTTAGTTTTTAAAAGGAAAAATAAGCTCACGGGTGCTAGCGGTTATCAAAACGATATGAGACACACCATTTCTACACAGAAATGGTCCTTTTATTACGACATACGAGCAAAACATAGCCGTTGACCAATGAAATCTCTGCCAGCGGACCTTGTATTTGAACCAGGGAACCCGGATATTGGCGTCCCATGCACACGAACGGTGCAAAGCTGGAAGAGCGTCGCGAACTATCTAAGATTTCTATTTCTTCAAAGGTTGACAGTGATTAATTCCCGGTGCAAAACATGAGCCAGTTTCGTCGGACTTCTAGCATCAACGGAGCATAGGACTTATTATTAAATTACGAAAGAAAATTGGCTTGTCAAATCGAACACTAGCTGGCACATTTTGACCTAGCTGGGGCCATTCTCAATACACAGGTAAGTGCCGAGATAATTCAATTGTCACTCAAATACATTTCATAAATATAAATTTTATGATTAGACTTGCTGGCAAACTTCAGCTAACAAGTAACAAACTGTCAAGAAAAATTCTGAGTTCCCAATTTTCTCAAACTAAACTAAAGAAAAACAGTGCACAGGCCATCAATAGAAAACACATCTCGCTGGTTAACACGCTAAACTTCGAGACTCTTGGCACTCTAAACATCGAATCCTTTTTATAAATAAATTAAACATTTTCACACAATTACACTCTAATGTTCCACAGCACAAGAAAAATTACGTTCTTTTACTACATTTGATCAGGCAGATTCTCTAGATTCCATCTAAAAGTACACCAACCACAGCTAGATCCAAACAGTCACAGTCTTCTTCATATTATGACTATTTGACCGGTCGAAGCTACACATGAATAAAACATAAATTCTCAATATGCAACTTTTCCAGTCACCAAATATTCACTCAAAGTTACACAAATGAATACACAAATAGCAGTATAATTTCCAGCATTGTTATTCTTCAGATCTAAACTGCGGTTCAATAGATTAGTTCTTGGTTCTAAATGTACCGTATGATAGGCCTATTCTTCATCACACGGAAATAAAAGAAAGTTATTTTGTAGCAGAATTACGGCAGTTCCACTTCATCGTTTGCTCGAATAGTATCCACTGTAACATTTCTGTATGTTTATAAAAAGATAAAGTCAAAATAAAGTCAGAATGAAGAAATTTTCCTCACCTTAGGCTTGGAGCTCATTTCCGAAGTGGGTTGCTAAATCTTGGCAGACACAGCAAGGGCGGAAACAAGGATAACTTCTGCTACGAATTTGTATTTTAAATAAAAGCTATTTTTCTGCACATTCTTCAATAAAAAGTTTCAGGGAGTATGATAATAGATAGTTGTAGAAAAATTAATAATAAAAGTTCATGTAAAAATAAGCTCTGGCCAGTCCAGGGCTTACACGCTCCCCTGCCAAATAAGGATAATGCTCCTGCATTATGAATATCTCCTGCTTTTAATTGGCTGTAGTTGATTTCACTTCTTTCTATTTTTTTTCAGTTTACGGTACAACAATGTCAACATCTTCAAGAGCTTTCACCAGTTCCCATCTGGCTCCTGTGAGAGCTGGCAGTTGAGCAGCGAGTGACCGTATGGTGAGCAGCGTCGACGTGTCTGTAGGTAGACCAGCGGCCACAATACGGACATGCCGGGAAAGAATGTCACGAAGACTTTGCACTGGATACTTGTGTTTTGGAAATTCCATGCCGGGCAGCATTAGCATAGAGAACTCATCAAAAAGTTCCCTTTGGCCCATCTCCACAGGAAAACCCGCTCGTCTACCAAGTACCAAGGCTGCTTCCATGAAGAGAATATATTTGCCTTCCTTATCCATCTGGTTCCATCCCAACGGTGGCCATCGTATCCCTGTAGGAAGAGTAACTTGATGCTCTCTTGACCACTTCCTGGGTGCAGCCAAAATCAACGAAGGGAATCCTGCCATCAATAGTTTCCTTGCTCGTTCGCTGTCTTCGGATAATGGGTTAGGGGGGAAAAGGTGGGAAAGATTAAGGGTAGGAGGGACATGAGCGGCCAGAAATTCAGAATTTGATATAGGGCTCACGCCAAAAGTAACCGGTGTGCGGGGACCAGGCTGAATTTCAGGGGTAAGAGGGTCAAACACAGAGTTCGAGATATGTAGTAAAGGTGACGGCACAGTGGCAGAGGGGGCAGGCGAAGACACCGTCTCACAGGGAACCAGCTGATACGCCGAGGCAGAGCGAACAGTCACAGGTTCCGGCTCTGAGGTCTGGAAAACGGACTCAGTTTCAGGCACCTCCTGGTTGGCAAAATCCTCTCGGTCCTCCATACTAACTTGTAGACCCGCCTGTCTCATGGCCTCTGCTAAGCTATCCTTCGATGAATTAAGACAGCTGTCAGGGTCCACGCGGATACTCTGCACCAAACTCCATGGAAAGTTTACTCTTGCTTTCCATACTAAGGCAGCAGGGTGGTCAGGCTCCACAGGGCAAAGTACGGGTAGGCTGGTGGTCATTTTGCACAAGGGAGGAAGTCGTCCCAACAGCTCCTCCAGCCCATCCGGACGAAAGACGATTACAGCCACTTGTCCTCCTTCATACAAAGTTGCCTCCAAAGGGTCCATGTTCAGCCCATGCAGCAACAGGGGCATAGAAGAAGGGGCTCTTGAGGAGGTGTGATGGCTCAACAAATGCCGTCTCAAGGAACGCCTCGAAAGGTAAGTTCTAGTGCAGCAAGGGCACTTTACATCCGTCTGTAACAATAGGAATCATCTACATAACTTCCCGTAACTTCACTTCACACTGTGTTAAGTTTGATTGCATGGAATAAAATAATAAATTATAATGCTTTCTCTATTACTGATCACGGCACCAATGGCACCATCTGAGAGAAAGTGACTGACAGTTATTTCCACAGTAAACTGTATTGTTAATGTTCACTATCTGGAAACAAGTGACAGTACAAAACGTAGGTTAGTGACTAAGTCATCCAAAACTCATGGAGACGTACGCGCCACTGATCCGTGCCACACCTTCTTTGTAAGTTAGGCCATCTCCAATGACCAACTAACCAACACTCCATGTTAGGCCATCTCCAATGACCAACTGACCAACACTCATCTCCAATGACCAACTAATCCATCACTCCAATATTAGCACGGTAATTGGCATAGTTACTAAATTTGCAAAATCTAATTTCCTATGCATCGTCCATTAGTCCGCAAGTTGCCAAAGTTTTTGAGAGACTTAACTGCTCCCTAAATAATAAGCAGGCAGCCGCAATTGTGCCAGAAAATAACAGTTTAACTTCACTCTGAAGTTCACTCACACAGTTCATCTGCCATCAGATGACAACAAAAAGCAACTAAACAGTTACTCCATGGTCTCAAAATAACACTTCCCTAATGTCACACTGAATGTTCTATTGTTGTTACTGACTGTGTTTATTTTATGATTTATTTATGTATTAAATTTTTTTTTTTTTTTTTTTTTTTTTTTTTTTTTTTTTTTTAGTATAGGACAGGATTTAAATAACCTGGAGATATTAGTTTGTCACTTTTTTTCTGCATTAGTGTATCACTTTTCACTTCAAATATTTATAGTTTGTCACTCACAGTCACACTATCTCAAAAAAAAAAAAATTCACATTTAACAGTTAGTCACACTGTATCACTTCAGACAATTGTCACACTCCAGAATTCACACAGAGTTAATTTTTGCAGATCCACTTTGGTATTCTTGTTCCTTTGTAGATTATTATTCTGTCAATATGATGAGCTTTAGGTGGTGATTTTGCACTTTTCTTCAACATGTAAGTCAAGTCATCTATTTTCTTTGTCACCAGGTATGGACCTCTCCAATGGCTGACAAGTTTTTGGCATACTCCAACTGTGCGTCTTGGGTCGAATAACCATACAAGTTGACCAGGGGAGAACTGTCGTTTCCGAGCATGAAGATCATAGTTCCTTTTCTGGTAAGCAGCATTTTTCCTGATATTCTTCCTAGCTACTTCATGAGCTTCAACAAGTGAATTCTGTAAATCTTGGACGTACTCTGTGACTGGTCTCTCAGCTCCTATCTCTTTGGGACGGCCAACCACAGCTTGAATAGGTAAAACAATTTCTCTGCCCAAAACCATTTTGTTTGGCGTTTGCTGAGTGGTACTGTGCTCTGACGACCGGTATGCCATCATAACTTGAGGAAGAAAAATGTCCCAAACTTTTTGTTTGTTTTCACAGTACATGGTTAACATGTTGGTTAATGTTCTCATGAAACGTTCAACACCACCGTTTGCCTGGGGATGATAACTAGTGGTGCGAGTTTTGTCAATGTGCAGGAAGTCACATACTTCCTTGAAAAGACCACTTTCAAAATTTTTACCTTGATCAGTAATTATCTGCAGTGGAGTACCAAAACGGCATATGAATTCATTGACAAAAGTTCGTGCGATTGTTCTTGCTTCTTGATTTGGCATAGAGAATGCTTCAGTCCATTTAGTAAACAAATCAGTGACAACCAGAATGTATTTGTTGCCTTTATGTGTCACAGGCAGGGGACCAAGAATATCTAGCGCAACTCTTTCCATAGGTTCACCAACTATATAGTGTCCAAGTGGCGCATGCTTTGTACTCCTTGGGGTTTTCTTGGCAGCACAACGATCACACTGTTGAACGTAAATAGTTACACTGTCTTTCATTTTAGGCCAATAAAATGACCTTTTTATTTGTTTCAGCGTCTTCTCTGCACACAAGTGTCCTGCAGTTGGAATGTCGTGGGAGTGCGCCAGGACTTGCCTTTGCAGTGATCCAGGGACTATTATTTGTATTGAATTATCTTCTGCACCACGCCTATACAGGACTCCATTGTACAAAACTAGACGGTTCCATTCAGCCCACAACGCTTTAACTTCTGCAGAATAGGCTGATATCTCATTCCAAGCTGGACGCAAAGAAGAATGTTCAATTGAACGCAGAATTGGGCCGATAATTTCATCCTCTAGCTGCTTTTTGCGTAATTTTTCAGTGTCCCAACCATCAAGAAGTACTGGTGTAAAAATTGTGTATTGTTTGTCATCAGTGTTCGCACTGTCACAAGTAGCACTATCACAGGTAAAGGGAGATAATTCGGTCTGAGAATTAGACCTTGACATCGTATCTGTGGATTGGCCTGGTAGCGTCTGTTTATTTGTAGAGTCTGCCGTTTGCTTTGTTGCACAGCACTTCACAACATCAGCGACAGTCTTTGAGGTTTGCTTAGTTGTTAGCTTTTGTTGTTGAGTCGATTCCATCACCATTGCTAATAATTGCACAACAGGAAGCACATTTGACACATTTTCTGTCTCTTGTGGTAATTCTGAGTCTATTTCTTTACATTGGGCTCTCATGCATGCTGGGCATGGACGTCTTGATAATGCATCAGCATTTCTGTGCTGTGTACCTGGACGATGAGTAACTTTCAGGTTGTAAGTACAGATTTCTTGAAGCCAGCGCATTACTTGGCCAGACGGATTTTTCAAAGTCTTTAGCCAACTAACAGCTGAGTTATCGGTGCGCAAAAGAATTTCTTGACCATAAAGATAATTATGAAATTTCTTCATTGCCTTGATTACAGCTAACAGCTCTTTCCTGGAAACACAATAATTAGTTTCAGCTGAAGTCAAGGTTGAACTGTAATAAGCAATGACTTTTTCTCTACCATCGTCAATTTGAGACAGCACTGCTCCCACAGACTGGTCACTGGCATCAGTGTCTAAAATGAATTGTTTTCCTAACTGAGGGTAGCTCAAGATAGGAGTACTTGATAGTTTGTCTTTCAGTGTTTGAAAAGCATAAGCACAGTCTTCTGTCCACTGGAATTGAACTCCCTTCTCACACAGCTTGTGTAGAGGTTTAGCTATCGTAGCAAAATTTTCCACAAACTTCCTATAGTAGGAACAAAGTCCAAGGAAACTTCGAACTTGTTTCACAGTTTCGGGCTGCGGCCAGTCTTTAATAGCTTTGGTTTTCTCTGGGTCTGTCTGAATTCCTTGTTCGTTGACAACATGTCCCAAAAACTTGATTTCTGATTGAAAGAGTAAGCACTTTGAAGGTTTTAATTTTAAATTTGCTTCTTCAAGTCTTTGCCACACATGTTCCAATCTTGTAAGTCCTATTTCAAAGGTAGGGGCTGGCACGATTGTATCGTCCATAAACAAAACACACTCACTCCACTGCAATCCGTGCAAAACATTTTCCATCATGCGTTGAAAAGCAGCTGGAGCATTTGTAAGTCCAAAACTCAATACGGTGAATTGGTACAATCCCATACCAGTAATAAATGCAGTTTTCTGCCTGTCTTCTTCCCTGTCAAGGGGAATTTGCCAGAAGCCACTCTGTAAGTCCATAGTACTGAACCATTTGGAGTCTGACAAAGAATCCAAGCATTCTTCAATGAGCGGTAAGGGATAAGCATCACGAATAGTGACTTCATTTAGTTTTCTGTAGTCTACACAGAAACGTATAGAACCGTCTTTCTTATACACAAGACAGGTAGGACTAGCCCAAGCACTGGTAGAAGGCTCAATAATATTTCTTTCTAGCATGCAATGAATTTCTTCCCGTTCGGCTTCTCTCTTTCCAAGTGGTAGCCTTCTAGCTCTTTGTCTAATAGGAACAGCTTGACCAGTGTTTATCTGAAATCTTGCCTTGTTTGTCTTGCCCATGTCATTAGCAGATTTTGAAAAAATGTGCTGGTATCTTACCATTAGTTCTTTCAAAACTTGAGACTGTTGTTCACTGAGATTTACTGTACTTCTTTCAAATAGATCTTTCAAATATTCAGGAAGGTGGTTATTTTCAGAATTGGCATTTCTGACAGCAGTAAAATTAATCTTGACCTTAGATTGTCTCCCTTGGTACGCTGACTGTGCCGTTCCTAAGTAGGTATTAGGGTATAGTTTGGTGTCTTTTTCTGCTAAGTTGATCACAATGGCAGTTGTGTTCATTTTATCAGCAGTTATCATTGGTGTCATGTACAGCTGCTTTGTTTGTACTACTACATCTGATGGTTCCAGTAGCATGTCCTGATTAACATACTGTTTGCCACTAACTGTGACTGAAACGTTCATGATTGATCTGGCAGGAATGACAAGTGATTGAGAAGACGTGACATGGCAGACCATTTCTGATTTGCCACCAACGAAGAGTGGAATGTATCCAGTCTTTGTTATCAACTGCATTTTCTCAATGTTCATAGATTTCACAAATTGAAAAGTAAAATCTTGTCCCAAAATTGCATCAATATTCATGTCACATATGATAGTTGGTACCACAAATTTCTGATTACCCAAATCAAGTTCCAGGTTTGCTACACCTAGGATTTCCACTTTACATCCATTGATTCCTTCAAGTCTAGTGTCGGTGTTAAGCAAAATAGGCCTTTGTTCTTCTGGTATCAGGTGAAAAACATGACTTCCAAGCAAGGTAGCAGCAGAACCAGTGTCAATTAGAAAATCAACTGTAATGCCATACAGGTTTGCTTCAGTAAACATTCCGGTGTTATTATTTACTTGGCTTTCCTTATGTGGATTAGTTGTTCTGACATTGTCATTGACTGGATGGTTTGATTTCTTCACAGAGTCATTTGAAACGTAAACTGGCACTTGCAAAGTAATTTGAGATGTATTATCTGCTGTATCTTCTTCTGGTTCATGTTGAGCCTGTGGTGTGTTCATGATAGTCTCATTGCTAGCATTACATTGTTTTCCTTCCTTGGGCCTTGTACAGACTACCTCCTCTTGGCCCTCAGAAGAGGCGGTGCCTAGTTTCCCAGGCCTTGAGCCTGCAACTCTTTGCATTTGTGATAAATTGGGCAATCACTCATTCTGTGTTTCTTATCCTTGCAAATAAAGCAGCCAGAGTACTCTTTGTTGATCTTTTGATTCACACTGTGGTTGGTTTGCCCATTCACCCTGGTTGGAGAATAAGCAGTGGCAGAGGCCAGTTGATTTCTGGAAGCAGCCATAGATGAGGAAGCAACAGCATTTACTTGATTTGCTGTCTGGCGTTCTAGCTGATTTATGCGCTCCGTGAGGCTGTCAAAATTCAGTTGTTTATGTTCTTGGCTGATGGCTGCATGAACTCCACGCACTGATTTCTTGGTTGATTGTGGGAAAGTTTCGTATGTTTCTACAATTTCCACCGCAGCTTGAAGATGAGTACATCTCTTGTCAATGCATTTCCATCTGGTCTCATTATCAAGGCTCTTGTACATCTGTTGCAAAGCAATGACATGTAAATTAGCGTCGGTCATGTCATAAGGGTAAGCTCTCCTAGCTAGGAGCAGAAGATCATCAGCCAGCTTAGCAATGGATTCACCTGGCTGCCTGATTCTGGCCTCAAGCTGAGCAATCCAGAACTGCTGATTCTTAGATTGGCAGCCAAAACGACGTCTCATGCAGACAAGAACATCAGGATAACGCCCTTTGAGTCTAGGGTTGAGACTTTGGAAGAAGGTGCGAGCAGCGCCCCGTAGCATGGCTGCTAGCATAATAGCTTTTTCTGGTTCACTCCATCGGCCAAGCAAGGAACAACATTCAAAGTGTTCTTCCCATTCTTCCCAGTTCTGAGTGCCATCGTAGGGGTCAGGTCTAACCTTGATGGACGATTTACCTCTTGGCAGCTCAGGAAAATAGGTGACCGGTTGCGTCGGGCCATGTAAAGCAAAATTGTTGTTGTTAAATTCATAGTCTGGAGCTTCTCCCCATATTCCATTTCCTCTGGGCAGGTTGAGTTCGTCTTGATTCTGGGGTTGTTGTAGATCCTCCCTGGGTGTTGTCAGTAATTCTCGTTGCCTTTGTCGAAGTTCCATTAGTTCTCCTTCCACTTCTTCAATCAATTGCTGGTTTCTTTGGCGTTCCATTTCGGCCATTTCTCTTTCTTCTTGCACTTGACGGTCAGCCATTATGACTTGCTTACTTTCCCAGTGTTGTGGACTTTAAAATAAACAATACATGTCTCTCGTTTTGCTCCTATACTGCCTAAATTTTAATTTCCTATTTACTTCTATGCTCAACAGCAATGCACATAATTTATTTTTGTTTTAATTATTTTTATTTATTATTACTTGTATATATTTATTTTATTTATTTATTTATGACTATATGATTTAACCTTGTACATTACTAGTATATCCTTAGGTAAATCTGTTTCAAATTAATGTATAATAAATAGTCTGGTTTTACGAAATGTGATTAAAGAATAAAACATTTGAACTGTCTATTTTATCATCTACTTTATTCTCTTACATAAAATGTAGTGTCTTTCTCTCTTGCATTCCAACATCACTAACAAGACACAACAACCATGCACTAAAAAAAAATGAATTTTCATAACACAATCCCACACACAAAACTAATACTTATAAGAAAATTACAAAATTCTTCCACTTAAACTAGCACAGCTGAGGCAGCAGTTAGCCTCAATTAATCAAATATCCGACCTTCTGAACACCACTTACTTGTAGGAAGTGGTGTCATTCTTCAAATAATCTTTCAATTAAAATAATGGTGTACTTCTTCAACATGGGCTGAGGCATTAATTAGCCTCAATTAATCAAATCCCACTTCTTGACACCACTTTACTTGTAGGCCACGCACACACGCCCGCCCGAGGCCAACTTCCCCCCCCTTTTTACCGGTCACCCAAAAGATCTTGTCAGGACAGCTGAGCAACCCCCCCAAAACCCTCTCCTCCCCCTTGGAGGAGGGAAGAGGGAGGGAGAAAGACCCCCGACACGGCGGCCGCGCGCGCGGGCCGACAAGCAATTGTAAAAATAAAATCAAAATAAAATAAAAATCTCTTCTACTTTTGTCTTGTCTATGTGTGCTGAATGCATGTTTCTTGCGATCATGTTCATTTATATTTTCTCCGTCTCCACGGTCAACTTCTTCAGCAACGACCAGGAACGGAGACCTCACATACACCTCAGTGTAAAGAATTCTCTTCTCCATCCCCCTCCCTGGTCCATCACATTCCACAGACCGTGGAGCAGACAAAATCTACCATGCCGTGTTTGCACCCGTTTTATTGTGTTGCTAGTCTGTGATGTCTTGTGTTAACAATTCCTCCACAATTAAGGAAAAAACATTCACACATTCTGTCGCTCAAAGGGAAGTTAGAAAGAATTTTTACTACAACAACAAACAGATCTAGCGCAGATAGAAACGATACGGAAAACCACACAAACAGAATACTAGTACGTTGACGTTAGGCTAAACAAAAACTTGCTTTGATCGTTCAAACGTTGAATTTACTTATTTCTCTCAACTCAGGAATTGAATTCCTTTGCGATATAAAAATAATACAATGACCAGTTTACAATTATTTTACATTACAATACTAATTGATTATTTCCAGGCAGCGAAAAGAAAGAAAAGAAAATATGTTCGGAACTTCTAGAAAAATTTCATTTCTCAGAATCATTTCTTTCCATTTACGTTGAGGTTTTTCTCAATAATAAAAGAAAATAAAAACTAATTTATAAATTACTACTTTTTATAACTAACTTCTTCAACAAAATGACTGAACAATTCTAACTGTCGAATACTATTTACAAATTTAGAATTCTGTAAGGTAAAACAGCTTTTTATAAAATTCACTTTCGTTTTTGTATTCTTATCAATTTCGATCTAAATTTTACTGTCACTTTCACTTTTCTTTTTAACGTGAGCAAGGCCGGGCTATTATCTTAGATAATTCTGCTTTGGTTAGGATCTAAAGTTACAAACAATAATAAAAAGGACTTCTTTAGTTTTTAAAAGGAAAAATAAGCTCACGGGTGCTAGCGGTTATCAAAACGATATGAGACACACCATTTCTACACAGAAATGGTCCTTTTATTACGACATACGAGCAAAACATAGCCGTTGACCAATGAAATCTCTGCCAGCGGACCTTGTATTTGAACCAGGGAACCCGGATATTGGCGTCCCATGCACACGAACGGTGCAAAGCTGGAAGAGCGTCGCGAACTATCTAAGATTTCTATTTCTTCAAAGGTTGACAGTGATTAATTCCCGGTGCAAAACATGAGCCAGTTTCGTCGGACTTCTAGCATCAACGGAGCATAGGACTTATTATTAAATTACGAAAGAAAATTGGCTTGTCAAATCGAACACTAGCTGGCACATTTTGACCTAGCTGGGGCCATTCTCAATACACAGGTAAGTGCCGAGATAATTCAATTGTCACTCAAATACATTTCATAAATATAAATTTTATGATTAGACTTGCTGGCAAACTTCAGCTAACAAGTAACAAACTGTCAAGAAAAATTCTGAGTTCCCAAATTTTCTCAAACTAAACTAAAGAAAAACAGTGCACAGGCCATCAATAGAAAACACATCTCGCTGGTTAACACGCTAAACTTCGAGACTCTTGGCACTCTAAACATCGAATCCTTTTTATAAATAAATTAAACATTTTCACACAATTACACTCTAATGTTCCACAGCACAAGAAAAATTACGTTCTTTTACTACATTTGATCAGGCAGATTCTCTAGATTCCATCTAAAAGTACACCAACCACAGCTAGATCCAAACAGTCACAGTCTTCTTCATATTATGACTATTTGACCGGTCGAAGCTACACATGAATAAAACATAAATTCTCAATATGCAACTTTTCCAGTCACCAAATATTCACTCAAAGTTACACAAATGAATACACAAATAGCAGTATAATTTCCAGCATTGTTATTCTTCAGATCTAAACTGCGGTTCAATAGATTAGTTCTTGGTTCTAAATGTACCGTATGATAGGCCTATTCTTCATCACACGGAAATAAAAGAAAGTTATTTTGTAGCAGAATTACGGCAGTTCCACTTCATCGTTTGCTCGAATAGTATCCACTGTAACATTTCTGTATGTTTATAAAA
The DNA here is from genome assembly GCA_036898135.1 of Oncomelania hupensis. Lineage (NCBI taxonomy): Eukaryota > Metazoa > Mollusca > Gastropoda > Littorinimorpha > Pomatiopsidae > Oncomelania > Oncomelania hupensis. The sequence goes on along the minus strand of CM072520.1, from coordinate 9,711,911 downwards.
AGATAAAGTCAAAATAAAGTCAGAATGAAGAAATTTTCCTCACCTTAGGCTTGGAGCTCATTTCCGAAGTGGGTTGCTAAATCTTGGCAGACACAGCAAGGGCGGAAACAAGGATAACTTCTGCTACGAATTTGTATTTTAAATAAAAGCTATTTTTCTGCACATTCTTCAATAAAAAGTTTCAGGGAGTATGATAATAGATAGTTGTAGAAAAATTAATAATAAAAGTTCATGTAAAAATAAGCTCTGGCCAGTCCAGGGCTTACACGCTCCCCTGCCAAATAAGGATAATGCTCCTGCATTATGAATATCTCCTGCTTTTAATTGGCTGTAGTTGGTTTCACTTCTTTCTATTTTTTTTTCAGTTTACGGTACAACAATGTCAACATCTTCAAGAGCTTTCACCAGTTCCCATCTGGCTCCTGTGAGAGCTGGCAGTTGAGCAGCGAGTGACCGTATGGTGAGCAGCGTCGACGTGTCTGTAGGTAGACCAGCGGCCACAATACGGACATGCCGGGAAAGAATGTCACGAAGACGTTGCACTGGATACTTGTGTTTTGGAAATTCCATGCCGGGCAGCATTAGCATAGAGAACTCATCAAAAAGTTCCCTTTGGCCCATCTCCACAGGAAAACCCGCTCGTCTACCAAGTACCAAGGCTGCTTCCATGAATAGAATATACCTGCCTTCCTTATCCATCTTGTCCCATCCCAACGGTGGCCATCGGATCCCTGTAGGAAGAGTAACTTCACTTCACACTGTGTTAAATATGATTGCATGGAGTAAAATAATAAATTATAATGCTTTCTCTATTACTGATCACGGCACCAATGGCACCATCTGAGAGAAAGTGACTGACAGTTATTTCCACAGTAAACTGTATTGTTAATGTTCACTATCTGGAAACAAGTGACAGTACAAAACGTAGGTTAGTGACTAAGTCATCCAAAACTCATGGAGACGTACGCGCCACTGATCCGTGCCACACCTTCTTTGTAAGTTAGGCCATCTCCAATGACCAACTAACCAACACTCCATGTCAGCCATCTCCAATGACCAACTGACCAACACTCATCTCCAATGACCAACTAATCCATCACTCCAATATTAGCACGGTAATTGGCATAGTTACTAAATTTGCAAAATCTAATTTCCTATGCATCGTCCATTAGTCCGCAAATTGAGCAAGTTGCCAAAGTTTTTGAGAGACTTAACTGCTCCCTAAATAATAAGCAGGCAGCCGCAATTGTGCCAGAAAATAACAGTTTAACTTCACTTCGAAGTTCACTCACACAGTTCATCTGCCATCAGATGACAACAAAAAGCAACTAAACAGTTACTCCATGGTCTCAAAATAACACTTCCCTAATGTCACACTGAATGTTCTATTGTTGTTACTGACTGTGTTTATTTTATGATTTATTTATGTATTAAATTTTTTTTTTTTTTTTTTTTTTTTTAGTATAGGACAGGATTTAAATAACCTGGAGATATTAGTTTGTCACTTTTTTTCTGCATTAGTGTATCACTTTTCACTTCAAATATTTATAGTTTGTCACTCACAGTCACACTATCTCAAAAAAAAAAAATTCACATTTAACAGTTAGTCACACTGTATCACTTCAGACAATTTTGACAATTTGTCACACTCCAGAATTCACACAGAGTTAATTTTTGCAAATCCACTTTGGTATTCTTGTTCCTTTGTAGATTATTATTCTGTCAATATGATGAGCTTTAGGTGGTGATTTTGCACTTTTCTTCAACATGTAAGTCAAGTCATCTATTTTCTTTGTCACCAGGTATGGACCTCTCCAATGGCTGACAAGTTTTTGGCATACTCCAACTGTGCGTCTTGGGTCGAATAACCATACAAGTTGACCAGGGGAGAACTGTCGTTTCCGAGCATGAAGATCATAGTTCCTTTTCTGGTAAGCAGCATTTTTCCTGATATTCTTCCTAGCTACTTCATGAGCTTCAACAAGTGAATTCTGTAAATCTTGGACGTACTCTGTGACTGGTCTCTCAGCTCCTATCTCTTTGGGACGGCCAACCACAGCTTGAATAGGTAAAACAATTTCTCTGCCCAAAACCATTTTGTTTGGCGTTTGCTGAGTGGTACTGTGCTCTGACGACCGGTATGCCATCATAACTTGAGGAAGAAAAATGTCCCAAACTTTTTGTTTGTTTTCACAGTACATGGTTAACATGTTGGTTAATGTTCTCATGAAACGTTCAACACCACCGTTTGCCTGGGGATGATAACTAGTGGTGCGAGTTTTGTCAATGTGCAGGAAGTCACATACTTCCTTGAAAAGACCACTTTCAAAATTTTTACCTTGATCAGTAATTATCTGCAGTGGAGTACCAAAACGGCATATGAATTCATTGACAAAAGTTTGTGCGATTGTTCTTGCTTCTTGATTTGGCATAGAGAATGCTTCAGTCCATTTGGTAAACAAATCAGTGACAACCAGAATGTATTTGTTGCCTTTATGTGTCACAGGCAGGGGACCAAGAATATCTAGTGCAACTCTTTCCATAGGTTCACCAACTATATAGTATCCAAGTGGCGCATGTTTTGTACTCTTTGGGGTTTTCTTGGCAGCACAACGATCACACTGTTGAACGTAAATAGTTACACTGTCTTGCATTTTAGGCCAATAAAATGACCTTTTTATTTGTTTCAGCGTCTTCTCTGCACACAAGTGACCTGCAGTTGGAATGTCGTGGGAGTGCGCCAGGACTTGCCTTTGCAGTAATCCAGGGACTATTATTTGTAATGAATTATCTTCAGCACCACGCCTATACAGGACTCCGTTATACAAAACTAGACGGTTCCATTCAGCCCATAACGCTTTGACTTCTGCAGAATAGGCTGATATCTCATTCCAAGCTGGTCGCAAAGAAGAATGTTCCATTGACCGCAGAATAGGGCCGATAATTTCATCCTCTAACTGCTTTTTGCGTAATTTTTCAGTGTCCCAACCATCAAGAAGTACTGGTGTAAAAATTGTGTATTGTTTGTCATCTGTGTTTGCACTGTCACAAGTAGCACTATCACAGGTAAAGGGAGATAATTTGGTCTGAGAATTAGACCTTGACATCGTATCTGTGGATTGGCCTGGTAGTGTCTTTTTATTTGTAGAGTCTGCCGTTTGCTTTGTTGCACAGCACTTCACAACATCAGCGACAGTCTTTGAGGTTTGCTTAGTTGTTAGCTTTTGTTGTTGAGTCGATTCCATCACCATTGCTAATAATTGCACAACAGGAAGCACATTTGACACATTTTCTGTCTCTTGTGGTAATTCTGAGTCTATTTCTTTACATTGGGCTCTCATGCATGCTGGGCATGGACGTCTTGATAATGCATCAGCATTTCTGTGCTGTGTACCTGGACGATGAGTAACTTTCAGGTTGTAAGTACAGATTTCTTGAAGCCAGCGCATTACTTGGCCAGACGGATTTTTCAAAGTCTTTAGCCAACTAACAGCTGAGTTATCGGTGCGCAAAAGAATTTCTTGACCATAAAGATAATTATGAAATTTCTTCAGTGCCTTGATTACAGCTAACAGCTCTTTCCTGGAAACACAATAATTAGTTTCAGCTGAAGTCAAGGTTGAACTGTAATAAGCAATGACTTTTTCTCTACCATCGTCAATTTGAGACAGCACTGCTCCCACAGACTGGTCACTGGCATCAGTGTCTAAAATGAATTGTTTTCCTAACTGAGGGTAGCTCAAGATAGGAGTACTTGATAGTTTGTCTTTCAGTGTTTGAAAAGCATAAGCACAGTCTTCTGTCCACTGGAATTGAACTCCCTTCTCACACAGCTTGTGTAGAGGTTTAGCTATTGCAGCAAAATTTTCCACAAACTTCCTATAGTAGGAACAAAGTCCAAGGAAACTTCGAACTTGTTTCACAGTTTCGGGCTGCGGCCAGTCTTTAATAGCTTTGGTTTTCTCTGGGTCTGTCTGAATTCCTTGTTCGTTGACAACATGTCCCAAAAACTTGATTTCTGATTGAAAGAGTAAGCACTTTGAAGGTTTTAATTTTAAATTTGCTTCTTCAAGTCTTTGCCACACATGTTCCAATCTTGTAAGTCCTATTTCAAAGGTAGGGGCTGGCACGATTGTATCGTCCATAAACAAAACACACTCACTCCACTGCAATCCGTGCAAAACATTTTCCATCATGCGTTGAAAAGCAGCTGGAGCATTTGTAAGTCCAAAACTCAATACGGTGAATTGGTACAATCCCATACCAGTAATAAATGCAGTTTTCTGCCTGTCTTCTTCCCTGTCAAGGGGAATTTGCCAGAAGCCACTCTGTAAGTCCATAGTACTGAACCATTTGGAGTCTGACAAAGAATCCAAGCATTCTTCAATGAGCGGTAAGGGATAAGCATCACGAATAGTGACTTCATTTAGTTTTCTGTAGTCTACACAGAAACGTATAGAACCGTCTTTCTTATACACAAGACAGGTAGGACTAGCCCAAGCACTGGTAGAAGGCTCAATAATATTTCTTTCTAGCATGCAATGAATTTCTTCCCGTTCGGCTTCTCTCTTTCCAAGTGGTAGCCTTCTAGCTCTTTGTCTAATAGGAACAGCTTGACCAGTGTTTATCTGAAATCTTGCCTTGTTTGTCTTGCCCATGTCATTAGCAGATTTTGAAAAAATGTGCTGGTATCTTACCATTAGTTCTTTCAAAACTTGAGACTGTTGTTCACTGAGATTTACTGTACTTCTTTCAAATAGATCTTTCAAATATTCAGGAAGGTGGTTATTTTCAGAATTGGCATTTCTGACAGCAGTAAAATTAATCTTGACCTTAGATTGTCTCCCTTGGTACGCTGACTGTGCCGTTCCTAAGTAGGTATTAGGGTATAGTTTGGTGTCTTTTTCTGCTAAGTTGATCACAATGGCAGTTGTGTTCATTTTATCAGCAGTTATCATTGGTGTCATGTACAGCTGCTTTGTTTGTACTACTACATCTGATGGTTCCAGTAGCATGTCCTGATTAACATACTGTTTGCCACTAACTGTGACTGAAACGTTCATGATTGATCTGGCAGGAATGACAAGTGATTGAGAAGACGTGACATGGCAGACCATTTCTGATTTGCCACCAACGAAGAGTGGAATGTATCCAGTCTTTGTTATCAACTGCATTTTCTCAATGTTCATAGATTTCACAAATTGAAAAGTAAAATCTTGTCCCAAAATTGCATCAATATTCATGTCACATATGATAGTTGGTACCACAAATTTCTGATTACCTAAATCAAGTTCCAGGTTTGCTACACCTAGGATTTCCACTTTACATCCATTGATTCCTTCAAGTCTAGTGTCGGTGTTAAGCAAAATAGGCCTTTGTTCTTCTGGTATCAGGTGAAAAACATGACTTCCAAGCAAGGTAGCAGCAGAACCAGTGTCAATTAGAAAATCAACTGTAATGCCATACAGGTTTGCTTCAGTAAACATTCCGGTGTTATTATTTACTTGGCTTTCCTTATGTGGATTAGTTGTTCTGACATTGTCATTGACTGGATGGTTTGATTTCTTCACAGAGTCATTTGAAACGTAAACTGGCACTTGCAAAGTAATTTGAGATGTATTATCTGCTGTATCTTCTTCTGGTTCATGTTGAGCCTGTGGTGTGTTCATGATAGTCTCATTGCTAGCATTACATTGTTTTCCTTCCTTGGGCCTTGTACAGACTACCTCCTCTTGGCCCTCAGAAGAGGCGGTGCCTAGTTTCCCAGGCCTTGAGCCTGCAACTCTTTGCATTTGTGATAAATTGGGCAATCACTCATTCTGTGTTTCTTATCCTTGCAAATAAAGCAGCCAGAGTACTCTTTGTTGATCTTTTGATTCACACTGTGGTTGGTTTGCCCATTCACCCTGGTTGGAGAATAAGCAGTGGCAGAGGCCAGTTGATTTCTGGAAGCAGCCATAGATGAGGAAGCAACAGCATTTACTTGATTTGCTGTCTGGCGTTCTAGCTGATTTATGCGCTCCGTGAGGCTGTCAAAATTCAGTTGTTTATGTTCTTGGCTGATGGCTGCATGAACTCCACGCACTGATTTCTTGGTTGATTGTGGGAAAGTTTCGTATGTTTCTACAATTTCCACCGCAGCTTGAAGATGAGTACATCTCTTGTCAATGCATTTCCATCTGGTCTCATTATCAAGGCTCTTGTACATCTGTTGCAAAGCAATGACATGTAAATTAGCGTCGGTCATGTCATAAGGGTAAGCTCTCCTAGCTAGGAGCAGAAGATCATCAGCCAGCTTAGCAATGGATTCACCTGGCTGCCTGATTCTGGCCTCAAGCTGAGCAATCCAGAACTGCTGATTCTTAGATTGGCAGCCAAAACGACGTCTCATGCAGACAAGAACATCAGGATAACGCCCTTTGAGTCTAGGGTTGAGACTTTGGAAGAAGGTGCGAGCAGCGCCCCGTAGCATGGCTGCTAGCATAATAGCTTTTTCTGGTTCACTCCATCGGCCAAGCAAGGAACAACATTCAAAGTGTTCTTCCCATTCTTCCCAGTTCTGAGTGCCATCGTAGGGGTCAGGTCTAACCTTGATGGACGATTTACCTCTTGGCAGCTCAGGAAAATAGGTGACCGGTTGCGTCGGGCCATGTAAAGCAAAATTGTTGTTGTTAAATTCATAGTCTGGAGCTTCTCCCCATATTCCATTTCCTCTGGGCAGGTTGAGTTCGTCTTGATTCTGGGGTTGTTGTAGATCCTCCCTGGGTGTTGTCAGTAATTCTCGTTGCCTTTGTCGAAGTTCCATTAGTTCTCCTTCCACTTCTTCAATCAATTGCTGGTTTCTTTGGTGTTCCATTTCGGCCATTTCTCTTTCTTCTTGCACTTGACGGTCAGCCATTATGACTTGCTTACTTTCCCAGTGTTGTGGACTTTAAAATAAACAATACATGTCTCTCGTTTTGCTCCTATACTGCCTAAATTTTAATTTCCTATTTACTTCTATGCTCAACAGCAATGCACATAATTTATTTTTGTTTTAATTATTTTTATTTATTATTACTTGTATATATTTATTTTATTTATTTATTTATGACTATATGATTTAACCTTGTACATTACTAGTATATCCTTAGGTAAATCTGTTTCAAATTAATGTATAATAAATAGTCTGGTTTTACGAAATGTGATTAAAGAATAAAACATTTGAACTGTCTATTTTATCATCTACTTTATTCTCTTACATAAAATGTAGTGTCTTTCTCTCTTGCATTCCAACATCACTAACAAGACACAACAACCATGCACTAAAAAAAATGAATTTTCATAACACAATCCCACACACAAAACTAATACTTATAAGAAAATTACAAAATTCTTCCACTTAAACTAGCACAGCTGAGGCAGCAGTTAGCCTCAATTAATCAAATATCCGACCTTCTGAACACCACTTACTTGTAGGAAGTGGTGTCATTCTTCAAATAATCTTTCAATTAAAATAATGGTGTACTTCTTCAACATGGGCTGAGGCATTAATTAGCCTCAATTAATCAAATCCCACTTCTGACACCACTTTACTTGTAAGCCACGCACACACGCCCGCCCGAGGCCAACTCCCCCCCCCCTTTTTACCGGTCACCCAAAAGATCTTGTCAGGACAGCTGAGCAACCCCCCCAAAACCCTCTCCTCCCCCTTGGAGGAGGGAAGAGGGAGGGAGAAAGACCCCCGACACGGCGGCCGCGCGCGCGGGCCGACAAGCAATTGTAAAAATAAAATCAAAATAAAATAAAAATCTCTTCTCTCTTGTCTTGTCTATGTGTGCTGAATGCATGTTTCTTGCGATCATGTTCATTTATATTTTCTCCGTCTCCACGGTCAACTTCTTCAGCAACGACCAGGAACGGAGACCTCACATACACCTCAGTGTAAAGAATTCCCTTCTCATCTCCCTCCCTGGTCCATCACATTCCACAGACCGTGGAGCAGACAAAATCTACCATGCCGTGTTTGCACCCGTTTTATTGTGTTGCTAGTCTGTGATGTCTTGTGTTAACAATTCCTCCACAATTAAGGAAAAACATTCACACATTCTGTCGCTCAAAGGGAAGTTAGAAAGAATTTTTACTACAACAACAAACAGATCTAGCGCAGATAGAAACGATACGGAAAACCACACAAACAGAATACTAGTACGTTGACGTTAGGCTAAACAAAAACTTGCTTTGATCGTTCAAACGTTGAATTTACTTATTTCTCTCAACTCAGGAATTGAATTCCTTTGCGATATAAAAATAATACAATGACCAGTTTACAATTATTTTACATTACAATACTAATTGATTATTTCCAGGCAGCGAAAAGAAAGAAAAGAAAATATGTTCGGAACTTCTAGAAAAATTTCATTTCTCAGAATCATTTCTTTCCATTTACGTTGAGGTTTTTCTCAATAATAAAAGAAAATAAAAACTAATTTATAAATTACTACTTTTTATAACTAACTTCTTCAACAAAATGACTGAACAATTCTAACTGTCGAATACTATTTACAAATTTAGAATTCTGTAAGGTAAAACAACTTTTTATAAAATTCACTTTCGTTTTTGTATTCTTATCAATTTCGATCTAAATTTTACTGTCACTTTCACTTTTCTTTTTAACGTGAGCAAGGCCGGGCTATTATCTTAGATAATTCTGCTTTGGTTAGGATCAAAAGTTACAAACAATAATAAAAAGGACTTCTTTAGTTTTTAAAAGGAAAAATAAGCTCACGGGTGCTAGCGGTTATCAAAACGATATGAGACACACCATTTCTACACAGAAATGGTCCTTTTATTACGACATACGAGCAAAACATAGCCGTTGACCAATGAAATCTCTGCCAGCGGACCTTGTATTTGAACCAGGGAACCCGGATATTGGCGTCCCATGCACACGAACGGTGCAAAGCTGGAAGAGCGTCGCGAACTATCTAAGATTTCTATTTCTTCAAAGGTTGACAGTGATTAATTCCCGGTGCAAAACATGAGCCAGTTTCGTCGGACTTCTAGCATCAACGGAGCATAGGACTTATTATTAAATTACGAAAGAAAATTGGCTTGTCAAATCGAACACTAGCTGGCACATTTTGACCTAGCTGGGGCCATTCTCAATACACAGGTAAGTGCCGAGATAATTCAATTGTCACTCAAATACATTTCATAAATATAAATTTTATGATTAGACTTGCTGGCAAACTTCAGCTAACAAGTAACAAACTGTCAAGAAAAATTCTGAGTTCCCAAATTTTTCTCAAACTAAACTAAAGAAAAACAGTGCACAGGCCATCAATAGAAAACACATCTCGCTGGTTAACACGCTAAACTTCGAGACTCTTGGCACTCTAAACATCGAATCCTTTTTATAAATAAATTAAACATTTTCACACAATTACACTCTAATGTTCCACAGCACAAGAAAAATTACGTTCTTTTACTACATTTGATCAGGCAGATTCTCTAGATTCCATCTAAAAGTACACCAACCACAGCTAGATCCAAACAGTCACAGTCTTCTTCATATTATGACTATTTGACCGGTCGAAGCTACACATGAATAAAACATAAATTCTCAATATGCAACTTTTCCAGTCACCAAATATTTACTCAAAGTTACACAAATGAATACACAAATAGCAGTATAATTTCCAGCATTGTTATTCTTCAGATCTAAACTGCGGTTCAATAGATTAGTTCTTGGTTCTAAATGTACCGTATGATAGGCCTATTCTTCATCACACGGAAATAAAAGAAAGTTATTTTGTAGCAGAATTACGGCAGTTCCACTTCATCGTTTGCTCGAATAGTATCCACTGTAACATTTCTGTATGTTTATAAAAAGATAAAGTCAAAATAAAGTCAGAATGAAGAAATTTTCCTCACCTTAGGCTTGGAGCTCATTTCCGAAGTGGGTTGCTAAATCTTGGCAGACACAGCAAGGGCGGAAACAAGGATAACTTCTGCTACGAATTTGTATTTTAAATAAAAGCTATTTTTCTGCACATTCTTCAATAAAAAGTTTCAGGGAGTATGATAATAGATAGTTGTAGAAAAATTAATAATAAAAGTTCATGTAAAAATAAGCTCTGGCCAGTCCAGGGCTTACAATATCAACAAAATACATACATATAAAATGACTACATTGCCAAATAAATATATCATAGGACGCCCCTGCTGGTTAAGACATTGTACAGACCTTGTTTCCTTCAAGAGCTGCTTAAAAACGCACTTGTTCCGCAAGGCGTTTTCTGTGTAAATCGTATGAACAGTAATAATACTTTCTGAATAATGCTGTACATGATGTAGTGCAAATGTTGTGTTGATTCGTACGAACGATGTGTGTAAGCGGATTGAGTTTTTATTCTAATGAAAAATGTGTTGTCCTATACTATCCTATCCTGTCCCGTAACCCGGAGGTCGTAGGGGCACCACAGATGATCGTTTAACCAGCATACTCCATCTTTCTCTGTCCTCAGCAGCCCTCATGGCTTCGCTCAGTGTCAAACCAGTCCATTCTCGAATGTTGTCCTCCCACCTCTTTTTCGGTCTCCCTCTTCTTCTACCTCCTTCCACTGTGCCTTGCAGAATAGTCTTTGCAAGGCCTGATGATCTGGTGGCGTGGCCATACCATCGGAGTTTCCGTTTCTTCACCACTGTGAGCAGGTCATCGTGTTGTCCAATGGCTTGTGTGATGGTCTGTCGGCCTTCGTCGTTGGTGATGTGTTGGGTATAGGAAATGCCCAGAACAGAAGTCTTCTGTAGCACCTCATCTCCATGCTTTGTATTCTTCGTTGGAGATCTGCTGTGAGGGTCCATGCTTCGCAAGCATATAGGAAGATGAAGATGACAAGGGAGCGCAGCAGTCTTACTTTGGAATGTAGACTGATGGTCCTGTCTTTCCATATGGGCTTCAACCTTGTCAGGGCAGAAGTTGTTTGTGCGATCCTGGAGAGGACTTCCTGTCGGGACACATTGTTTGATACAATGTCTCCTAAATATTTGAAGCTATGCACTGTGTTGAGGGATTGGCCTTGGACTTTGATGTCCGTGTTGATGCCATTGGTGTTGCTGGTCATCATTTTGGTCTTCTCTGCACTTATTTCCATTCTATAGGCTCTGGAGATGGTGTCAAGCCTCTGTACCAGCTGTTCAAGTTCTTGTTCCTCTCCCGCCAATCCATCAATGTCATCCGCAAAACGAAGATTGGAGATTGCTCTACCCCCTATGCTGACTGTGCCTTCATGATCTGCAAGAGCATCTGACATGATGCGCTCTAGGAAGATGTTGAAGAGTGTTGGAGAGAGTAGGCATCCTTGACGCACACCGATTGTTGTTCTGAACCAGTTCCCGATGGCGCTGTTGTGGAGGACTGCACTGATAGCCTTGTCATACAGGCTTTTGATGACTTCAATAATTTTAGGGCAGATGTTGTACACTTTCATTGTTGCCCATAGAGCTGCATGCCAGACTCAGTCAAACGCCTTCTTGAAGTCTATGAACACATGATATAGATGTTGTTCGTGCTGTAGGTATTTCTCACAGATTATTCGGAGGTTGAAAATCTGCTCAGTGGTATTTCGCCCTGCTCTGAATCCTGCTTGTTCTTCAGCTATGATTTGTTCAGCTTGGGGTTTTAACCTTTTGAGTATTATTTTCAGGAGGACCTTGCTGGGATGGCTGATGAGGGTGATGGTGCGGTAATTTTCACATTCCTGGAGGTTACCTTTTTTGGATATAGGCCACTCTCCACTCTGCCAGATCTTGTTACAGATAATTTTGAGAGAATCAATCATCGCTTCTCCTCCTGCTTGTAGCAGTTCCGCTGGTATGTTGTCCACTCCCGCTGACTTCCCTTTCTTTAGCGATTGCACTGCTGCCTCAACTTCTTCCCGGAGAATTGGGAGGATTTCTTCTTCTTCTCTGTTCTCAGGACATGCTAGAACTGATGGGTCTCCATTTGGTGTATGGTTGTAAAGGTCAGAGCAGTACTCTGTCCATCTGTCCAAGACTTCTTGTTCTTCTGTAAGGCATATGCCAGACTTGCTTTGGATCGTGGAGACTGGGCGGTTTGACACTTGTCAGCCGCTTCACATTCTGGTAGGCCTTCTTGCTGTTGTTCTTGTTCAGATTGTTCTCTATTTCCTGGCATGGATCTTCTATCCAGTTCTCCTTTGCTGTGCGCATGCCATTTCGGATGTCATTGTTGATTTTTGCGGTAGACGTTATCTCCCTGTGAGGTGTTCTTTTTCTTTGTTATCTCTCTTCGTTTATCACACAGATCCAAAAGTTCAGGTGTGATCCACGGCTTCTTCTTTGGTCGGTGCTTGCCAAGGATCTCAGTGGCGGCATCTGTCACAGCTGAGTTGAAGGTAGTGGTCATGGTGTTGACATCTACTTCACCAGCCCCCAAGATGAGCAGTGCTGCAAATTTCCCTCCAATTGTGGCCTGAAATAGTTCTGCCACCTCCGGGTCTTGCAGTTTGTCCAGGTCGAACTTCAGTCTAGTGCACTTTGCTGTATTTACTCTCTTCAAGTGGAGCCGGAAAGACATCATCACAAGATCGTGGTCACTTCCGATGTCTGCTCCTGGAAAAGTGCGTGTCCTGCCAATGTTGATGCTTGATCTGAAGCGTTTCTTGACCATGGTGTAGTCTATTTGGTTGTGATGCTCCCCGCCGGGACTGTGCCATGTCCATCGTCTGGAGTTTTTGTGGAGACCAAGCGTGTTTGCCAGTACCAGATTGTTGTATCTGGCAAACTCCAAGAGTCTCAGACTCCTGTCATTTGTCTCGTTGTTGCAATAGGGTCCACATGTGTCTCTCCAGTTGTGGTGCGCATCTTGGCCAACCTTGGCATTCCAGTCGATTTCATAAAAATCCTCCACTTTGCTGTCGTCATAGTCTGATGTTGGGGCATAGGCCTGGATGATGGTGATTTTGAAAGGGGTTGCTCTCAGGCGAATGGTAATGAGTCTACTGGAGACTGGGCGGCAACCCATGACAGTGGCTAGAATGTTCTTGTGGACCAAGAATCCAACGCCGTGTTTGTGCCTGTCATCTCTACTGCTGAAATAGAGCCTGTGGCCTTTGTCGGTCGTTGTTTCACCTAGGCCTTTCCAGCGCAGTTCGCTGATGCCTAGAACGTTCCATCGATAGTGGTCCAACTCGTGGGCCAGTTCTTCTAATTTTCCTTCCGCAGTTAGGGTCCTGACATTCCAGGTTCCTATGACGATGTTGTTTCTCGTGCGGATCTGGCTAAATTGTCCATCAGTAGCGTACTTAACACCTCCGTCCTGGTGGCCAACGGAAGGCGCGGTCCTTGTGCCGGGCGACGACCGATCCTGTATGGAATTAGTGGATTGTGTCATCATGTAGTGTGTCTTGGGCAAAAAAAAACTGGCGCTGCCCAATCCTCTCCAGGCTGTTGGCCACAGCCGAAATCCACGAATACAGTGTGACTCGCCTTGGCCCTGAGCACGTGGTCGTTGAACCTGTAGTAACGTGAGGTTCCTCCGCCCTGGCCGGTGACTTCTGTGTAGAAGACTTTCGCCCAGTGATGCCGTGCTAACATCACCCCAGTTAGTCCCCTCTTACGACACGCCGGGAAACGTTGGGTCTATTCTATTTAATGCCCGTGTTACGTTGAAACGCGAACGAAAGTATGTCGGAAGCGTGTACGATAGATCTAATCGTTTCGTTTTGCAAAATATTCAATAATGGAGTTTATTTACCTTTGATTTGAGTTTGCATTGTAGTTAGGAGAGGCTTTGTATAACGTTGATAATTTACTTGGGTCGATATTACTGTAGAAGTTTCTGGATCTGAGTGTTTACTTTCTATAGAAATTTCCCGATGCATGTCGAGGCGGGAGGACGTTCCAGAAGGAGAAATAATAATGTACGACGTAAGTCAGTGATGACGATCTTTTATTCGATTGGTGGCAGTGCGTCATTTTTACATTGTTCGAAATTCTTCCGGAAGAGAGAGAGGTTATTTAATCGTGTGCCGAGTTGCTGTTGGGATAGTAAAGTTGTTGATAGTGATTTAGAGAGTTGCTGTGAAAGTTGTTGAGTTGAGTTGAGAATTGTATGCAGTTGTTGATGTGTGCTGAATAAAAGTGGAAAACTTCATACGTCGACTTTGTGACTTGTATGCTGTTTGGACGGGCTGTGTGAATAAACGAATCTGAGTTACACAACTATCAGGAATTCAAGCATCGGGGCTGAATCAGATACTGATAGAAAACACCATCATCAAACGGAGTGTAAAATTTTGGGGGTCAAGCCGCGATTCACGCCATAGCCAAGGGTTCAACTGCTACAACAAGCGAGTCAACGTTACGAGAGGCAGTCATCGAGGGTAGCCGCCAACGAGTTGCGTCGAGAGGGGCCAACACACTGGGACTACATCACCGATAGGTTCGGGTTGACTGCAAGGGCGTGTAGTCGCCGAAGAGTTGCTTCGTGAGCGAACAACAGAGCGGGACTACGTAGCTGCCGCAGGACTACGTCGAGGGACAGTCTCGGAGCTACATCGCCAGTGTTACAGAGAGCGGCGAGCGGACGTCGCGTCTACTTCAGCACAGGAGCGTATACATCAACACCAGCGTGGTGCAGCGTCGCATACGACGAGGACAGCGGGGCCTGCATCAGCGAAGGCGACTAGTGACACGCATCAGCGCTACTGCAGAAAGCGTGCTGTTCTAGAACAGTCTAGAAAGGTACAGCACAGTCAAGAACTTTCCAGAAAAAAAAGAACTCTACAGTCAAGAACTTTCTAGAAGAAGAACCTTCCAGAAAAGAACTTTCTTTAAAAGAACTTTCCAGAAGCATCAAGATGGCTGACTTCTGGCAGAAAGGGGTTGAACTGAATCTAAAAGGCAAGCAGCTGACGGAGTACGTCAAGTCTCAGGAGAGAATACGAGAAAGAGAATTGGAAGAGAAGCGTCTAGAAAAAGAAATAGAACTAGAACAGAAGCGTCTAGAAGTAGAAGAGCAGCGTCGCCGTGAAGAACGAGAATTAGAAGAACAGCGTCGCCGTGAAGACAGAGAATTCGAGCTGAAGCGTCTTGAGTTCCAGCTAGAAATGGCGCGTATCCAAAACAATCAGCATGCGCCACAAGTCACCAACGACCATACGGCTCCAAAATTGCCAGCTTTCGTCGACGGGAAGGACCAGATCGACAGCTATCTGGCCAGATTCGAAAGGTTCGCCGAAAGCTCCAATTGGCAACCTCGAGACTGGGCGATTCGACTAAGTGCACTTCTGACGGGGCAAGCTCTCGAAGTTTACACCAGACTGTCGAACGATGACGCCAAAAACTACGACGTCTTGAAAGAGGCCCTGTTGCAGTGCTACAACTTTACAGAGAAGGGCTACCGTAAACGCTTCCGTGAATGCCGGCCTAAGTCAGACGAGACGCCAAAGCAGTTTGTGGAGCGCCTGTCGTCATATCTACACAAGTGGGTGGAGTTATCAGGCGAAATGAAGTCTTACGACAGTCTCCATGACCTGATCGTGAAGGAACAATTTCTCAATGCCTGTCACAAGGACTTAGCGACCCACTTAGAAGAACAAAAGCTGCAGACGCTTAAAGATGTGACTGAGGCTGCTGAAAGATATCTTATCGCTCATGGGAAAACCCTGGGGCCACCCAGCGCGACGAAACATTTTCAGAAGACTGGAAACCATGTGAACCAGATCCAGGGGAGCCAGACGAACCAGAGACAGACGGACTCCACGCCTCCTCCCAGGGAAGGGCATTCAAGAGGCTGTTTCACTTGCAACGCTACAGACCACAGAGCGGCTAACTGTCCTCAAAACAAAAGTAGCGGACAGCGGAGCAGTACGGACAATGCAGCGGCGGGCAACCGACAGAGACGTTTCTCCAATCTACGGCAAACCAGTAGATCTGACCATCAAGTGTGCGGCGGGAGCGTCATTCTTCCGAGTGAGACCGAGCGCGCAGCTACTCCCGCGGACGTGCAAGAGTGCATAACCGATGGCCAACTTCTCCTTGCCAACGGGAAATCCATCCCCGTCGTCGCCAGCGCAGCTGTGACCGTACAGAACATGCCTGTTTCCAAGGGACGCGTCGGAAATCATGAAGTGACTGTTTTAAGAGACTCTGGCTGCAGTGGGGTCATCGTCAGAGAAGACCTAATCGCTAAAGAACAGTTCACTGGCGATTCAAAATGGACACTTATGGCCGACAGCAAATGTGTGAAAGCGCCAGTTGCAAAAATTCATGTCAACACCCCTTTCTACATAGGCGAAGTCGAAGCGGTTTGCCTGAAGAAGCCGCTGTATGATTTGATGATCGGGAACATCGACGGCGCGAGACGACCCGACGACCCCGATCCAGAATGGAGTCCTGCCTCAACCCAACACGTCGAAGTTGTGGAGGAGGATCCATTGCCGTTTCCCGATGGAGACCTTACAGAGCTGCTACGGGACAATGTGGTTACTCCGGCTCAGCCCTGCCGACCAGAGATCGTCGGTGCTGTTACTACCAGGGCCCAGGCCAAGAGAGACAAGACGTCTACGCCATTGAAGGTCGCCGACAACTCTAAAGCTGCCATCGTGGACAGAGATAAGCTGATCCAGCTCCAGGAAGCTGATAGTACTTTAAACAAGTATAGGAACCGCCAAGACCACGTGACCAAGGGCAGTGGCACGGTCTATTTTGAGGTGAAGGCCAAGATCCTGTACAGAATCTTCCAGCACCCGAGGGTCAACGGAGGTAAACCACTACGTCAAGTACTGGTACCATTACCCTTAAGGCGCCAGGTGATGGAAGTAGCGCATGACTCAATTATGGGAGGTCACCTAGGTATCAAGAAGACGTCAGACAGAATCCAGGCGGTGTTCTACTGGCCAGGACTTCATGCGGACGTCAGCCGTTCCTGCCGATCGTGTGACATTTGCCAGAAAACCATACCTCGAGGAAGGGTCCCGAAAGTGCCTATGCAGAGGATGCCTCTGATCGACCGACCTTTCAAGAGGGTGGCCTTAGACTTAATCGGCGAAATAAGACCTCCGAGTGAAGAAGGTCATCGGTGGGTACTGACTTTAGTGGACTATGCGACTCGGTACCCAGAAGCAGTGCCACTGAAGAAGATTGACACTGAAACTGTAGCAGAGGCACTGGTGGACATGTTCAGTAGACTTGGAGTGCCTGAAGAAATTCTGACAGACCTCGGGACGCAGTTCGTCTCTGACTGCATGAAGGAGGTGAACAGACTGCTGAGCATCCGGCATTTGACTACGACACCCTACCATCCGATGTGCAACGGGCTTGTCGAAAAGTTCAATGCTACGCTGAAGTCCACCTTGAAGAAACTGTGCAGCGAGCAGCCCAGACAATGGCATCGCTACATCAACGCCTTACTTTTCGCCTACAGAGAAGTACCGCAGGAGTCCACCGGCTTTTCTCCGTTCGAGCTGCTGTACGGAAGAACCATCCGCGGGCCGATGCACATCCTAAAAGAACTGTGGACGAAAGAAGTAGACACCCCAGAGGTGAAGAACAGCTACCAGTACGTGTTTGAGCTACGGGAGAAGCTGGAGCAGACTCTCGAGATAGCCAGAGAAAACCTGAAGAAGTCCCAGGACTGTGGGAAGCACTACTATGACCGTAGGGCTGTGAACAGGAAGTTCAAACCTGGCAACAAAGTGCTGGTGCTGCTACCTACTGATCACAATAAGTTGCTGATGCAGTGGAAAGGCCCGTACGAAGTGGAGACCGTGTGCAAGGTGAAGGTCGGCCAGCATTCCAAGATATACCACGCCAACCTCCTCAAGCTGTACGTGGAAAGGCCATCAGAGACTGTGCATGTGGCAACAGCAGCTGAGATCGACAACAGCTTTGACAGCGAAGAACTGCTGGAACTGGGAGACTTCCACAGCAAAGAAGGCATCGATGATGTTAAGATAGGACCAAGCTTGACGGGAGGTCAAAAGATGGAGCTCAAGGACCTTATGGGCGAATTTCCCCATAGCTTTAGTGATGTCCCAGGCTCTACGACTTTGGTCGAACATGAAGTCCACACCCAGACCTGGAAGGAGCATCTGCAGACCTTGAGGGAGCTGTTCCACCGTCCCGCAGAAGCCAACCTGATCGTGAGACCCAGCAAGTGCATCCTGGGAGCTGACAACGTCGACTGCGTCGGACATCCGACGGAAGGAGGAGACAACGGAGGATGCACTGACTCCAGGAAAACCCACTTGATCGTCGTCTTTTACCCTGGGCCGATGACAACCGCAACTGACGAGGGCGACGTTTCCTTGCGGATGAAAGATCATTGACTGTGTGGACGAACTAAGAATATTGGTAATGACAGACTTGAAAATGAAAAACGTTGACTGGGTAAATGATCTGTGAACATTGACAGTATCCAGAAAGATTTGCAGATGAGAAACATTGACTCTGTGTGAATGAACTGTGAACATTGACAATATCCAGATAGACTTGAAGATGAAAACCATTGACTCTGTGTAGATAAGCTGAGCGCAATTACAGTATTCAGAAAGTCTTAAATTAGTTTCAATTGAGGACTTTGTTTGTGCATTACGTTTCAACGTTGTTGAAAGAAATTGGGTAAATTTCTTCTTGAGTGGGGGGTTATGTTACGTTGAAACGCGAACGAAAGTATGTCGGAAGCGTGTACGATAGATCTAATCGTTTCGTTTTGCAAAATATTCAATAATGGAGTTTATTTACCTTTGATTTGAGTTTGCATTGTAGTTAGGAGAGGCTTTGTATAACGTTGATAATTTACTTGGGTCGATATTACTGTAGAAGTTTCTGGATCTGAGTGTTTACTTTCTATAGAAATTTCCCGATGCATGTCGAGGCGGGAGGTCGTTCCAGAAGGAGAAATAATAATGTATGACGTAAGTCAGTGATGACGATCTTTTATTCGATTGGTGGCAGTGCGTCATTTCTACATTGTTCGAAATTCTTCCGGAAGAGAGAGAGGTTATTTAATCGTGTGCCGAGTTGCTGTTGGGATAGTAAAGTTGTTGATAGTGATTTAGAGAGTTGCTGTGAAAGTTGTTGAGTTGAGTTGAGAATTGTATGCAGTTGTTGATGTGTGCTGAATAAAAGTGGAAAACTTCATACGTCGACTTTGTGACTTGTATGCTGTTTGGACGGGCTGTGTGAATAAACGAATCTGAGTTACACAACTATCAGGAATTCAAGCATCGGGGCTGAATCAGATACTGATAGAAAACACCATCATCAAACGGAGTGTAACAGCCCGAACCCACATTTTATTATTATTTGGCAGAAAGCGTCCAATATTCCCAAGCTGATCCAACAGATCTCAAACACAAATGAGTTTTATCCCGGAAGAGCTTTCAAGAAAACAGGTAGTCTATGTGACTGGTCTAGTGAAGAAGACAGTATAGTAGATTGATAGAACAGAGTATAAATGAGAAAGATCAAAGTAAAAAGACAGCGACAGTGGGAATTTAAAGCTCTGTGTTACGTTGAAACGCGAACGAAAATATGTCGGAAGCGTGTACGACAGATCTAATCGTTTCGATTTGCAAAGTATTCAATAATGGAGTTTATTTACCTTTGATTTGAGTTTGCATTGTTGTTAGGAGAGGCTTTGTATAACGTTGATGATTTGCGTTAGTCGATATTGTTGTAGAATCTTCTGGATCGGCTTGTTTACTATCGATCGAAGATTCGGGATAATTGTAGAAATTTGAAGGAACGATCCGGAAGGAGAAGAAATGTGTAATGACGTAAGCCAGTGATGACGATCTTTAGTTCGATTGGTGGCAGTGCGTCATTTCTACAGTATACCAAATTGTTCCAGAAAAGAGAGAGGTTATTTAATCGTGTGCCGAGTTGCTGTTGGGAGAAAAAAGTTGTTGATAGTGATTTGGAAAGTTGCTGTGAAAGTTGTTGAGTTGAATTGAGAATTGCATGCAGTTGTTGATGTGTGCTGAATAAAAGTGGAAAACTTCATACGTCGACTTTGTGACTTTTATGCTGCTGAGCGGGTTGCGTGAATAAACGAATCTGAGTTACACAACTATCAGGAATTCAAGCATCGGGGCTGAATCAGATACTGATAGAAAACTCCAACATCGAACTGAGTGTAACATTTTGGGGGTCAAGCCGCGATTCACGCCATAGCCAAGGGTTCAACTGCTACAAGCGAGTCAACGTTACGAGAGGCAGTCATCGAGGGTAGCCGCCAACGAGTTGCGTCGAGAGGGGCCAACATACTGGGACTACATCCGATAGATTCGGGTTGACTGCAAGGGCGTGTAGTCGCCGAAGAGTTGCTTCGTGAGCGAACAACAGAGCGGGACTACGTGCCTGCCGCAGGACTACGTCGAGGGACAGTCTCGGAGCTACATCGCCAGTGTTACAGCGAGCGTCGAGCGGACGTCGCGTCTACTTCAGCACAGGAGCGTGTACATCAACACCAGCGTGGTGCAGCGTCGCATACGACGAGGACAGCGGGGCCTGCGTCAGCGAAGGCGACTAGTGACAAGCATCAGCGCTACTGCAGAAAGCGTGCTGTTCTAGAACAGTCTAGAAAGGTACAGCACAGTCAAGAACTTTCCAGAAAAAAAAGAACTCTACGGTCAAGAACTTTCTAGAAAAAGAACTTTCCAGAATAGAACTTTCCAGAAGCATCAAGATGGCGGACCTCTGGCAGAAAGGGGTTGAACTAAATCTAAAAGGCAAACAGCTGACGGAGTACGTCAAGTCTCAAGAGAGAATATGGCGCGAAGAAAGAGAAAGAGAATTTGAACTGAAGCGTCTGGAAATTGAACAGCAGCGGCAAGAAAGAGAAGATGAGCGCAGGCGTGAGGAAAGAGAAGCTGATCGTCAGTTCCAACTAGAGTTGGCGCGCATCCAGCAACAGCAGCATGCGCCACAAGTTATCAGTGACAACACGGCTCCAAAATTGCCAGCTTTCGTCGACGGGAAGGACCAGATTGACAGTTATCTGGCGAGATTCGAAAGGTTCGCTGAAAGCTCTAACTGGCAACCTCGAGACTGGGCGATTCGACTAAGTGCACTTCTGACAGGGCAAGCGCTCGAAGTTTACACCAGACTGTCGAACGATGACGCCAAAAACTACGACGTCTTGAAAGAGGCCCTGTTGCAGTGCTACAACTTTACAGAGAAGGGCTACCGTAAACGCTTCCGTGAATGCCGGCCTAAGTCAGACGAGACGCCAAAGCAGTTTGTGGAGCGCCTGTCGTCATATCTACACAAGTGGGTGGAGTTATCAGGCGAAATGAAGTCTTACGACAGTCTCCATGACCTGATCGTGAAGGAACAATTTCTCAATGCCTGTCACAAGGACCTAGCGACCCACTTAGGAGAACAAAAGCTGCAGACGCTTAAAGATGTGACTGAGGCTGCTGAAAGATATCTCATCGCTCATGGGAAAACCCTGGGGCCACCCAGCGCGACGAAACATTTTCAGAAGACTGGAAACCATGTGAACCAGATCCAGGGGAGCCAGACGAACCAGAGACAGACGGACTCCACGCCTCCTCCCAGGGAAGGGCATTCAAGAGGCTGTTTCACTTGCAACGCTACAGACCACAGAGCGGCTAACTGTCCTCAAAACAAAAGTAGCGGACAGCGGAGCAGTACGGACAATGCAGCGGCGGGCAACCGACAGAGACGTTTCTCCAATCTACGGCAAACCAGTAGATCTGACCATCAAGTGTGCGGCGGGAGCGTCATTCTTCCGAGTGAGACCGAGCGCGCAGCTACTCCCGCGGACGTGCAAGAGTGCATAACCGATGGCCAACTTCTCCTTGCCAACGGGAAATCCATCCCCGTCGTCGCCAGCGCAGCTGTGACCGTACAGAACATGCCTGTTTCCAAGGGACGCGTCGGAAATCATGAAGTGACTGTTTTAAGAGACTCTGGCTGCAGTGGGGTCATCGTCAGAGAAGACCTAATCGCTAAAGAACAGTTCACTGGCGATTCAAAATGGACACTTATGGCCGACAGCAAATGTGTGAAAGCGCCAGTTGCAAAAATTCATGTCAACACCCCTTTCTACATAGGCGAAGTCGAAGCGGTTTGCCTGAAGAAGCCGCTGTATGATTTGATGATCGGGAACATCGACGGCGCGAGACGACCCGACGACCCCGATTCAGAATGGAGTCCTGCCTCAACCCAACACGTCGAAGTTGTGGAGGAGGATCCATTGCCGTTTCCCGATGGAGACCTTACAGAGCTGCTACGGGACAATGTGGTTACTCCGGCTCAGCAATGCCGACCAGAGATCGTCGGTGCTGTTACTACCAGGGCCCAGGCCAAGAGAGACAAGACGTCTACGCCACTGAAGGTCGCCGACAACTCTAAAGCTGCCATCGTGGACAGAGATAAGCTGATCCAGCTCCAGGAAGCTGATAGTACTTTAAACAAGTACAGGAACCGCCAAGACCACGTGACCAAAGGCAGTGGTACGGTCTATTTTGAGGTGAAGGCCAAGATCCTGTATCGAATCTTCCAGCACCCGAGGGTCAACGGAGGGAAACCACTACGTCAAGTCTTGGTACCGTTACCCCTAAGGCGCCAGGTGATGGAAGTAGCGCATGACTCAATCATGGGAGGTCACCTAGGCATCAAGAAGACGTCAGACAAAATACAGGCGGTGTTCTACTGGCCAGGGCTTCATGCGGACGTCAGCCGTTTCTGCCGATCATGTGACATTTGCCAGAAGACCATACCTCGAGGAAGGGTCCCGAAAGTACCTATGCAGAGGATGCCTTTGATCGACCGACCTTTCAAGAGGGTGGCCTTAGACTTAATCGGCGAAATAAGACCTCCGAGTGAAGAAGGTCATCGGTGGGTACTGACTTTAGTGGACTATGCGACTCGGTACCCAGAAGCAGTGCCACTGAAGAAGATTGACACTGAAACTGTAGCAGAGGCACTGGTAGACATGTTCAGTAGACTTGGAGTGCCTGAAGAAATTCTGACAGACCTCGGGACGCAGTTCGTCTCTGACTGCATGAAGGAGGTGAACAGACTGCTGAGCATCCGGCATTTGACTACGACACCCTACCATCCGATGTGCAACGGGCTTGTCGAAAAGTTCAATGCTACGCTGAAGTCCACCTTGAAGAAACTGTGCAGCGAGCAGCCCAGACAATGGCATCGCTACATCAACGCCTTACTTTTCGCCTACAGAGAAGTACCGCAGGAGTCCACCGGCTTTTCTCCGTTCGAGCTGCTGTACGGAAGAACCATCCGCGGGCCGATGCACATCCTAAAAGAACTGTGGACGAAAGAAGTAGACACCCCAGAGGTGAAGAACAGCTACCAGTACGTGTTTGAGCTACGGGAGAAGCTGGAGCAGACTCTCGAGTTAGCCAGAGAAAACCTGAAGAAGTCCCAGGACTGTGGAAAGCACTACTATGACCGTAGGGCTGTGAACAGGAAGTTCAAACCTGGCAACAAAGTGCTGGTGCTGCTACCTACCGATCACAATAAATTGCTGATGCAGTGGAAAGGCCCGTACGAAGTGGAGACCGTGGTGGGAATCAACGACTACAAGGTGAAGGTCGGCCAGCATTCCAAGATATACCACGCCAACCTCCTTAAGCTGTACGTGGAAAGGCCATCAGAGACTGTGCACGCAGCCACAGCAGCTGTGACCGACGACAGCTTTGACAGCGAAGAACTGTTGGAACTGGGAGACTTCCACAGCAAAGAAGGCATCCATGATGTTAAGATAGGACCAAGCTTGACGGAAGGTCAAAAGATGGAGCTCAAGGACCTTATGGGCGAGTTTCCCCATAGCTTCAGCGATGTCCCAGGCTCTACGACTTTGGTCGAACATGAAGTCTACACCCAGACCTTGAGGGAGCTGTTCCACCGTCCCGCAGAAGCCAACCTGACCGTGAGACCCAGCGAATGCATTCTGGGGGCTGACAACGTCGACTGCGTCGGACATCCGACGGAAGAAAAAGACAACGGAGGACGCAATGATTCCAGGGAAGCCCACGTGATCATCGTCTTTGACCCTGGGCCGATGACGACCGCAACTGACGAGGGCGTCGATTCCTTGCGAACGAAAGAACATTGACTGTGTGGACGAACTAAGAATATTGGTAATGACAGACTTGAAAATGAAAAACGTTGACTGGGTAAATGATCTGTGAACATTGACAGTATCCAGAAAGATTTGCAGATGAGAAACATTGACTCTGTGTGAATGAACTGTGAACATTGACAATATCCAGACAGATTTGAAGATGAAAACCATTGACTCTGTGTGAATGAACTGAGAACGTTGATAGTGTTCAGACAGGCTGAAATAAGTTTAATTCTGAACTTTGTTTGTGCATTACGTTTCAACGTTGTTGAAAGAAATTGGGTAAATTTCTTCTTGAGTGGGGGGTTATGTTACGTTGAAACGCGAACGAAAATATGTCGGAAGCGTGTACGACAGATCTAATCGTTTCGATTTGCAAAGTATTCAATAATGGAGTTTATTTACCTTTGATTTGAGTTTGCATTGTTGTTAGGAGAGGCTTTGTATAACGTTGATGATTTGCGTTAGTCGATATTGTTGTAGAATCTTCTGGATCGGCTTGTTTACTATCGATCGAAGATTCGGGATAATTGTAGAAATTTGAAGGAACGATCCGGAAGGAGAAGAAATGTGTAATGACGTAAGCCAGTGATGACGATCTTTAGTTCGATTGGTGGCAGTGCGTCATTTCTACAGTATACCAAATTGTTCCAGAAAAGAGAGAGGTTATTTAATCGTGTGCCGAGTTGCTGTTGGGAGAAAAAAGTTGTTGATAGTGATTTGGAAAGTTGCTGTGAAAGTTGTTGAGTTGAATTGAGAATTGCATGCAGTTGTTGATGTGTGCTGAATAAAAGTGGAAAACTTCATACGTCGACTTTGTGACTTTTATGCTGCTGAGCGGGTTGCGTGAATAAACGAATCTGAGTTACACAACTATCAGGAATTCAAGCATCGGGGCTGAATCAGATACTGATAGAAAACTCCAACATCGAACTGAGTGTAACACTCTGATCTTCCAGATTTTTGTGTGTTTTCTTATGTGCAGACCGAGCGTGTTTGCCAGTACCAGATTGCTGTATCTGTCAAACTCCAATAGCCTCAGACCCCTGTCATTTGTCTCGTTGTTGCAGTGGAGTCCACGTGTGCCTCCCCAGTTGTGGTGCGCATCTTGGCCAACCTTAGCATTCCAGTCGCCTTGCACTATGACTATGTCCTTCTTTGGCACTTGGTCAAGGACCGCCTGTAGATTTTCATAAAAATCCTCCACTTCGCTGTCGTCATAGTCTGATGTTGGGGCATAGGCCTGGATGATGGTAATGTTGAAAGGGGTTGCTCTCAGACGGATGGTAATAAGTCTACTGGAGACTGGGCGGCAACCCATGACAGTGGCTAGAATGTTCTTGTGGACCAAGAATCCAACGCCATGTTCGTGCCTGTCATCTCTACCGCTGAAATAGAGCTTGTGGCCTTTGTCGGTTGTTGTTTCACCTAGGCCTTTCCAGCGCAGTTCGCTGAGACCTAGAACGTTCCATCGATAGTGGTCCAACTCGTGGGCCAGTTCTTCTAATTTTCCTTCCGCAGTTAGGGTCCTGACATTCCAGGTTCCTATGACGATGTTGTTTCTCGTGCGGATCTTGCTAATTTGTCCATAAGTAGCATACTTTTCACCTCCGTCCTGGTGGCCAACGAAAGGCGCGGTCCTTGTTCCGGGCGACGACCGATCCGGTATGGAATTAGTGGATAGCCTCATCATGTGTTGTGTCTTGGGCAAAAAAAGACCTGGCGGTGCCCAATCCTCTCCAGGCTGTTTGCCACAGCCGAAATCCACGAATACAGTGTGGCTCGCCTTGGCCCTGAGCACGTGGTCGTGGAACCTGTAGTAACGTGAGGTTCCTCCGCCCTGGCCGGTGACGTCTGTGTAGAAGACTTTCGCCCAGTGATGCCGTGCTAACATCACCCCTGTTAGTCGCCTCTTACGACACGCCGGGAAACGTTGGGTCTATTCTATTTGCCCGAACCCACACAGTCCCGGCAGGGAGCATCACAACCAGATCGACCACATCATGGTCAAGAAACGCTTCAGATCAAGCATCAACATTGGCAGGGCACGCACTTTTCCAGGAGCAGACATCGGAAGTGACAACGATCTCGTGATGATGTCTTTCCGGCTCCATTTGAAGAGAGTAAATACAGCAATGTGCACTAGGCTGAAGTTCGACCTGGACAAACTGCTAGACCCGGAGGTGGCAGAACTATTTCAGGCCACAATTGGAGGAAAATTTGCAGCACTGCTCATTTTGGGGGCTGGTAAAGTAGATGTCAACACCATGACCACTACCTTCAACTCAGCTGTAACAGATGCCGCCACTGAGATCCTTGGCAAGCACCGACCAAAGAAGAAGCCGTAGATCACACCTGAACTTTTGGATCTGTGTGATAAACGAAGAGAGTTAAAAAAGAAAAAGAACACCTCATAGGGAGCTGATGTCTACCGAAAAATCAACAATGACATCCGAGAAGGCATGCGCACAGCAAATGAGAACTGGATAGAAGATCAATGCCAGGAAATAGAGAACAGTCTGAAAAAGAACAACAGCAAGAAGGCCTACCAGACTGTGAAGCGGCTGACAAGTGTTAAACAGCCCAAAGTCTCCACGATCCAAAGCAAGTCTGGCTTATGCCTTACAGAAGAACAAGAAGTCTTGGACAGATGGACAGAGTACTGCTCTGACCTTTACAACCATACACCAAATGGAGACCCATCAGTTCTAGCATGTCGCGAGAGCAGAGAAGAAGAAATCCTCCCAATTCTCCGGGAAGAAGTTGAGGCAGCAGTGCAATCGCTGAAGAAATGGAAGTCAGCGGGAGTGGACAACATACCAGCGGAACTGCTACAAGCAGGAGGAGAAGTGATGATTGATGCTCTCACCATTATATGTAACAAGATCTGGCAGAGTGGGGAATGACCTACACCATGGACCCAGTCGCTTGTCACCACTCTTCCCAAAAAAGGTAACCTTCAGGAGTGTGAAAATTACCGCACCATCAGCCTCATCAGCCATCCCAGCAAGGTCCTCCTGAAAATAATACTCAAAAGGTTGAAACCCCAAGCTGAACAAATCATAGCTGAAGAACAAGGATTCATGGCAGGGCGAAGTACCACTGAACAGATTTTTAACTCAGAATAATCTGTGAGAAATACCTACAGCACCAACAACATCTATATCATGTGTTCATAGACTTCAAAAGGCGTTTGACCGAGTCTGGCATGCAGCTCTATGGGCAACAATGAAAGTGTACAACATCTGCCCTAAAATTATTGAAGTCATCAAAAGCCTGTATGACAGGGCTACCAGTGCAGTCCTCCATTAGAGCGTTATCGGGAACTGGTTCAGAACAACAATCGGTGTGCGTCAAGGATGCCTACTCTCTCCAACACTCGTCAACATCTTCCTAGAACACATCATGTCAGATTCTCTTGCAGATCACGAAGGCACAGTCAGCATAGGGGGTAGAGAAATCTCCAATCTTCGTTTTGCGGATGACATTGATGGATTGGCGGGAGAGGAACAAGAACTTGAACAGCTTGTGCAGAGGCTTGACACCACCTCCAGAGCTTACGGAATGGAAATATGTGCAGAGAAGACCACAATGATGACCAACAACACCAATGGCATCAACACGGACATCAAAGTCCAAGGCCAATCCCTCAACACAGTGCATAGCTTCAAATATTTGGGAGCCATTGTGTCAGACAATGGGTCCCGACAGGAAGTCCTCTCCAGGATCGCACAAACAACTGCTGCCCTGACAAGGTTGAAGCCCATTTGGAAAGACAGGACCATCAGTCTACATTCCAAAGTAAGACTGCTGCGCTCCCTTGTCATCTTTCTATATGCTTGCGAAGCATGGACCCTCACAGCAGATCTCCAACGAGGAATACAAAGCATGGAGATGAGGTGCTACAGAAGACTTCTGGGCATTTCCTATACCCAACACATCACCAACGACAAAGTCCGACAGACCATCACACAAGCCATTTGACAACACGATGACCTGCTCACAGTGGTGAAGAAACGGAAAGTCCGATGGTATGGACACATCACCAGATCATCAGGCCTTGCAAATACCATCCTGCAAGGCACAGTGGAAGGAGGTAGAAGAAGAGGGAGACCGAAAAAGAGATGGGAGGACAACATTCGAGAATGGACTGCTTTGACACTGAGCGAAGCCATGAGGGCTGCTGAGGACAGAGAAAGATGGAGTACGCTGGTTAAACGATCATCTGTGGTGCCCCTACGACCTTCGGGTTATGGGACAGGATAGGATAGGATAGGATTTTCCAGAAAGTGGGGATAGTATTTATACAGAATCCCTTCTCCCCAGAGAGGAATGGGGAGGAGTGGGGGGGAGGGGATATCCAAATGACGTCCCTATTTTTGAACACCCATAAAGTTTTGAGAGCAATATGATGACTGTTGTATTGATAAATCATTTGTTGGAATTGGTTGTATTGTAGACTATTAGATTCGGTTTAAAACCAGGATAACTCTGTCTTTGTGAGAGGAGAACAAAATGGAAAAGGGTTATTTGTTGTTATAGAACACAGAATGAAGAATTGTTGCCTGCTTTTATCAAGGAAGAACCTGGAGATTTGTCAGCGACGGCAAATATCATAGTTTTGGTATGACAAGTTAATCCTCAAATTGCACCAACGCATTGAAAATGTTCCACGAAACGAGATTAAATTGTACTGTGTCATTCTTAGCCAAGTATCTGTTAGCAGGCTGTTGTGAGTTTGTTGCTTAACTAGTTTTTATCAAAAAGCTACGTTTACTTTGTAATACGTTTTTGTTCCAGCTTCCCGAAATTCTTTAAATTAATCATTGGTTAATCAATGGAAGGGTACAACAGATGGAGAATAGTTATGAGGCTGCATGCTTTCTTTGTACTGTATCTTTTTTTTATGTGTTGGAAAAATAAAATAGTGTTTTGTGATGGGGGAGACTGCCATTGGTTTTCATGTGTTTCGGTGTAATTACTGTGCATATTTTGTGTAGATAGTTGCATGCTTGAAGCAAGTTAGTTTTGTGTTCAAAACAACATAGCATTACCAATTTACCAGTATAGGTTTTCAGCTTGCTTCTGTCTATGAAATATACATTTCTGATATAGCAATGTTATGTCTTATCTTTAAAACAGTTTTTGTTATGTTTTTGTATATGGTATCTGATGGGTCTTCAGAGAGACAATTTTCATGTTGAATATTAACACAGTTTCTGTGTATCCTATCCTATCCTATCCTATCCTATCCTATCCTATCCTATCCCGTAACTTGGATGTCATTGGGGCACCACAGACAATCTTTTAACCAGTGTACTCCCATTTTTCTGTGTATGTGTTTGTGTATTTTCAGAGTCCCGGTGATCCCACACCTAACTACAGAATCACGCTGAACCCAGCTACAACTTTTGAGGTTGATTCCCTCGGCTTCTGCTACTTGCGCCAAGGACCTTTGGACTATGAAACACAAACATTGTACACCTTCACTGTATGTTGTATTTGAGTTACTGATGGTAATCAGGAGGGTGGCCTCCTGGCGCAGTGGGTTAGTTGGTGGTTTTCTATGCAGAAGATCGCGGGTTTGATTCCTGCAAGGGATGAAATTATGTGATTTAGGTACGACACTATTTAGGTCCCCGAGAGTTTTCTCCGGGTACTTCGGTTTCCTCCCTCCCTTCAATAATTGTAATGGATACAATCGATCTAAAATTTCAAAAATAAACATTTTACTTCCTTTTGTTCTTCTAAAAGCGATCTCCCTGCCTTTACACCACATGTTTGAGTGATAGATGTGTGTTTGTTGTGCGAATGAGAGTGTGGGTGAAAAATTTGAGCCTGTATATTGGTACAGATTGACGCCCTTTGAATCTGATTGGTGATTTGTGAAAAAAGTGCATATATAGCATCCTGTATTATTATTATTATTATTATTATTATTATTATTATTATTATTATTATTATTATTATTATTATTATTCCAGTTCAAGCACTTTTGTGCACTAAGTTCATGTCCAAGTGTTCTGATATTTGATACCAAGTAATAAAACTTGAATTCACCTCATTTATATTGCGCAAGCGATACAGTGATGTTGGTCTACTTACTCTTTTTAGTTATTGCATCTGTTCGTTCCACACTGAAAGAAAAGCATGTGTTTTTGTATGTGTTTTAGTTTGTTGTTCCTTATAGTTATATAAAACATTTTTTTCATTTTTTTTTTAAATGTACAAAGGTGTCACTTTATTTTTAGTGACTTAAAAAAAAAAATGGTGTTCACAGGGTGTCTTGTAAAATCTTATTTCAAATTTTTCCTCATATCCACAAGGTCATGTTGCTTGTTTTGCAAGAAGTGCAACAGAGATCAAACAATACTTAAACCAAGAAGAGTTAACAAGAAAAGGAGATTAAAGGAAGTAAAAGAAAAAGAATGTTAGGAATATCTTTTTTCCGCAGGTGATAGTGCAAGAGCTGGACACGGCGGAAATGCGGTCCAGTACACAGACGTTGACCGTTAACATTATCAATGTTAACGACAACTCACCCACTGTCCCATCTAGTCTGCTGACAATCTCCAAAGCTGAGGGAGACTATTCCAAGGGCGCTGGTGAATTCATCACTCTTGTAAGTTATACCCTTTATTAGGTAGTCAAAAGCCATTTTTAAAAAATGATTTCCTCATCACAAAACTGACATAGATTTAAAGAGCTTTTCATTCTGAACACAGTGGTATATTTTTTTTCCCCATAGGACAAATAGGTAAAAAGTTATTAATGTTTGAAAATGCCGAATGTTGGTGTTTTTTTGGCAACGTTTTGGAATTGAAGAAATTGACAACTTTGGAGTCTCAAAGTGAAGCCAATATTGATACCAGGAAGCTGATTTTTGACAGGTAACCCCTTCATATGTTATACTCCAAGCCCAATTTTCTTCAGGCCTCTCCCATGTAATGTTCAGCCGTTTTGGTGCTTCAAAGTTGGGAAATCATCAAATTCGCAGTGCGCGCCGGCAAATTATAGGCCTACTGGTGTGCTACTACGCTCAGCACGCGTGTCGCTTAACAGGCCTACGAGTACGCAATGACCGCAAGAATTCCCGAACACCGTTTGGGTAGGCTTTTCTACGGCAAAGCGCTCCGCGATACAGTAATGCACAAATTAATAAATACCCTAGT
Source organism: Oncomelania hupensis (assembly GCA_036898135.1). Taxonomy (NCBI): domain Eukaryota; kingdom Metazoa; phylum Mollusca; class Gastropoda; order Littorinimorpha; family Pomatiopsidae; genus Oncomelania; species Oncomelania hupensis. Next base: position 9,680,606 of record CM072520.1, on the reverse strand, counting down.
TTTATAAAGGAAAGTCTGCTCTTTATTTCTTGCTAAGTTTTAAACTTCTAGTTAAAATCAAACTTACATCAAAACCGCTTTATCCACTTTGTTCGGCTCGTAACAAAACTTTTACACACGAGAGCCCCACAATACCTATATGTAAATGAAGCTAAGTATTAGAACTTCTCATTGGTTCTTATTTTTAGGCCATCCAATGAAGTATCGCAAAGCACTTAGACTTTGAAACGAGCCCCTCTCAGCAAACGACGCTGACAACTTTTTCCGCACCGCCATTCAGCGCTCGGATAGGGGCGTATTCAAAAGCTGTTTTCTCGGAATCTTTCGCATAAACATGCATTAAAAACAACACAGATGTAAAGATAAAGCTTTCAATTTTTATTTGAATACAGCCACTGTTCGTTTTGATGCAGTTTTACATTAATAATAAGTGTTGAAAGTGAAGTGAAAACTGAGTCAAAACTGCCGACCGGACAAGAGCTAATGAAGGGCTTGGAGTACCTACCTTTATTGACTCTAAGGCATGTAGCAGTGTGAGTCTATTTATTCATCCCCCAATATTTTTTTTGTTTTAACAGATTTTTGCAAATCTGTGCCAGTCATAAATAGTCCAAAAGTGATATTTAAAAAAACATTTTGTTTTTCCAACTGCCGCCTGTCTGTGCAGAACTTGCAAGTGGCATAATTTATCCAACAGTTTCATTTATTGCAACCAACCTTGGTAGGATGGTATATACCCATAAGATCTCGAAAATGATCAGTTAATGAATGACTTCACTTGAAGGTCAAGGTCACAGGATCAACAAATGTTTGTCAAACAATTACCATTTTTCAGTCACAAAATTTCACTTGTTATTTAAGTTATTGATACTGAACTTATTATTCTTTGATTCATAACAGGTATTGATGAGACACATATGCTATGCAAATTTGGTTACACTCACTCCAAAGGCCAGGTCACTGGAGATTTCCAAAGTAGGTTCTTTGGGTACTTTGAAGTGACCTTGGCCCTAAACTATGCGAGATAAAAAGTCAAACTTGTTTCTCAAAGTGCAAGAGAATGATTCTCAATTTGACCCATATATCAGGGTGGGGAACAACTCATTGAGAAAAACTCTGAAAAGGCCGGGGTCCAGGGGCCGCTTAGGCCCCGGTGGGGTCAAGGGGCAGGGCCCTTGTAGGGTGTCCAGGGGGGCAAAGCCCCCCAGAAAATGTGCACGTTTTTAAGCCATACCAAGAGTGGCATAGTAACAGTGCAGTAAATGTATAGTGAACTGAACCAACCAAATATGAAAGAAAAGTAATAATTATTAGAAAAAGCTTGAACAAACACAGGAGCACACACACACTTGTGTTTTATGACAACAAAATTTTTTCTTCACACTATTTTTTATATAAAAGATAACAAAGAAAAAAAAAGATAATAAGTGTGTTCTACAAATTGCGCTTGTTTACAAGTCTAAACTGCTAGATCTAAAAGACCTATCATTATGCTTCTTTTAACCTACTTCAATTAGCCCTTCCCCTCCCAAACTTATCCTTCTTCCGATCTATGTAATCCCATTTTAAAACAGGGAAGTCGTTCTATGCCTGCTAGATCTAGAAGTCCTTTAATAGGCCTATTCTACTAACCTACTACCTCCCATTGACCCTTCCCCTGCCAATCGTTTCTTACTGTCACAGGGCAGCCTGTGTTGAAACCGAGTAGTAAGTGCGGGTGGGGAGTTAATGAGTTGGGGTAGTAACTGCGCGGTGTCGTTGTATGGTTATGCGTGGAAAGCGTGATTTTTGAACAGCATAGTTTGGCCAGCCAGTTTTGGGGAATGTGTTCACTGTTAGGCAGAACAGGTTTTGGCAGAGCTACGGTGTAGACCGGGTTGTTTTGTTGCTCTGGAAAAGTAGGGGGGACAGTTATTAACGAATAATAGTAACTGGTTCCAAAAAGAGTATACTAGTTGGAAAAGGTGCTGTGTTTTGTAGTTTAACTCTCAGATTGGAGTGCAGCTATAATATAGCAAAGTTTGTGCAGTGTGGTAGTTTAGTGTGAGGCATTGTCCACTAATGGAAACTATGCACTGGATTTACCCTACTTGGAGTACTGTGTTAGGCAAGCAGTGAAAGCTGGCTACAGGTACTTTTACAATCGAGCCGTTGGGTAAGTGTGATGGTGACTTTCCTTTACTGTGCTAATGACCGATGGCCGGCTGTTTGGGGTGTTGAACGATAGCTGTGCGTGAGGCTGGGGGAAGTATGGTTGCACTGAGGAGAGGAAGGGTGCGACTGAAGGAGGGAGAATGAGGAGGGAGAATGGGGGTGAAGTGTGATGAAGTTAGGATGAAAGTGGTTGCTGTTGTTGAGGTTGCGGTTGCTCGAGATGGATAATGTGTTGATGATTTCATGTATTCATTTGCAGCATTGTTCATTTCATGCATTCATAATGTCATTTAGTTTTTGAATCATGTGTTGATTACAAGAGACAGTAAAAGTAGTCAAGGGAAGTGAAATGAACAGCAGTGGCGCTTCCTCAAGGTATCGGAATTAGTTAGTTAGTAAGGGGGGAGAGTGTGAGGAGGGAGGGGGACAGAATCGGGTGGACTTGACATTAACAATACGGCAAGCATGTTGCAGGTTCGAAAGTCTTTGTTCGTCGCTCGGAAGTTCGTCGAACTCTTCAGCGCGACGACGACGACGACATCCGGTCGTTGGACCCACATCATCATCACCACCCATTCGTCCACGTCCACGTTTGTGAACATCCTCATCGTTCCACAACCCCATCTTTCCCGCGTGATCGTGACGTCTGTTGCGGGACCTAGCCTCGGCGTTACGAGGTAGCCGACAGGAGGAGTCAGGCTGAGAGGCGTCGACGGCGGCAGGGCCGCCGCAACTACAGCGTCATCATCACCATCATCATCATCGTCAGCTGCGGAGGGAGTGGCGACACCACAGCGCCTGGATTAAACAGCGACAGTCCAGCGTCAACCACAACGAGGAGGCAGCTACCTTTCGGAGGCATCAACGGGGACACCCTACTATCAGGTCGGCTCGTTCTTTATTTGTCCCCCTCTTGACACTTGCCCCCTCTGTGCCCGGACATTGGCGTTGCACAGTTGTTAGTTAGACGTTGGTTGATCAGCAACCCCCGTTCATCTGACATTTTCATTTCATTGCTCATTGATCCATTGATTGTTCCATCACCATTTTTCTCGTTTCATGTGTAAATGTTGTATGTGTATGAGTGTGTGGTATGAATGAATAAATAGCTTGAAAGTTGTATATATAATTGTTGTGTTATCATCGCTTCACGTCTGCGGGAAACTGTCATTCTGTCTGGGTTGTCTGCGTGTGTAAGGTGTTTGTTTGTGGTGTCTACCCAGGGGGAGTCGTGGCGGTGACACTTACTCCCATCAACATCCCGTGCATAATAAATTATTCAACAACCATAAGGAAAAAGGTATGTGTATAAATTAAAAATAAAAGCCTACCTGGAAGTCGACCCTGTTTTGTGGCTTTCATTGCGTGTTGATGCATTTTGGTCAGCATGTGCTCGACCAGTGTCGACAAGCCACGATTTGCGTAGCTCAGCTCCTTGTTGCAAAAGATGCATCGAGCTGTGCCACTCCTATCTATTTTCCGAAAGCAGTCACCGATTCGCTGGTCCTCGTCCTCAATTTTTGTTGTTTTGTTAATCCACTCCCACTTCCATTTATTGGCAATGGTCCCCTCTTCAAAAATATCCCCGCGCTGAACTATTCTGGACACACACGCCATGATAACAGCCGAAAACGCGTTCAACACCATTTCGCCCGCTCTAAGCAAGTCGCGTTTATGTGGTCGTAAGAATCAACAAGAGAGGGCGGGGAGATGTTGCACGCATTCAGTTCTAGCGGGCCCGTTCTAGCAATGAGAAAGTAAAAGGTGGACACGGATGGGTACTTGTAATAATAGGTCTACTGGATTCGGAAACGGACAAATTTTTTTTCCTCTTAACTCTTTTTTTTTCCTCTGAAATGGCTGCCGATTTCCTCTGAAATCAGCGGATCCGAGGAGAGTTCCCCACCCTGCATATATGCATCAACATAGGGTTATTTGATCATACGTTAGCATCAGGTCATGTGAAGGTCAAGGTCATTGAATAGCATTTCATCCCAAGGTCACTGGTTTTTTGGCATAATACAACTACCTATAGTTTATTTGATCGTACATGAGTGTCCATTTTTGAACCAGAGGTCATGGTTCTCTGAAGGTCAAGATCGTCATCACAAGATCGAAGTTAGTATTACTTTGCATTTTAATGCCAGCATTTGGTTTTAATTTTTTTCTGGGCACTCGTTTTCATGTAGAATATTACAAATTCAAAAATGAGCATGTGAGTCATATGGACTTGGCCATTCTAGTTTGATCAGTACTGATGAGGATTATTCGTTGAATAAAAAATAACACTGACAAATGGGATTGGATTTAGTGGACAAAAATATAAATGGAGAAATGTTCCCCAATGCCTTATTTTCTACGTTTCATTTTGTGTGTGGAAGAAAATTAAAAGACCATCAGATAACCAAGGTTTTGATTTAACAAATCTTAACGAGATTTGGTTATAACATGTTAAGGCTTTACAGTGTTTCTTTGTCTATGAAGCTTAACTTAATTATCTGAAGATTGTACTTTTGCCTAGACAGTTTGCTTACTGCAAGGGAGTTTTGGTGAATTGTAGATTTTCCCACAAATAATGAGTCAAAATCATTATGTATTAATAAGAAGTAGGCAGCAAGACATTCAAGAAGGAAATTAATTGTATCTCTCAATTTTGTTGGGACATATCTTTATTTTGAAGGCTGGACTGCCCAAAAAATAATTGAAGAGAGAAAAAGGTGATTTTGTACTTATTTGATTGCACAAACAACTGCTGCCCTGACAAAGTTGAAGCCCATTTGGAAAGACAGGAACATCAATCTACATTTCAAGGTAAGGCTGCTGCGCTCCTTTGTCATCTCCATCTTCTTATACGCTTGCGAAACATGGACCCTCACAGCAGATCTACATCGAAGAATACAAAGCATGGAGATGAGGGGCAACAGAAGACTTCTGGGCATTTCTTATACCCAGCACATCACTAACAACGAAGTCCGACATACCATCACACAAGCCATTGGACAACATGAAGACATGCTCACAGTGGTGAAGAAACTGAAACTGATGAGCATCAGGCCTTGCAAAGACCATCCTGCAAAGCACAGTGTAAGGAGGCAGAAGAAGAGGGAGATGGAAAAAGAGGTGGGAAGACAACATTCGAGAATGGACTGACTTGACACTGAGCGAAGCCATGAGGGTTGCTGAGGACAGAGAAACATTGAGTATGCTGGTTAAACGATCATCTATGGTGGCCCAACGACCTTTGAGTTACGGGATAGGATAGAATAGGATTTTCTATGGAAAGGATGTCCATTAAGCAGATGAAAAAAAAAGAATCAACCAAACATATGTTTCAGAATGAAGAATGGGTGAACAATTTTATGTAAAGGAATTAAAGATCATAATTCAGTCTTAATGCGTTTCATCCAGCTTGGTGCAAATGACGTGGAGAGTGGCAGTAGCAATCTGGACTACTCCATCCTGAGTGTCAGCCCAACCGTGGCAGCGGGCTTTTTTAATGTGGAAACCAATGGCAACGTCATCCTCAGAGGACTGGTCACCAAAGGTCAGACCTACACCTTGCAAGTCCAGGTGTCTGACAGAGGTATCCCTAGAGGACCCGTTCTGACGTAAGTCAAATCATGAGAATTTGACAAATTTGATGGAGCACTTTTGTGTATTTTCAACATTTTTCTGTCTGATCAGTATTTTTAATGTGTTTCAATATGTTAGTATGATGAAAAAGAACAACACTAGCAAAAGTGTTGCAGTGCTTTCAACATTATAAGAAGTTATTTTTGTATAAGCCTGTGCTTTAAAACTTGTCTGTTTTAAGAGTCTGCCCCTCACGTTAACGGAAATCATAAATGAGTCCATTATTTTGTGTTTCTTTTTGAAGAATTAAATGTTAGAGCATTATTATTATTATTATTATTATTATTATTAGAAGTAGTAATAGTAGCAGTAGCAGTAGCAGTAGTAGTACAGTGGAACCTCCGGTATCCGTCTCTCTGGTATATGACTCCATCGGTTATGTGACCTGAAAACTTCTAACAGATTCACTTCCAATAATAAATGACCTCTGGTATGCGACAACCTCATTTATGCGACCAGCGACCATGTCTTAAGCCATTTATACGACCGTCTTATGCAATTTAAAAGAGATATCAGTTAATTTATTGACTGGACCTTTCGTTTTTTCTCTCATGTTAGTGTACACCTGCTGTTGTCTGCTATTTCCGGTTCGCAAGTAAGGGACATTACTTGCCTACACTGGCTTGTCAAAATGGCGTCGCGCAAGAGGAAAGTTTTGAGTTTGGCAGAGACAATGAAAGTGATTGAAAGAAGTGAAAAGGGGGATAGTTGTTTGTCTACTGCTAGAGGTTTAGACGTTGGGAAGACTCAAATTCAGCTTATCATAAAGGATAAAAAATGATGACTACATACCCCTCGGACCCTGACCCCTCACCCCTTATTTTCGATATTATAAGACCACCTCCATTATAAGACCGTTTTTTCTCAGATTTTGGACGGTCTTATCGGAGGTTCCACTGTAGTCATGGTAGAGGTAATAAACTATAGTAGTAATAATAGTAGTATAGGTAGTAGTAGAAGAAAGAGAAAAACAGCAAAAGTAGTAGTAGGAGTAGGAGGAAAAGGAGCAGCAGCAGCAACAGCAACAGTAGTAGTGGTAGAGGCAATAAACTAGTAATAACAATAATAGTAGTATGGGTAGTAGTAGTAGGAAGAAGAGAAGGAACAGCAACTCTACTATGGTTGTAGTGTACAACTTCGTTGTTTGTGTTATTGCAGAACACGAGTTGCCGTGATTGTCAGCATAGTTCCATCTGGCAACCAAGCCCCTCAATTCACAGCCACCAATTACACCATCTACGTCAGCGAGGGTGTGCCAGTGCAGAGTAGTCTCTGGCGTATTCCTGTAAGTTTCAATTTCCTTATTCATCTGTCAATGTTTTTCTGTGTGTCAGTTGCACTTACTGTCTGCTTGTTCTGTCTGATATGTCTTTCAAGTTGATATCTGTATGTTGGTCTTTCTCTACTCTCCACTCCTGTTTGCTTTCCTATTCTCTGCTTTCCTCTGGTCTCCTTTGCACTAATTTCCTCCATCCTTTCCTCTGCTCTCCTCTCCTCTGCTCTCCTCTATTCCCCGCTTCTTTTCTCTTCTCTTCTTTTCTGTTCCGTTCTCTTCTCTTCTCTGTGCACTTATATTTTAAGAAAAAGAAGACAGTTTGATTTGAAGGATTGCAAGAAGTATAATTACAAGCATCTGTTGTTGTTTTTTTCAAGGCTTCTGATGCAGAAAACGATGCTTTGACCTACGCTTTCCTATCTCAAGTCCCAGAAGTCAATGCCTTTGATACTGTAACGTAAGTTTTAAGACTTTTTGTTGCGTTTGTGTTAGATTGCAATTCAAATCTCACTTTCAAAAAAATTATTTATAATGGTGTTGTGTAGTGCAGGTTTTGCTATGTCTTTGAGTATTTGTAAGCTTGTTAGTCCACTAATTGTAAGCTATATTTTTTATTTAAATAATGTAGTGTTTTTGTTTTCAGCTCATATTACTTAATTTGTTTTCTAATTTATGTACAAGGTTGAATTTTTCCTAACGTTTTTTGAATGTGCAATTGGTACAGTTCAATGGTAGAGCCATGCATTTTTTAAATAAATTCATTTGGTTTTGGTTTTGTTGAACAGTGACAGCTTTGGCAACCAGATCCTGAGGAACATTGTCGGGCTTGATCGTGAGAGAACTCCCCAGTACACTTTGACCATGAGGGTCACACAGACTGTTGGAAACCTGGTGAGAATCTGTCTTATTGATAAAGAATAATTATGAAAATGTAGAAGAAAAAAAAAAACACACACAGTGACGCACGCTCACACACACACACATACACACACACATTTTTGTAGAAACGACTTTGTGATGACTGTCGTGAAACTCTACATACATTATTTTGACACATTTACCATCATTTTGACATTATTTTGACATTTTGCCATTTTTTGAAGCTATCCTTAACCCTAACCCAAACCCTAACCCTAACGTAACACTAAGCCTAACACAGCCCTAACACTAATGGAACACTATTTTGACGTCAAAATAACTGGGCCGTCAAAAGAAAGTACGTAGAGTTTCAAGTGTATGTCAGAGTAAAGTCGTTTCTACCTAGCTGCACACACACACACACTCATACGCACAAAACCCCAATACAAATAATCAAAGATACATATATTGTGAAGCAGCATAAAATATTGATCATCTTGAGACAAGACATTGTAAGGTCTTGGTGTTCATTCATGGAAGTGGAGTAAGTGAATGTGTGTTTGTGCTCAAGCTTCATTGTGTTATGTTCCTAATTATTATTCCTATCCTATCCTATCCTGTCCCATAACCCGAAGGTCGTAGGGGCACCACAGATGATCGCTTAACCAGCATACTCCATCTTTCTCTGTCCTCAGCAGCCCTCATGGCTTCGCTCAGTGTCAAACCAGTCCATTCTCGAATGTTGTCCTCCCACCTCTTTTTCGGTCTCCCCCTTCTTCTACCTCCTTGCACTGTGCCTTGCAGAATGGTCTTTGCAAGGCCTGATGATCTGGTGACGTGGCCATACCATCGGAGTTTCCGTTTCTTCACCACTGTGAGCAGGTCATCGTGTTGTCCAATGGCTTGTGTGATGGTCTGTCGGACTTCAACGTTGGTGATGTGTTGGGTATAGGAAATGCACAGAAGTCTTCTGTAGCACCTCATCTCCATGCTTTGTATTCTTCGTTGGAGATCTGCTGTGAGGGTCCATGCTTCGCAAGCATATAGGAAGATGGAGATGACCAGAGATCGCAGCAGTCTTACTTTGGAATGTAGACTGATGGTTCTGTCTTTCCAAATGGGCTTCAACCTTGTCAGGGCAGCAGTTGTTTGTGCGATCCTGGAGAGGACTTCCTGTCGAGACCCATTGTCTGACACAATGGCTCCTAAATATTTGAAGCTGTGCACTGTGTTGAGGGATTGGCCTTGTACTTTGATGTCCGTGTTGATGCCATTGGTGTTGTTGGTCATCATTTTGGTCTTCTCTGCACTTATTTCCATTCCATAAGCTCTGGAGGTGGTGTCAAGCCTCTGTACAAGCTGTTCAAGTTCTTGTTCCTCTCCAGCCAATCCATCAATATCATCCGCAAAACGAAGATTGGAGATTGCTCTGCCCCCTATGCTGACTGTGCCTTCGTGATCTGCAAGAGCATCTGACATGATGCGCTCTAGGAAGATGTTGAAGAGTGTTGGAGAGAGTAGGCATCCTTGACGCACACCGATTGTTGTTCTGAACCAGTTCCCGATGACGCTGTTATGGAGGACTGCACTGGTAGCCTTGTCATACAGGCTTTTGATGACTTCTATAATTTTAGGGCTGATGTTGTACACTTTCATGGTTGCCCATAGAGCTGCATGCCAGACTCGGTCAAATGCCTTCTTGAAGTCTATGAACACATGATATAGATGTTGTTGGTGCTGTAGGTATTTCTCACAGATTATTCTGAGGTTGAAAATCTGTTCAGTGGTACTTCGCCCTGCCATGAATCCTGCTTGTTCTTCAGCTATGATTTGTTCAGCTTGTGGTTTCAACCTGTTGAGTATTATTTTCAGGAGGACCTTGCTGGGATGGCTGATGAGGCTGATGGTGCGGTAATTTTCACACTCCTGAAGGTTACCTTTTTTGGGAAGAGTGATGACAAGCGACTGGGTCCATGGTGTAGGCCATTCCCCACTCTGCCAGATCTTGTTACAGATAATGGTGAGAGCATCAGTCATCGCTTCTCCTCCTGCTTGTAGCAGTTCCGCTGGTATGTTGTCCACTCCCGCTGACTTCCCTTTCTTCAGCGATTGCACTGCTGCCTCAACTTCTTCCCGGAGAATTGGGAGGATTTCTTCTTCTTCTCTGCTCTCGGGACATGCTAGAACTGATGGGTCTCCATTTGGTGTATGGTTGTAAAGGTCAGAGCAGTACTCTGTCCATCTGTCCAAGACTTCTTGTTCTTCTGTAAGGCAAATGCCAGACTTGCTTTGGATCGTGGAGACTTTGGGCTGTTTAACACTTGTCAGCCGCTTCACAGTCTGGTAGGCCTTCTTGCTGTTGTTCTTGTTCAGATTGTTCTCTATTTCCTGGCATTGATCTTCTATCCAGTTCTCCTTTGCTGTGCGCATGCCTTTTCGGATGTCATTGTTGATTTTTCGGTAGACATCAGCTCCCTGTGAGGTGTTCTTTTTCTTTTTTAACTCTCTTCGTTTATCACACAGATCCAAAAGTTCAGGTGTGATCCACGGCTTCTTCTTTGGTCGGTGCTTGCCAAGGATCTCAGTGGCGGCATCTGTTACAGCTGAGTTGAAGGTATTGGTCATGGTGTTGACATCTACTTCGCCTGCCCCCAAAATAAGCAGTGGTGCAAATTTCCCTCCAATTGTGGCCTGAAATATTTTTGCCACCTCCGGGTCTTGCAGTTTGTCCAGGTCGAACTTCAGCCTAGTGCACTTTGCTGTATTTACTCTCTTCAAATGGAGCCGGAAAGACATCATCACGAGATCGTGGTCACTTCCAATGTCTGCTCCTGGGAAAGTGCGTGTCCTGCCTATGTTGATGCTTGATCTGAAGCGTTTCTTGACCATGATGTAGTCGATCTGGTTGTGATGTTCCCCGCCGGGACTGTGCCATGTCCATCGTCTGGATTTTTTGTGGAGACCAAGCGTGTTTGCCAGTACCAGATTGTTGTATCTGGCAAACTCCAATAGCCTCAGACCCCTGTCATTTGTCTCGTTGTTGCAGTGGGGTCCGCATGTGTCTCCCCAGTTGCGGTGCGCATCTTGGCCAACCTTGGCATTCCAGTCGCCTTGCACTATGACTATGTCCTTCTTCGGCACTTGGTCAAGGACCGCCTGTATATTTTCATAAAAATCCTCCACTTCGCTGTCTTCATAGTCTGATGTTGGGGCATAGGCCTGGATGATGGTAATGTTGAAAGGGGTTGCTCTCAGACGGATGGTAATGAGTCTACTGGAGACTGGGCGGCAACCCATGACAGTGGCTAGAATGTTTTTGTGGACCAAGAATCCAACGCCGTGTTCGTGCCTGTCATCTCTACCGCTGAAATAGAGCTTGTGGCCTTTGTCAGTCGTTGTTTCACCTAGGCCTTTCCAGCGCAGTTCGCTGATACCTAGAACGTTCCATCGATAGTGGTCCAGCTCGTGGGCCAGTTCTTCTAATTTTCCTTCCGCAGTTAGGGTCCTGACGTTCCAGGTTCCTATGACGATGTTGTTTCTCGTGCGGATCTTGCTATATTGTCCATCAGTAGCATACTTAACACCTCCGTCCTGGTGGCCAACGGAAGGCGCGGTCCTTGTGCCGGGTGACGGCCCGGGCGACGACCGATCCGGTATGGAATTAGTGGATTGTGTCATCATGTAGTGTGTCTTGGGCAAAAAAGACCTGGCAGGGCCCAATCCTCTCCAGGCTGTTGGCCACAGCCGAAATCCACGAATAAAGTGTGGCTCGCCTTGGCCCTGAGCACGTGGTCGTTGAACCTGTAGTAACGTGAGGTTCCTCCGCCCTGGCCGGTGACTTCTGTGTAGAAGACTTTCGCCCAGTGATGCCGTGCTAACATCACCCCTGTTAGTCGCCTCTTACGACACGCCGGGAAACGTTGGGTCTATTCTATTTGCCCGAACCCGAATTATTATTATTATTATTATTATTATTATTATTATTATTATTATTATTATTATTATTTATGTGCCTAATCTAGACTTAGCTCTAGGCACATAAAACTTTAACTATAAACCAAAATAATGAAAACTCATTAACTATTAACATTAACTTTATATATAACAACTAACGATTCACATACACACACACACACACACACACACACACTCACACACATGTGCGTACACACACATGAGTACTATGACTTTGCAGATCTGTTTCATTCATTTTAATCGGTGGAAGGAAAATAATGAGTTTTAAACACGATTTAAATGACTGAATTGAAATGAATTTCTAAGAGAAACAGATGTAATCACTAGATGTAATGAATACAGGTGATTTAAGCCATCATATTATGTTACATTTGTTGGACAGTTGGATTTTTGTGGAGCATGGATAGAATGTAGGGTTGCTACAGTATTTAGGGAGAGCGGGTTTGGGGTTTTGATTGGTAAAGGGCTTTTCTCCACTTGTGCATCACTGGAAACTGCTGCATCACAAACTGTTTAATGCTGGTAATTATACATTAATTTCTATTGGTGATCTTTCAGTTTGATGAAGCAGCCATCACTGTGATCGTGACAGACATCAATGACCAGTCTCCAGTTTTTCCCAACAATGGAATCTGCACTTTCTCCATCAGCGAAAATCAGCCCATCGGCTTCAGTGTGAGAACAGTACAAGTACGTTTTCAGCAGTGTGTTCCTTTGGGGAAAAAACCACTAAGTAATGTTTAAATCTTGAAAAATCCAGAGCAAATGGGAAAATTATGGATTGTCTAAAAAATGAACATGATGTGATAGTAACTAGTCATAATGATATTGTGACATTGCAACATAGCCATTTTGCTAATATCTATAAAAAGAAAGTTAACAGTGAAAAAAAGTGAGAAAATAGATTGTTTCTTGAATTTCTGCTGCTTTACCGCATTTATCACAAGAGCAAAAAGATAGCTGTGAGGGAAAACTTGATGCATATGAAATACTAAGTGCACTGAAATAAATAAAATATGGCTCAGCAACAATGGTTTAACTATACAATTCTTTAAAATATTTTGGACACATATTCTGCCCCTGGGTATTGGATCTTTCAATGCAGCATTTGACAACGATTAGCTTTCTCTTTCACAACGTTGTGCTGTGATCACATTCACACTTAAAGGTAAAGGTTTACCCAGAAATGAAATTAAAAACTGGAGGCCAATTTCTTTGACAAATTCACTTTATAAATTGTTAGCTAATTGTCTTGCGCTGCGTCTAAACTATGTAATTGATCATATTGTTAGCAAGGATCAAGGTGGTTATATTAGGGGAAGAAACGTTGCTACCCTTCTTAGCCTTCTTGATGATGTCACTGAACAACTTAATGAACAGGATAAGCCTGGTTTATTGATTACGGTTTATTATAGTCAAACCTTTGAGCGTTTTTCAAAAGAGTTTATGCTAAGTGCTTTTGAGAAATTTGGTTTTGGTCCAAACTTCGTGTGCGGGTGCGGGTATTATTGTGTAATACACAAAGCTGCACCCAGGATTGTGGATGTTATCAGAATGCTTCCATACTGATTCTGGGATTTGACAAGGTTGTCCTTTTTCACCACTGGCCTTCATAATTGCATTTGAAATCTTAGCTATTAAAATTAGAGTGAATAGAAAAATTAAAGGAATTAAAAATTGGTGAGTTAATGATTTATACTTTTAGGAAATTGCTAAAATTATCTGATATGCTGATAATATTACTTTATTCATGACAGAACAGTAAGATATGAAACATGCTTTAGATAATATCCAACAGTTTTCTGTATTTTCTGGATTGCATATAAATAGCAATAAATCTGAGGCTGTGTGGATAGGATGCAGAAAAAATTGTACTGACACATATTTAATATTTTGTTTTATCTGGAAATATTAAATAAAAATTCTTGGGGTGTATTTTTGTAATAATAAATGTACATCCGATGTTCTAGAGAATTTGACAGAACGAATTGCCAAAGTTAAATGATGGATTTCCTCATGGAAAAAGAGTATTCTTGGAAAAAATTGTATTATTAAAACATTTCTTTTGTCACAGTTTATTTATTTAATGCAAGCGCTTTTAGCTCCCGATACTATTCTGATTGTGCTGAACACATTCCTTTTCATTTGTTTGGCGAGAAAAGGACCATAACCGTAAAGCTTTTGAAAAGAGAAGTATTTTATGTGATATTTTTGCACACGGCAGCCTGAAGATGATTGATTCTAGACAAGTGTAGTAGTTGTTGTTCCTACTGCAGTGGGTGATGTGTTTGTGCAGAACGCAGCCACATGTACAGATGATCTTTGACACCAAACCTCCTATTTTCTCATTTTGAGTCTAACTATGCATGCTTTTATTAAAATGTCAAGAGTAATAAATTTAGAGGATTAGAAAAAGTAAAATATTCCTTTTGGCGTTGTGTGTCAAAGATGTAGTTAGATAACAATATACATGTTGTTGATAATGTCTCAACAATAAAATGGAACAATAATAACATCCAATATGCAGGCAATGTTTTGTATTTTGAAGACTGGATTAACAGTGGTTGTATATTTGCGATTGGTGTTGTTGATGCCAATAGTTTTCTCTCTTTCCAGCATATGTGTGTCAGACTTGGAAACTCTTCCAGGAGGATCCTTGAATATACAGCAATTTGGGCTGCTGTAACTAGATTCTTACATAGGTTTTCCAATTATAATGATCATGCTGGCACTCACGTTTTTCCTTCCTTTAGAGTAAAATATTGTCCAAAGCAACGGATTTTAGGAATGAGCTTGTTGCAGAGAAAAGAACTTGTCCTTGTGCGGTTGCCTTTTGGAAAGGAGAATTTGACTTTGATATTAATGATTACTGGTCAGTTGCTGTTAATGCTTCAAAAGAGCTTAGACTCCGAGTCCTTCTTTGGAAAATTTTGCAAAATTTTACCCTACCAATATTATGTTGCCTAAAATGAAAGCCATGGACAATAACAAGTGTTCTAATTGTAATGATACTGTAGATTGTGTTGAACATTATCATGATTTAGTCATATTTTTGTTTACAATTGTGTCTACATAAAATAAAATAATATTAATAATAATAATAGTAATAATAATAATAATAATAACAATAATAATAATAATAATAATAAATGAAGAAGACCTGACTAAACCTGATCAAATAATAAAAAAGAAAAGATAAAACCAGAAGAAGAAAAAAAAGGTGGATTCGGTTTGCATGCAATTGAGGTTCAACAACAACAACAACAACAACAAAAATACAATGTGATCCTGTTTCATATGTATTACTTCACGAGTAAGCTCAGTACTGTGACAGGTATGGTTGTGTGGTTATTAAGGTAAAGAAATAAGGATTCGGCTGTAAAGCTTTTGGTCATCTCCTGAGGTTATTGGTTTTGTCTTCTGCTGCCACACACTTTTTGTATGTAGGCTATGGTAAAAAAGGTTATACTAATAGGATTCATTTTCAAGATCATTAAAATGACCTTCAAAGCTGTTAGCATGTGGTAGTTTGTGAATAAAACTTGCACAGATAGAAATGTAAAAATGTATAAAAGTTTGCTGCGTCTTCTCCAGAGAGTAATGCCTCAGTGTTCTGCTGCCTTGAGTTTGTGCATGTATACACCCTTAGTAAAATCCTGTTTAAAAGTGTATATTTCTGTTAAAAGTTGTTTCAATTTGTTTGTAGGCCAGTGATAACGATGCAGCCAACACCCCGTATTCCAGTGTCACTTACAGTATTCGGCCAACCAACACTGAGTAAGGTTTCTCATTGTGTGTGTGGATTTTGGTTTGGGATTTGCATTATTTATATGTTAACTTACAGTTAATTGTCATTTTTTCCACTAAGTAATAAGACAGCATTGTTTCTTTCACCGTATGATCACTTGTATTGTTCTATTCAGTACTGAATACACTTTACACAACCTATCCCTTTATTACTGATTTAACTGATGGCAACAAGATTCATAGGCAATGTGCAGAAGATTTGACACTGTATGGAAAAAAAAAGTGACAAGTTCAAATTTACAATATTGCAACCATTTCTACTTGGGTTTAAGTAAATATTTTGTTTCCTTATTTATTTGTTTTGATGTTGTTGCATCATTATTTTTGTTACTCTTTCCAGCTTCCAAATTAACCCAGCTTCTGGTTTAATCACAAGTTTGAGGTCTTTCGACTACGAATTCCAGCATCAATACCTGTTTAACGTGATTGGTACTGACGGAGGTGGCAACATTGGTGTGTGTCAGGTAAGTTGCAATAATAAGATCAATTATAACTGTAGCCGGGCGGGCTACAAGGAATTTCTGAACTTGCGATACTTAGGCCTCACTCTGTTCTCTGTTATGTTTAAACTAGCTGTATGCAATAATTTGATATATATTTTTCAGATCCCTTAAAGCCTATAATCGTTAGATGCAAACAGCTAGTTTAAACATAACAGAGAACAGAGTGAGGCCTAAGTATCGCAAGGTCAGAAATTCCTTGTAGCCCGCCCGGCTACATAGCGTTATCATCATCATCCTCAACAACAACAAAAGCAGCAATACTGGAAATTAGAATTATGTAATGAGAGAAATTAATTACCAAGTTTTGCAATGGAATTACCTTTCAAACTTGATGTTTAACTTTTTAAAATGTACTTTTATTTTGGATAGTGAAGGCATATATGTTTGTATGTATATGTGTGTGTCATGATTATGTTGTGAGAGAAATAGAACACAAAGTAGAGAGGGGGGGGGGGGGGGGGGGGGAAGAGAAAGGGAGCAAACAAGACAAAGTATGCATGTATGTATGTTTATGAGTGTGTGCTTGACAGGAGAATATGAAATTGTGCTTTTTTTTCAATAACTAAATAGTGTAACTTTATTGAATTTGTTATTTTCATCAAATTGATATCTTCATTCTGTATTGTTTTCATTTTTGTTGTTGTTGTTGTTTAATTAGGCTACTGTCAACATCGGTGACCTTCAAGACAATCTACCACGTTTTGATCGGGACCGGTACGAGTTTTACGTTGATGAGCAATTGCCTGCAGGAGCGTCAGTTGGCCAGTTTACAGTAAGTGCTTCCCCAACTTTGTAACACTTGGTTTTGAGCTAGATGAATCCTGAACTTGCTGCCCGATGCAGAAACAGTTTGATCATTTAAATGTTGCTTCACAATTTACTGCCTGTTTGTGAGCGAATAAGCCAGCACAATATTGCACACTATTATATTATTTAATATAGAAACTCACAACTTAGTTTTTATAATAATAATAATAATTTAAAATTTAAAAAAAGGATTTTATTACGCACTTTTTCTTCAACTGAACCCAAAGTGCGGCTATCTCTAAAGATAGCTATTATAGAAGGGGGTTTAGTGGTGACATGGTGTGACAAAATGTTCCCCTAATTTTGATGTAGATTAGTATTCATGGTTATGTATCATTATATGTTCAGACTAAAGAGCAGTCTAATTGATATTATAATCAGGATTTTCCAGTTTAGTTGGTTTGTTTCAGCGTGTTTACATTTGATTTGTTGTAGTGGTTTGAATAGCATATGTGTATGTGAGTGAGTGTATGCCTGACAGAGGACAATATGAAATTGTGCACATTTAATATCATGTAACTTTATATAATTATAATATAGTGCAACTTGATGGTGTATGTCTGGTGTGCTTGTGCAGGCTACAGACCTCGATGTTATAAAGAACATCCAGTATCAGTTTGGCTCCGGTGGTGAAACAGCGGCATTCAGCATCACTTCTTCTCCCATGAATGGCAGCCTGGTGACTTCTGCAATGCTGGACTATAACACCAAAAACAATTACACCTTCACTATCACCACCTCTGACGGAGCTGCCAACTGCGGCATTCCAAGGGCTTGTGTGCCAGTGACGGTTTATGTTAGGGTGAGTACTCATTTTCGAAGTGCCTTTGTACTTTACTTCAGGTTTGAAACATCACAATGACCAATTGCAGCTCATGACTGGCTTTGAAACTCACTCAAGAGGCCTGTCCTGCAATTAATTTCACGTACTATACCCTGACTCGCTGGTGCAACTAACTTGACGTTGCCTAGTAATCACCCTCACAACGGAAGTTGTAAGAAAACAACAGGTGGGTTACTTCCCCTCCCTCTTTATTCTGCACATGCTGAGCAAACCTCTAATACCCCAAGCTCACGGCCAGCTTTAAAACCAATCAGATCTTTCTTGGCATTTGTTTTGTGTGGACGTGTAGTCTATGCCCTCTTGTTTCGACATACACTTCAGCTTCTTTTTAGCTATTAGCATTTTGGACTTAACGGCTGTTTGGTTAAGTCAGGGATCTAGCCTTTATGGCAATTCTTTTTTCAAGGGTTTAGCCTTTTGTTAGCGTTCTTGGTACCTCTTGTCGAGCCTGGTTCCGCCAGCGTCAGCCCCAAATTGGTGAAGGCTGTGTTTCCAGACTAGACGGGAAGGACGTGATGGTCCCTGTTTCTCAGCCGAGCCCACTCGTTTCGGACTCCAATGTGCAGGAGATGTACTGGTTGGCTGTGCAGCTTTCCTTGTCCAAACTGTTTCCTGAATCTTCCTTCCCGGCCGCCGCCGGGTTTTCCGGTGAGCTCGGCGCTGTGGCTGTGTCAGGGGTGGCCACAGCGCTGTTTCTGGTTCAGAGGCATGTGGACCGGGAACGAGTTATTGACCCTCCATGCGCTGTCGACTCTGCCATTCAGAGAGAGTCGAAACCCCTGGCTGATCACGAGCTGGATGCCTTGCATGCTCTTTTGACCATAATGGGCCCAGCTGCATGCGGAAGAGCAATAGCCGGACCGAGATTATTGGAGGCCTATCTCTCCGACATTGCAACGGCTTCCCCCAGCCGTCCTCTGACCCTCTCTCCTTCCGGTCATGGGGGGATTGAGGGAGTGCCGACTTCCGGTGCGAGCGGACTGCTCTTTGAAGCTTCCGCTTCCGGTGTCAGTCGGACTGTACCTTATCATAGCGTTTGGCTCCGGCCATAGTGAACACTTCCGGTCATCCCTCTTCCGGCCCACCTCAGACAAGTTCTGTTTTTGATGGGGTTCCGGTTTCCGGTTTGGATAGACTCCATCAGGCCGTCAGGCCTCTTCCGTTTCTGGTGCATGGCACGGGTATCCCGATGTTCAGCGCTTTTCCGCTATAGACAACCTGTCAGTTGAGCTTTCGGCTGTTTCTTGTGCAGAAGAAGAAGGTCAGTGGTCTAATGCCTCTCAGGCTTCCGATGCGGATCATGTTGCGCCATTGGCCTCTTTGGCAGATGCCGTTTCTAAAGAGGCGGTGCAGCTGGCGGCTTGGCTTGCTGCTCATGTGTTGAGACAGGTTGACCAGCATAGACTTGTTGGCCGGTCTTTTCTGGGCGAGTCTCTGGCTTCAGCTGATTCTTCGGCTACTGTGTTGGTTTTGAAAGAATCTCAGGCCATTGCGCAATTTTGGGACTTGGCGCTGGCCACGATGCGTGGTGTGAAACAGGATGAACTTCCGGTTGCTGCTAACAAGCCTGTGCCTTAGTTCCCTAACTCGTTCAACAAAGGTATCTTGTTGTTGGATAAGAAGTACATGAAGTCAGCTAAAATTTTAGCCAGGGCTGCCCTGCCTTCAACGACGCTTCCAGTGACAAGGGACGACCTATCTCTGCTTCTCTGCTTAAGGATGTTGCTCTGGTCCCGAAGTCAGTGAAGCTTTCGGCCAAAGGGTTTTCCACTTTGCGCTCGCTGGAGTGTACTTCAACTGTGGATGCTCTACTCGACTCGATCTCGGCGCACTTTTTCACGAGGACGGCGAGTTCAGGGATGATGTGTTTCCTGCTTTGGTTCACACTCTGCTGAGTGCTTTGAACCTGACTGCATCGCAGGGTTGCCATGCGCAAGCGGTTTCCTATGTCAGTGTTGTGTTGGCAAGAAGAGACGCTATTCTTGAGGAAGCCAAGCATATTCCACAGGCATTGGTGTCCTCTTTGCGGGCTCTCAGAGCTCTCTTTTTGGCCCGTATGTCAGAGCGGCGGTTAGTGAGGAAGCGGAAAGGGCAAATGCAGATGCTTTTTCCCTCCTTGCCCAGGCCTCCACCAGGACTCTGGCCTCTGCAGGTCAAGCGTCTTTTTGGGGAGGATGTGGTGGCAGCTTTTTCAGAGGGGCTGCCTCGCAAGGTAGACGACAGTCTTTTCGTGGCCGCCTTTCTCGTGGCAAGAGGGATGGCTCCTCTTCCGCGCCCTGTGGGAGGGGTGGAAAAGGGGCCAAGCCTCAAAACAAGGGGCCTTCCACTCAATGACTTGCCCCGGTCTTTCATCCCCCATTTGCGGGCGTGCACGCCTCAAGAGGACTATCCACCAAGCTTTAGGCTTGGATGGTGCTTGCCTCCGGAAGCAGCTGGGTGCAAGAGGTGATAAGGTCGGGGTTCAAGGTGCAATGGGGACCTTTGAGGCTGCCTTTGTAATAATAATAATAATACAGGATGCTATACGCGCCTTACCCCAAATCATTCAGGCTCGAAGCGCGGCGACCTATACCAACATACACGCTCACCTGTCTCATCCACCCTCACACATACCAAACACACATCCATCACTCAAACAGGTGGTGTAAAAGCAGGGAGATCGCTATTAGAAGACGGAAAGAAAATCGAATTTTTATTTTTGAAATTTTTATATTGACTGCGTCCTGTACCATTATTGAAGGTCCAATGTTTTCGACCCTATTGCCCGAGCCTGTTCAATGCATCGCAAAACTGCTTCTTCTTCTCTTTGTGCCACTCTCTACCAGTTTTCAGTCTGGGTATTCGGTTCTCAGCATACCTAGACAACTGGCTTGTCAAGGCGCAGGCTCAGGAGATGTGTCTAAAACACACAGGGGCGGTTCTGCAATGGGCCCAGCGGTTAGGGTTCGCTGTCATTCTCGTAAAGTCAGAATTGCCCAGCGCAGCGCCGCGTTCAGAGGCTCCAGTCTCTTCTCTCCTCTGAGGAGAGCCGAGAGTGGGTGTCAGCATGAACTGTAGCTTCGTTAATGGGAACATGCTACTCTCTGTGCGGTTTGGTGCCTCTGGCGAGTGCGCGCAAAAGGCCAATGCAGAGATGGTTGGTTTCCCATTGGCGTCAAGATCGGGACTCTTGGGATTCCTTCCGGTCTCTCAGTTCCTCCTGACCAGCGCTATCTCTGTGGAAAGATCTTCGCTGGCTGTCAGAAGGTCTACCGATCACACCACCGCAGCCAGTGGCAGAGATTTTCACGGATGCCTCTCTCCTGGGGTGGGGTGCACACACAGATGGTCTCACAGCGCACGGAATGTGGTCGCGAGAGCAACTGCCATGGCTCATAAACAGGATGGAGATGGAGGCAGTTTCTCTGGCACTGCGCTGTTTCCAGAGAAAGCTACCTCAGGGTCCTGCTCTTGTCGGACAACTCCACGGTGGTTGCTTACATCAACCATCAGGGAGGTACTCATTCTCCGAAGTTTCCAGGCAAGTGGAGGATCTCCTGTGGTTGAGAGATCATGGCAGTTCTCTCTCAGCCAAGCATGTGCAGGGATATGTCAGTGTTTTGGCAGACCTCTTGAGTCGTCCGCACTGTGTTCTCAACACAGAATGGACTCTTTCCCACTCAGTGCTTCAGCCAATCTGGAAGATTCGGTTCAAGCCCACAGTGGATCTGTTCGCGTTACTGGTCCTGATTTGGCTCGGAAGAGTCCGCTGGACCTAAAGCAATAACCTTGTATTGGATCTGTTCGCCACTCAGTTCGGCAACAGGTTGGCTCTGTATGTGTCTCCTGTCGCAAACTGTCAGGCTTGGGCGGTTGATGCTCTGTCCATTTCATGGAAGGGTCTCGAAGCCTATGCATTCCCGCTGTTTGCACTTCTTGCACATGTGCTGCGGAAGGCAGAGGAGGAGTTTCCGAGGCCTGATTCTCGTGGCTCCATGTTGGCCTGCCCAGACTTGGTACACAGATCTACTGCGTCTATTGCAGGGTCGCTGCCTGCCACTAATGGTAGTGAAAAGGTCACTCCTTCAGCCTCGGTCAGGCATCCCGCATGGAAATCCTGGAGTGCTAGCGCTTCACGCCTGGCTACTGTGAAGAGATCCCTGAGGCGCTCTGGCGTTTCCAGGGAAGCTATTTCTTTCTTAGAGGAGTCACATCACTCTTTTACGAGAGGGATTTATGATTCTCATTGGAGGCGTTGGGTTCAGTGGTATCGCGCAGTGCGGGTTGATCCTTGCTCCCCTTCTGAAGTGGATATTGCCAATCACTTGGCACATTTTGCTACAGAGTCATCAGCATCAGCCACCTCGGTAAGAGTGCGCCACTCTGCTATCAGCACTACATTGCCTCAGCTTGGTGTCGCGTCTCGCAGCCCTTCGCATGTTGTCACTGATGTTATTAGAGTCTACTCTCTCTGCCAAGCCAGATTCCCACGCAGGATTCCTGCTTAGGATTTGTTCCTGGTACTGGCTTTTCTTAGAGGCCAAACTTTCTAACCTTTGTCTTTGGCCTCTTTCGTTGACCTTTCTCTGAAAACTGTTTTTGGTAACGCTCGCTTCCGGTAGGCGTTATAGCGAGGTTCATCACTTCTCAGGCCTTCCCTCGGATGTAGCATTTGAAGCAGACGGTGTGGCCTTTTTGATATTCCTTCCCGAAATTTTGGCGATTGCTAGGCAACGTCAAGTTAGTTGCACCAATGAGTCAGGGTAAGTATACTTATTAATCACAAATTTACTTCAAAAATTTGGATTTTAACTGATAAGAATCTTTCAAAAATATGTTATTTAAAGATTAAAAAAATTTTCAACTTTTTTTGTTTGTTTGTATATAGGTTTTTTGGTTGTTGTTTTGAAGCTTAAATAAGTACATAGGATTTATTTTTCAACTTTGACCCTGTCATCACTCTGGATCCTTCCAACACTATCACGCTGAGAGAAAATGTTCCTTTGGGCACCTTGGTCGTTGATGTCAATGCCATTGATAGGGACCCTCCTGTAAGTTTGCTTTCATGTACTCTAGTCCCTTTGTCTACACCGATGAAGTTAATAATGAAATTGAAGGAAGCAAGTAACTAGGGATTTGACTTTCTAATGCAACTATCTTAATCTTCAGTTGGTTTGTGCGCAACATAACTGATTGCTATACTTCTAAGCCAGTTGGACTTAGCACTTCTCTGTTGTCGATTGTTTTTTAACTTTAATGTCGGTGGGTCCTCCAGAACACTCTGAATAGCAACATCACATACAGCATCGATTCAGTGACACCGACCACTGGCAACAACCTGTTCTTCATCAACGGTTACACTGGGATAATGTCTGTGGCAGCCCCTCTTACCGCCAACAACGGTGTCAATTCATACACGGTAAGTAGGAACATCCTCTGTCTTGCTAGAATCTGAAGCAAACAGTTGGTCTGTTATGAAAAACATGCAGTAAAAGGTACACTTTCAGTGATATTGTACACAATTTGTTTATGATATTTTTATATCTTTTTGTTTTATTTCATTTATAAATGTCTTCACTAAATTGATTTTCAACTGCGTACATTGATGAAGACAAAAAAAAGGATATTGTTTTTGGCATTCACAGTACATTTGAGGTGCTGAAGAAGAGGCATTTGTCTCAGTACAGATAATTTCTAAATAATATTTTTAAGATCTAAAGGTTTTACTGGTACCAGTTTTATGAGATCAGTTTTAACAAGAGTTGAAGGTTTATTTATTAGTACATTTATTTATTTATTTTATAATTTATTTTATTTATTTATTTTTAAGTTTGATTTTGCTAATTATTGACAAGTGACTACACTTTTTATTTTGTTTTTTAAAAAATAATTTATTTTATTTTATTTTATTCTTTTAAAATTTTTGTTGTGTAGGTGACAGTGAGAGCATCAGACCAGGGAACATATTATGGACATCGTTTCTCCACTGCTGTCTTGACGTTTAACATTGTGAGAAACATCCCTCCCATATTTACGCCATCCACTGTAAATGTGACTGAGCTGTGTGTTGACCAGAACACCATCTCCTACACTATTTCTGCCACCGACCCAGATACTATTGTAAGTATTATTGTATTTTAATAATAATAATAATAGTAATAGTAATAATAATAAGAAGAATAATATTGTAAGCCACGCACACACGCCCGCCCGAGGCCAACCTCCCCTTTTTCTTACCGGTCACTCGAAAGATCTTGTCAGGACAGCTGAGCAACCCCCAAGAACCCTCTTCCCCGCCCCACCCCCTTTTTGGGAGGAGGGGAGAGGGAGGAAGGAAGACCCCCAGCACGGCGGCCGCGCGCGCGGGCCGACAAGCAATTATAAAAATAAAATCAAAATAAAATAAAAATCTTTTCTACTTTTGTCTTGTCTATGTGTGCTGAATGCATGTTTCTTGCAATATGTTCATTTATATTTTCTCCGACTCCACGGTCACTTCTTTAGCCACGACCAGGAACGGAGACCTCACATACACCTCAGTGTAAAGAATCTCTTCTCCATCCCCCTCCCTGGTCCATCAACTTCCACGGACCGTGGAGCAGACAAAATCTACTTTGCTTTGCTTGCATCCGTTTTATTGTGTTGCTCGTCTGTGATGTCTTGTATTAATAATTCCTCCAAAAATAAGGAAAAAAAAAACATTCACGTGTTCTGTCGCTCACAGGGAAGTTAGAAAGAATTTTTACTACACAACAAACAGATCTAGCGCAGATAGAAACGATACGGAAAACCACACAAACAGAATACTAGTACGTTGACGTTAGGCTAAACAAAAACTTGCTTTGATCGTTCAAACGTTGAATTTACTTATTTCTCTCAACTCAGGAATTGAATTCCTTTGTGGCATAAAAATAATACAATGACCAGTTTAACAATTATTTTACATTACAATACTAATTGATTATTTCCAGGCAGCGAAAAGAAAGAAAAGAAAATATGTTCGGAACTTCTAGAAAAATTTCACTTCTCAGAATCATTTCTTTCCATTTACGTTGAGGGTTTTCTCAATAATAAAAGAAAATAAAATCTAATTTATAAATTTCTACTTTTTATAACTAACTTCTTCAACAAAATAACTGAACAATTTTAACTGTCGAATACTATTTACAAATTTAGAATTCTGTAAGGTAAAACAACTTTTTATAAAATTCACTTTCGGTTTTGCATTCTTATTAATTTCGTTCTAACATTTTACTGTCACTTTCACTTTTCATTTTAACGTGAGCAAGGCCGGGCTATTATCTTAGATAATTCTGCTTTGGTTAGGATCAAAAGTTACAAACAATAATAAAAAGGACTTCTTTAGTTTTTAAAAGGAATATAAGCTCACGGGTGCTAGTGGTTATCAAAACGATATGAGACACACCATTTCTGCACAGAAATGGTCCTTTTATTACGATGTATAAGCAAAACATAGCCGTTGACCAATGAAATCTCTGCCAGCAGACCATGTATTTGAACCAGGGCACCCGGATATTGGCGTCCCATGCACAACGAACGGTGCAAAGCTGGGAGAAGCGTCGCGAACTAACTAAGATTTCTATTTCTTCAAAGGTTGACAGTAACTAATTCCCGGTGCAAAACATGAGCCAGTTTCGTCGGACTTCTAGCATCAACGGAGCACAGGACTTATTATTAAATTACGAAAGAAAATTGGCTTGTCAAATCGAACACTAGATGGGCACATTTGACCTAGCTGGGGCCATTCTCAATACACAGGTAAGCGTCGACACAATTCAATTGTCACTCAAATACATTTCATAACTATAAATTTTATGATTAGACTTGCTGGCAAACTTCAGCTAACAAGTAACAAACTGTCAAGAAAAATTCTGAGTTCCCAATTTTCTCAAACTAAACTAAAGAAAAACGGTGCACAGGCCATCAATAGAAACAAATCTCGCTGGTTAACACGCTAAACTTCGAGACTCTTGGCACTCTAAACATCGAATCCTTTTTATAAATAAATTAAACATTTTCACACAATTACACTCTAATGTTTCACTGCACAAGAAAATTTACATTCTTTTACTACATTTGATCAAGCAGATTCTCTAGATTCCATCTAAAAGAACATCAACCACAGCTAGATCCAAACAGTCACAGTCTTCTTCATATTATGACTATTCGACCGGTCACAGCTCACATGAATAAAACATAAATTCTCAGTATGCAACTTTTCCAGTCACCAAATGTTCATTCAAAGCTACACAAATGACTACACAAATTGCAGTAGAATTCCCATCATTGTTATTCTTTAGATCTAACTGCTGTTCAATAGATTAGTTCTGGGTTCTAAATGTACCGTATGATAGGCCTATTCCTCATCACACAGAAATAAAGAATGTTATTTTGTAGCAGAATTACGGCAGTTCCACTTCATCGTTTGCTCGAATAGTATCCACTGTAACATTTCTACATGTTCATAAAAAGATAAAGTCAAAATAAAGTCAGAATGAAGAAATTTTCCTCACCTTAGGCTTGGAGTTCATTTCCAAAGTGGGTTGCTAAATCTTGGCAGACACAGCAAGGGCGGAAACAAGGATAACTTCTGCTACGAATTTGTATTTTAAATAAAAGCTATTTTTCTGCACATTCTTCAATAAAAAGTTTCAGGGAGTATGATAATAGATAGTTGTAGAAAAATTAATAATAAAAGTTCATGTAAAAAAATAAGCTCTGGCCAGTCCAGGGCTTACAATATTAATGGTAATAATAATGATAATAATAATAATAATAACAACAACAACAATAATAATAATAATAATAATAATAATAATAATAATAATAATAATAATAATAATAATGATAATAATAATACTGGGTTCTGATCACTTGTATTAATAATAATAATAATAATAATAATAATAATAATAATAATAATAATAATAATACTGGGTTCTGATCACATGTATTTCTCAGTCAAGCCCATAGGGCAGTGATTTAAGGCAATAGCTAGTGATAAGTATTGAGTTGTAACTTATTGAGGGGCATTTCACTTGTATTAGTGAGTCATTTATTATTTGTGCTGTCTTTTTCTGTCCAGTCGGAGTTTCGCATCAATAATTACACTCTGCTGGGAGACAGCACGGCAAGGACTTACTTCACAGTCAACAACATCGTCTCTAATGGTGTCGTGACTGGAGCCAGCATCAGCATCATCAGTCCTCTGGTTAATGATACAGCCATGCACACTCAGTACACGGTAAGGAAAAGTAGACAATGGGAAAAAAAGTTTTTGGTTTCCTGTTGGTAATTTCATCTTCTGAGGAGTTTATGATGCAGTAAAAGAAAGTTACAATGATAGAAGAAAGTTGCATTTTGTATTTTGCTGGTTGAAATAGATTGTACCTTTCTTATATCAGGTTTAAGTTATTTCATGTTGTGAATAAAGCTATAATGTTTGTGTAGGGGTGACTTTAAATAACTTGATGCAACATCTAGAAATCCAAGTTATTTCAGCACAGAAATACAATTTTCTTCCTATTTAAACATCTTAATGTTTATACTTTGTCATTTATTTGTGTTTTAACTTCATGTGTCTTTATTCTGCTTCTCTTCAGTTGGAAGTTGAGGTGACAGATGGAGCAGGAGCCACAGCACGGCAGACATTGATTGTGCCTGTCAACCGTAATCTCAACGTCCCAACCTTGGACACGAGCCGACCATGCAACTTCACCATCCCAGAGAACTATCAGCTGGCTTACCCCATCACCTTTGTCTATGGAGCTGACCCTGATCAGGTACATTCTGTCAATTTTAAGAGTTTGGTAGCTTTTCTTTCCATTGAAGAAAAACATTAAAATCACCAGCCTTCCAGATTCTCTTTACTAATTCATTACATTTTTTTTTCTTTCTTTATGTTTAGTTTGTGGCGAGACCTCAGCCTAGTAGGATTGAAATGCTCCATTTTTAGTTATTTGTTAATCTAAAAAAACGTTTTTAGATATCTGATATAGTTGAAAACAAAAACTTAATTTCTTCTTTTAATTAATTTGTACATTGTACATTGTGTGTTTGTGTGTGTGTGTGTGTGTGTGTGTGTGTGTGTTTTGGAAAGTGGGGTTGGGAGGGGGGGGGATGCAGGTTAATGTAGCCAATGTTGCCAATTTTTTTCACCAAGAGCTTGCCCTAGGTAAGCAATATGTCATTTTTAACTTTCCCTCTCAGAAAATAACTTTTCCGCTCAAAAATGTACTTGCCCACATAGTGAAAGCAACAAAAAAAGCAAACAAACAAAAACTTAATACACCAAAACAGACACAGATTAATATTGCACATACATACAACTGGGAGGCTTGGACTCGGTGGCATTCTTAAACAAAATCAAGTTTGTACTGTACCAACAACAAGAAAGAACGAAGTGCTTTGTTCTTTCTGGAGACAAGAAACAGTTACTTTTTTTTACATTTGGTTAGGCTTAATTCAGATCTGGACATCACTCTCACTTTACCATGAGAAACAAGATTAAAGGCACGCTGTCATTGTCGGACATGGAACAATTGATCAATCAAATATGCTGTAAAATATCGCCCCACTATTGATAAAAGGAGCGCTGTCATTGGCTGAATGTTGAACAATTGACCAATCAAATCTGCTGTAATATATTGGATTAGAGTGTGCTGTCAAAATTCCAAACACGTGTTCCACAGGCTTCTATGCAGATCAAAGCAAACATGATTCGGTGCTGGTGATCAAGTTGTGTTGTTTTACGTTCACAGCTTATAACTTACCCCAGGGCAAGTGACTTTCATGATTTGTATTTCCGGGCAACTTTTTTACTTGCTCCGGGGACCAGGAAATGGATTGAGCAGTCCCTAATAGTTCGCCTCATTTCTGATTATGTAAGAAATATCGTTGTTTCTTTGCAAATGCAGAATACATAATTACTATTTGTTTCTTAACTTTGCAAAAATCATGCGCTTTGGCTGTAAAAGTCCACATCCACCATCCCATTCCTTTCCCCCTCCCTCCTTCACCCCTCATCCCCCCACTCCCCACACACACATTTCATTTCCCATTGGCTCAAAGTCATAAGGCTGTTTTCTGCCTACTTCATTCTATTTTTCTCATTACTGTCTTTTTTTGTGTGTGATGTTTTTTCTTATTCCTGTTTTTTTATTTTTTTTAAATTTTTAATTCTATTTTCTTCATGCTTGGTTTATGTTTTTATGTACAGGGAATATGGGGCCAGCTGAACTACACAATTTTGGATGATGGTTCTTTAACCACAGACTACTTTGACATCCAGACACAGGCAAACAAAACTGGTGCCATTCAACTGAAGAAAACTCTCATCGGCTCTGGACGAGACTTGTACACTGTGAGTCGAAATGAAGAAAAGTGATAATAATCATATTTACAGTGATAGGTAACACAAAGTCTGCCAAATGACTTTTTATTCTGACAATACAGGTACCTTCCCACCTCTCTCCAGCCCTTCAACCAAGTATTGGAGGAAAGAAGAAGTAGAAACCATATTGCTAGTCATTGCTTCCAGGAAAGAAAGATTATCATGCTGATCATATGTTTGTCTGTCTTGTTTTCAGTTCCAAGTTGAAGTACGCGACGGTGGAGGTCTCTTTGCAACCAATCGTGCGACGTGCAGCGTTCATGTCCTGCGCAACAATTACCCACCCATCTTCTTCTCTTACATTTACAACGTCACCATCAACGAAAACACAGCAGTCGGTAGCTCCATTGTCACAGTGTCTGCCGAGGATAAAGATACCAATGTATGGTTCTTTTCTCCTTTCTTTGTTGAAATCGTGTTTAAAACAAACACAACTTAGTCAAAGGTTACATTGTATGTGTTATAGAAGAAGAGCAACATCAACAGTATCAACACCAGCTGTTGTCTTAATTAAATATAATTACACAGAAAGTGATAACCCTGTTGCTATTTTAATAGTAAACTTCTCTACATTGGAATAGAGATAGGAAAAAGGAGAGATGACCGACAAAGAGTCGCTAAAGGCCTTTTTTATTACAATATAAGGCTGTTTTGATAGCAAATAAATGCATGACAAAACACTCTGTAAATCTGTCATTTGCTAATAATTTTTATTTTTATATATGCGTATTTATTGCGTCTTTAAGTTTGAATGAAATTTAAATTAAAATTCCTTTTTTTATACAACTGCAGAATTTTTTACCTGTTATTAGCTATATAACGCAACTCCTTTGCCTGTGGTTATATTTTTATTGAAGCCTCGTGACGGTATTGATTTTGACCTACATGCTGTTCTCACAATTCTTTTATTATTAAATACACAACACACTGCATTATACTTGTAACGTTAAACATTAATGTGTAACACTTTCTTAAACCTTGAATAAGTGAGAAAATTACTGCAATGATGGAGCATTATTTACTTTTGGTTTTAAGCTGTGGGAAATCCCATTATAGCAGACGATGCAAATGCTATGCCTAGTCATTTCCTCTTAGCAACAACAGGATGCTTCCTGTATGTTTGCCAGTCAGATAATTGTTAGTTACTTCTAAACAGAATCATGAATGCACGCTCATGCATATGCACTCACGCATGTTTGCACACGCATGCATATGCATAAACACACACACATGCGCACGCACACATGCTTACGAACGCGCATGCATATGTTTTCAAAAAAAAAATTCGCTGTTTACTGTTTAGCATACGTCATAGGGCGTGTTTATTAGTTACAGTCCCTAACGACCGTGCGCAAAGCCGGGCAAGCCTTCACTTTTTGAGAAATACTAGCTGCGTGAAGACACATTTCAGTATACTGTCTGTTTTATACTCGGTTTGAGGAAATTCTTCTTTCAGCAATCATAAAGCTGTTACTCGACTGTTACCTCGACTGTTACAGAATCGCAAGAAAATAATCTGTTAAAAACTGACTGAGCACCGAGGAAGAAAGAAGTGAACAATTTTGTGATCATTCTGTGGAATATAGTGCTGTGTTTGAAAATGGCGTCGTCAAGCGTTCAACCTGTCTCGCCAGGTACGAGTCAAGAATCAGATATGTTGCAAGACTCTCAACCTTTGACAACTCAACCTTTGACAATTTTTTCTGAACAAGAACTCGCCGTTTTAAATAAATACCAAAGTTATCATACCAAGATGAGTGAATATTTTTCTAAATTGCCCAAAGAACCAAATGCGGAAATACCTAAACGTCCAAAGGAAAGCTTATCATTTTTGAACACCAAACCTGATAAGTTCACTCCAGAAAGCATGGATAAATTTCTTGAAGAAAAATTGATTAAAACAAATGCTGTGCCACTGGTTGAAATGCCTGATATTTCTAAAGCAGCTCAAGATATGAATTTAGACTATGAAAACGTAACTGACATTCTAGTCAAAAGGGCAAACAAATTTCGAAATGATCAGGCTGCTTTTATCAGTGATGCATTAAATTATGGGTTGTTGTTAGAGAGGGCGTTTTTTTTTTTGGTAAAAATTCAAAGAAAAATGAAATGGTCTGATTATTTAAAAGACCAACTAAAAATTTCACAAAACTATGCCGCAAAACTGCGTAACTTGGCTCATTATTTTGCTAATTATCCTAAGTTTCATAGGTTAGATATTCCATTAAGAGAGCTTATAATCAAATCTAAACAAATTAATCAGTTTATGAAAGATGATGAGGCATTTCGAACAAAATGGCAGAGCAAAGAATAAATTCTGTAGAAAAAACACACCGGCAGCAACAAAGTAATCAAGTTATTGATTAGTAGGCAAAACCTGGCGGGACTGGCGAACAGTAACGCAGGGTGGAAATGTCCTTCACCTTGCTCGTCAACCAAACCTTCACCTTTAGCCAAAGACTCCACTGCGGGACTGGCGAACAGTAACGCAGGGTGGAAATGTCCTTCACCTTGCTCGTCAACCAAACCTTCACCTTTAGCCAAAGACTCCACTGCATGACTCACACTTGTTCACGCTTGTCTTCACCTCGCTCGTCAACAACAAAGGGGTTGCCAATGTGCGACTCCGCTATTGAACTATCACTCCCCACTTCCACTCCCCATCCCAATTGCATTCACAACAATTACTCAAAACGCAACAAGCAAACATGAAACTTTTTCCCTCCCTCCACCCTCAGACTCCCAAACCCCACCCCCTCATACCCATCCTCTCACCCACCACCCCTCACTCCCTCCCCATCACCCACCTCCCCATCACCCATCCCCTCACACTCCCTCCCCATCACCCACTTTCCCCTTACCCATCCTCATCACCACCACCCCTCCCCCATTCACACATGCGCGTTAAACAATGGCGATGATCCTAAAGGGAGGTAATAACTATTATACATTTTTAATTTAAAGTTGTGTTATCAGTATAAAAATGACGGACACAAAAAGTCTTTCGCAATCTCCTTTGTTTAAAGACATCTTTCAAACTTTACAACTTCCAATTCTTGACAGTCAAAATGTTATTAAATCTGTTTATAATAATTACGAATTTGTACTTAAAAATTTTACTTTCAAATCCCCTGTTAAAATACGCATTCACGCTCAAATAACTTTTATTAAACCCGGCAGTATTGATGAAACGATGACTGTGTGGATTTCTTCAAGTCAAATTGAAGTGTTAAAATCTTCAGACCTAGACAATGCTTATAACAACATCTTGATCAACCAGTTACAAGACAGCATAGAGCGTGCAACCATGAAAGGGTCTGGGTGGGCAGAAGGAACTTTAGAATCATTAGAACTGAACATTGCAAAGTATAATCCAATCAAAGGGAAATCTTACATCCCTCTTCCCAAAGAAATTCTTGACAAGAAGGCTGTATTGAATATTAAGAACACCGATGACAAATGTTTTATGTGGTGTGTTCTGGCTAAATTATATCCTATTCAGTCGAAAGAACATCCCGAAAGGGTGGCGCTATACAAAGATAAAATAATGAACTTAAATCTTAAAGACATTAATTTCCCTGTTAGCCTTGACGCCATTGACAAATTTGAATCACAAAACTCTCCTATAACAGTCAATGTATATGTTTGGGACCCTGAATCAAAACTTATGCCTTTACGAATCTCTCCTAATGCCTCATCGTTTTCAGACCACAATCACCACGTCGATCTTTTACTAATAACAGACCCGCAAGATCCTAGCATGCAACATTATACTCTGATACGAAACATATCTAGATTATTAGGACACACTTCAAAACATAACGGCAAACAATACTTGTGCAGGCGCTGTTTAACCAGAGTATCTAATCTCCAAGTAGCTGACAAGCATAGTCAAATATGCAAAAGCATGACAGATATTCAAACCCGTCTTGTGTTACCAAAGCCGGGTTCTCAAGTATATTTTAAAAACATCAACAAACAATTCAAACAGCCTTATATAGTTTATGCCGACTTCGAATCATTGATTTTAAAATATCAAGGCCCGCAAGGATTTAGTAGGCCTAACTCATTCCTCACACACCTTCACGAAGTCTGCAGTTTCGGGTATGTAGTTGTTAGAGCCGACGGACAACATACAGAGCCGGTAATTTACAGAGGGCCTGACGCAGCTCGGAAGTTCTTAGATGAGATGAACAAAATATACAAATTGTGTTTACTGCAGCTAGATAATCCGGCGCCCATGATATTTACTGAATCTGACTCCAATAATTTTAAAGCAGCTACACATTGCCACATTTGTAATAATGAGTTTGACCCAAAGGACCCAAAGACCCAAAGAGTGAGAGATCATTGTCACATAACAGGGGCATTTAGAGGTGCAGCTCATCAGAAATGCAACTTGGAATATGGAATCAAACATTTCTCTCTCCCTATTTTCATTCACAATCTTCGAAATTACGACTCCCATTTAATCATGCAGGCAGTGACGAAAGCATACAAAGTGTCAGGTATTGCCGAGACAGAAGAAAAATATAAAACTTTCACTCTGAATAAATTAAAGTTTTATGACAGCTTTCAACATTTGTCTTCCAGTTTAGAAACACTAGCTACCCAGCTATCCTATCACTAGCAAATATTTTCCAGACGTTACACTTATTCGGAAAGGCGTGTATCCTTATGAATACATGGATTCTTGGGAAGTGTTTGAAGAACTAGAATTACCCCCTAAAGAAAATTTCTATTCTTCACTCAATAAAAGTTTCATAACTGATATCGATTATGAACATGCTCACAACGTCTGGAATGCACTGGGATGTAAAAACCTTGGTGACTACCACGACATATATTTGAAAGCTGACGTCTGTTTGTTGGCTGATGTGTTTGAAAAATACAGAGAAACGAGTTTACATCATTACTCCCTCGACCCTTCTCATTATATTTCTTCACCAGGAATGAGTTGGGATGCTTTCTTAAAACTTAGCGGTTCTAAAATCGATCTCATAACTGACCAGGTAATGATGACAATGATTGAGTCGGGCATTCGTGGAGGAATAAGCGTGGCAGCTCATAATTATTGCAAAGCCAACAATAAATACCTGAAGCACTATGACCCCTCGCAGAAATCTAATTATATAATGTACTTTGACGCCAACAATTTATACGGTTGGGCAATGAGTGAGCTTTTGCCGGTTTCAGATTTCAAATTACTTGTTAATCCAAACCCCGCAAACTTGACTTGGTTAAACAGTATTTTAAATCACCCTAAAGATCATACTATAGGGTTTATTGTCGAAGTTGACCTAGAGTACCCCAATGCCTTACACGACCTACATAATGATTACCCATTAGCACCAGAAAGATTGCATGGTACAGACAAGCAATTCAAACTTATTCCCAACCTCTATAATAAATCTAATTACGTCTGCCACTACAGAAACCTGCAGTTCTACATCAGACACGGCATGAAGTGCACAGCGATTCATAAGCTTTTATACTTTAAACAAACGAGCGTCTTGGCCGGGTACATCAATAAAAACACAGAGCTCAGAAAACAAGCGCAATCTACGTTTGAAAAAGATTTCTTTAAGCTGCTGAATAACAGCTGTTTTGGTAAAACTATGGAGAACCCATACAAGCGAAAAGACGTCAGGCTAATTACATCACCCAATCAAGAAATTAAATTAACATCTAAGCCTCAATACCTTGGTTACAAAGAGTTTCATGACTCCTTGTATGCAGTTACCATGAAAACCACGCAAGTTAATCTAGACAAACCGGTGTTTATGGGGATGACTATTCTCGACCTTTCTAAATTATTAATGTTCGAATTTTACTACGATTACTTTAAACCTAAATACCCGGAGGCCAGAGTTTTATACACAGACACAGACTCCCTTATACTAGACATCCCTACTGAAGACATTTATAAAGACTTAGAATCGGAACTACAACATTACGATACTAGTGACTATCCTGATACTCACCCTTTGTACAGCAAAGCAAACCAAAAGAAAATAGGTTTGATGAAAGATGAAATGAACGGGAAACTAATAGAAGAATACGCAGGACTGCGATCTAAGCAGTACAGTATTAAACACGAATCGGGAGAATCTTCAAAAGCAAAAGGCACCCAAAAAGCTGCAATAAAAAACAGAGATATCAGACACGAAAACTACCTGGAAGCCTTAGATGGAAAAGAAGTTAAACCATACCCTAACACAACTATAAAGTCTAAAAACCATATAGTGT
Source organism: Oncomelania hupensis (assembly GCA_036898135.1). Taxonomy (NCBI): domain Eukaryota; kingdom Metazoa; phylum Mollusca; class Gastropoda; order Littorinimorpha; family Pomatiopsidae; genus Oncomelania; species Oncomelania hupensis. Next base: position 9,645,108 of record CM072520.1, on the reverse strand, counting down.
CCACTGCTGTGACGACCAAAAAAACATGCGCTAATGACACAAAGAGAATAAGAGTAACTAAGGAGTTCGCATACGCTCTAGGCCACTATAAATTACAGGTAGTAACTACGACTACGACTACGACTGCGACTACGACTGTGACTATGAGTAAGGAGGAGGGCCTGGAAGGCTTGAGTAAATGTTAACTGTATTTATTCTGAAGCACCGAGCTTTTTCTTCAAAGCATCTAGCTGCTCTTTCCGTCCCAGTAGTCTCCCTTCCTCTATTAATTTTTTTTTAATTTCTTCAACATTAACAGGTGCAGACCTAGATTTAGATTGTATGTCGTGCTTCAACTTTTTATATTCTTCATATACTTTACCGGCATTAAAGTCCTTTAGCTGATCGATAGACGGTTTTTCTGGCGGCGGCACTGGCGGCACTTCAGGTATTGTCGGCACTACAGGCACTAGCGCTCGTTTATAATATCCATTTTGTGTAAATTCGAAACCGTAAATAGACCCAACAATAGCACTAGCATCAAAGTCGATTGTGTCTGCTAAGTCTTTCAATTCAATGGTAGGACAGGTTACTGGAATTTGGGGGCCGATTGACATTGTATTTTAAAATTAAACTTTATTTTATCTCAAGAATAATTGTAAGATCTTCAAAGTCTACAATTTCGTTGTTTTGGTTAGTTATTTTGAAGCAGAAACTAGTATGATAGTCCTGACTTAAGGGGCGTTTTTGAGGCAGAAATTTTAATGAAACTGGATCGCAGTAAGATTCTCTCTGAGTTGAGATTATCCTTAGCAGTGTACTAGGAGTTCCGTTTACTAAGTTTTCCGATGTCTTCAGTTGAGGTAGGTACACAAACAATCTATTATTAATTAACAAATTCATAGGTTTTGTTCCAATAAATTTCATAGTACTGCTGGCGGTGCTGGCGCTAGTGCTGGCGTCAACAGATAAAGATAATTCGTGGCTAGTGAAACCTAATATTTCTGCCAGCTTTGGCGCAAGTGTGACACTGGTAATGTCTTTATGCTGGCTTTTACTGAAAGTTAAAGTTACTATTAAGTTTGCAGGGTTCATTTTTGCTTCAATCGAATGAGGTTTAAAGAGTTCTTCAGTAAGTCTACAAAAGTCATAATAGCCGGTTGGAATACGGTGCCTTTTTTATTAATCATTATCCAGTTGTTGTTTAGATCATGACTAATATTTAACCATTTAACCGTGTAGAATATTTCGTGAAGGATTACGTTAAGGTCCCTGTTTTTGTTGTCAATAGGATGCTGAAGTTCAATGGGCACACCTGATTTTACAGATTCGAAAGTTACAAACATATTTTTTAATATAATAAAAATGTACGCGCCTTATAAATATAACAAAGCTGCAAAGTATACTACAGGGCCTTATTATTACGAAAAAGCAGTCGACCTAACCAAGCTGACAATAGCTGTGACAGCCAACGTCCATTTTGATACTATCCCCCATAATATTTTTGATCATTACCTCAACCCAGACATTACGAGCGACTTTTTAGCTAACCAATGGCTAAACAACGGGGGTATGCAGTTCTTTCAGAATCAAATTAATTTTGCCGTGTCATGCGCTACAACTGGTTGTGGAGTTTCTTACGTTCATCACCTTAATCACCCAGATCCTATGTTGAAGTCTATTTATCTGTTCCATTTGTATTATAAAGTGAGACGGGTGTTGTCTGAACTTCAGGCTCCGTTACCTACAGAAAAAAACTTTAATCCCTTTAACAACGGCTTTGACAAGAAAGCGTATCAAAGGTTGTGCAATGAATTCGGAATTGATACTAAAACAGACTTCAGACAAAAACTAGACCTCAATCATGGAATGGGAACTTTATTTAGATACGCTGTAGGTAATTTATACACGGGGCCTTACGTACCTGGATTTACATCATTTAACCACAACAGCCAGGTTCCTTTACTGTATATCAGACAAAAACAAAGTACAGCATACAGCACTTTTATATTGGACACATCAAACGGATTTACCCAAAGTGGGGTGGAAAGGCTGAATGAATCTATTCGTACGTATGCGTGGTGCATTCTAGGGTCTCAAGCGGAAACACGAAGCAATATCATTGGGGAAGGAACTAGCTTCGATGCACAAAAGCAGTTTCTAGCCAACATTGAAGATTCTATTAATTCGGCAGTAGATTTGCCCGCGAGTATTAAAAGATATCAGGACACTTTAAAGTATGCTAGATCGAAAGTAGATTACGTAATAGGTTTAGGACTGTATATGTTGCCTTCAGACCTTCAGCTTAGGATAGGAACTATATCAAACTACAACAACAATATAGTGATTGCCGACCCTCAATTTCATATAGGCTACAATCCTACAATAAATACATTGAATACATTGAACACAACGAATGCAGTAAATACAGCGAATACAGTGAATACGGCGAATACGGTATTTACTGCTAGGCCTAATAATGAACCTTTAAGTTCGCCACCACTTCCGAGCTTACCAAGCTTGCCGGAACTGCCAGGCCTGCCGGTAATTGATCATGGGGTTTCGCGTCTAGCGCTTACAGGGGGTTTATTGTTTGCTGGGTTAATTGGGATTTACTATTTTAAGTAGCCAGAGTAATATTATTATAAACAAAGACCACAGATGCTCAGACGCCCAAACCACAACTTTAGAAGCAGTATTAAATATCCATGAAAATACAGAACCTAATATTCCTGGAAGTGCGTCTACAAGTTTGTCACCTAAGCGTTTCAATAAGTTAGCTATGCTTTGTAACGTCTTTTTAATCCAGTCTTTAACCGGACTGCCGCCAGGTCCACCAGGTACGCCAGGTCCACCGGCACTGATGCCTACGGTTCTAGTCAGTGCTAAGACTAGTGTGCTTATTGTCATCCCAACAGCTGTAAGAATGCTAAATATTGTAACACCTTGCTCTCTGAACAGTGTTTGAATTCTTTCTGCAAGTGTAGTGTCTTCGTGTAAAATTTTATGCACCGTTTCTTTTATTCTGGCGAAATTAGTTATTAATTTTTCTCTGTTTATGGATAAGGCTTCTAGCCTTGCAGCGCGTTCTGTGTAAAGGTCTGCGAGCCTCTTTTGGATCATCTGTTTTACCTCAATGCTTAAGTTGGCGTCATCAGCTTCTGCTAGTTTATTTTTTTGTTTTTCTATATGTTTGTCGAGCTCACCGAGCTTGGCTAAATTCATCATTGTCTCCCCTCTCACAGATTGTAAAGCTTTATCTAAGCCTTGAAGTTCACGCAGTGGCAATAATGGCGTGTCATTGATAGTTTCCATAACCTGATCAATATTGGTGTCCTCATTTGTTTGTAAGGTTTTTAAGGTTGTTAATTCTGTATTGACTTGTAACGCAGAGCTAGTTAAGTCAGTTAAGTCAGTTAAGTCTTGTAGTTCTATTTCTGAATTTGGTAACGATGCATCTATTCGTTGAAGTGAAGCTACTGCTTGGCGATGCAACGCTGGCACTCTATTATCGGAAAGCCCCAATGATCGTATTACAGTCACTGGGAGTTTAGTTTTCAAAGTAGACCACGCATAAAATTTGTCAGGATTCTTTGACATAGTTAACTGTACTCTCACTTTTTTACCGGATACAATAGTGTTTATAAACAAGTGATTATTTTTGTCTAGTTCGAAGTCGCTGGGACTAACATAATCAGGTAACTCGCGCCCGATGTAATTGTAAAATTTATTGATTTTTCTGGCTTTTTGGGTTTCAGTTACTTGACGTAATTCTTCTCCTATACTTGGTCTTGTTTGGCTCATGTCATCTCCTACCATTGAAAGCAGTGTGACGTCATGGTCTTCATTAGGTAAATCAGGTTTAAACACTTTATCCGGAGCTTCACCGCCTTCTGCCATTTTAAATATAATTTTTTTTTATCGCATTAAAAATGCAAAGCTACGGAAACTTGTTAGACCCTACACGCCGATTGAGGACGCCTTTAGGCATTAAAGGTGAGAAAAGCACAATAATCATTACAAACAATCCAAGCAGCATAGAGCCTAATCAGCTACTAACCATAAGATTTCCAAATTTAGGTCCTGATGATGTAATAGTTCCAGGCAGTCCTAAACTAGGATTTAAAATTAGTCTGAATTCTGACGACGATCCTAACAGAACCATAGTCAACAATCTAGGTAGAGCTATAATTAAAAGAATGGTTATTAAACTTGATGGGCGAGAAATCCAAAGTATCGATGACGCCGGTGTTTTGTTTTGTTACACAGATCTGTGGCTGAGTAAATATGAAAGGGAAGATTTAGTTGGTCAGGGGATTCAAGCCGCCAATGTGGCGAAACTTCGAATCAAAGCTGGCGATGCTGTCGCTTCTAACAAAGGTGACAATGCATTAGCTGCTGTATACAAAAACAGGTTTTATTTTCCACTCGATTTTGAACTGCTACACAGTCATCTGCCATTTCATCAAGGTTCATTTAACGATAGGCTGTCTTACGAAATTATTTTCAATGATTATTCTCAAGTAGTAATTAGTTCTGACAATAATGCTAGCAATACAATTACAGACATCGCGCTTGAATATGAAGTGGTCACTCACGCTGAACTCAGTAGGATGATCAGGGGCCAATATGACAAACTAGCAATTTATTATGATAGGATCGTTCGCTACAGACAGTTTAATAAAGATTTATTAGATGCACTCTGGACCATCAACATAAATTCACCTGCTCGAAGTTTTAAAGGTGTACTGTTGTTGTTTGTGAAAGAATCTAATTATAATCGTGACAGCGAAAATTTTATCAATCCTAATATTTCAAAAGCGTCTGTTGTGATTGAAGGTAAGCCTAATCAATTATTCGCGAATGGAATGATGGGATTTCAACAGTTTGATGAGATTAGGAAAATCTTGGGTGGAGGTAGATTACGGACTGACACTGTGGATTTGATTTCTAAAGATCTTCATGAGGCGCATGCGCGGCGGCGACTTTGTCACAGTGTCTCCTCGTCAAGTATTCTGAGTTTGCCGTTGTTTGTTTTTTTAAGTTCTTTCAAGTTATCTTTTTGTCAGCGTTATTTATAAGAACTTTGAGAGTGAAGTGGTTGATGTTTTGACTGTGTATGCTGTCCAGTATGAGCGGATCGAACGTCGACACGACTGCGAGCAACTGCGGTAGCAACAAAGATGGCGGCCGTCTGTTTACATACAGCCGTGATGAACTGATCGCCGTGCGCGATCGAATGAAAGAAGGTGGGAAATCCTTGTACATTAGCAACCGAATCAACACAGATTTGAAAGATTTTAGACCCAACACTATCTTACGCAGGAAGAGGGGAAGAAAGGGCGGTGCTCTTGCCACATTGAGGAGACGTTACACAAGACCCCCACTGCCTTCTATTGTAACTGCAAACGTTCGATCCTTGAAAAACAAAATGGATGAATTACGAGTACTCTGCAGATTTGACAGCGTGTTCCGTGAAGCTTGTCTGATGAATTTTTCAGAGACGTGGCTGAATAAAGAAGTAACGGACGATGAAGTGGCCATTGATGGATTCTCTGTGGTAAGGGGTGACAGATCTAGAGCACTTTCCGGCAGGGATGGCGGAGGAGGAGTCTGTCTCTACGTCAATAATAGATGGTGTACTGACTATACCGTTCATGAGACCACCTCAACACCAAATTATGACTTGTTGTGTGTATCACTGCGTCCTTTCTATTTACCGAGGGAGATATTCTCTAAGATTATAGTTTGTGTTGCATACGTGCCACTTTATGTGCTCTCTGAAAAGACTAAGACTGTAGCCAACAACATCGCTGCATCAGTGGCCTCCCTCCAGCTCAAATATCCAGATGCCCCTGTTCTCGTTATGGGGGATTTTAACGCCTGTAGACTAGACAGCGAAATGCCGTCACTACAGCAATATGTGACTTGTGCAACAAGGTGCAACAAAACCATAGACCTATGTTATGGTTCAATTCCCAATGCCTACTCTTGTGTTCCACTCCCTCACCTTGGTCGCTCAGATCACAACACAATTCACCTGATACCGAAGTACAAACAGCTTATTCGGCGTGAAAAGCCACGACTCATAACAGTACGCAAATGGTCTGCGGATGCAGTGGATTCCTTAAGGGGTTGCTTGGACTGCACTGAGTGGAGTATCTTGTATGATCCTATGGCCGACATTAATACCAACCTCGAAGTTATCACAGAATACATTAAATTCTGCCAGGATTCTATAATCCCACCTTGCAGCAAAAAAATATTTTCGAACACTAAACCCTGGTTTACTGCAGGCATCTACAACCTTTTGAAAAAAAAGAGAGCTGCTTTCTCCGAGGGTGATCTGATAAAGGTAAAAAGCTTGAATAATGAGGTGAGGTCTGCTATCAACAAGCAAATCGCAGATTTAAGCAAAAGGTGGAAGATGAATTTAGCTGTATGGACACGAGAGCAGCATTTCAACACCTCAAAATCATGATGAATAATGACTCCAACTCACCAGGTTCTGCTCTCCCCAGTGTGTCTGACCCCCTGTCCTTTGCCACTGACTTAAACAACTTCTACAACAGATTTGATACGAAGGACTTCTCAGTGGAGTGTTCTCGACTTATGAGCCAAGGTGCTGTGGTACCCCTTGGGGTCATGAGCAATCTTGCCACTGTAGATTGTTCAAACCTATAAAGGGAACAGTGAAAGCCACAGTTGAAAACCTGTCTTTCCTTTATAGGCAAGACAGATTCACTGCGGCAACAGTACCCCCGTTGGAGTGCCGGGGGTTTTCAGTATAAATAGTATCCCCTTTTTATGGAAATTTAGTGCTTTAAATTCCCACTGTCGCTGTCTTCCTCATTTACTCTTTCCTATTCCTGCTGTCCTTCACTCTGCTATACTATCTTCTTCTTCGCTAGATCAATGACCTACCTTTTTTCTTGAAAACTCTTCCTGGACAAGACTCCTTGTTTGTGTATGAGGTCTGTTGGATCAGCTTGGGAGTGTTGGATGCTTTCTGCCGGGTGGTCACTAGGGCTTCCTATGATTGTACTATTTAGCACTATAGGCATTTTATATGTATGTGTTTCATTGATGATTTATAATGATGTTTGTATTCTATTTTGTTTTTGTAACCGGGGTGTTTGCGTAGTTGAGGTCAACCCTCAGCCATCCCCCGCGTGGGATGTCTTTATTGTAAAGTGACTGGCCGGTGGAGGGCATTCAATTTTCCCACTGGGGTTGTTTCAGCAGATCTTTTATGCGGATCGGGGGTTGTCCGGTCCTGATTTGGCTCGGAAGAGTCCGCTGGACCTAAAGCAACAATAAATAAATAAATAAATAAATAAATAAATAAAAGGTGCTGTGGTGGAGGGCGCAGTGAGCATCACAGAGGAGGAAGTTCGAGCCCAGTTCAGAAAAGTAAAGTCGAAGAAAGCTGCAGGCCTGGATGGTATATCTGCAAAGCTTCTCACTACTTGTGCTGATTCTTTGGCCCCCGCTTTCCTTCCCCTCTTTCAGAAGTCGGTGGACTCTGGTACGATTCCCATCTTATGGAAATCCTCCCTTATTGTCCCCATCCCCAAAAAGTCCAAACCCACACAGATGAAAGACTACCGCCCAGTTGCTTTAACACCACTTCCTATGAAATGTTTGGAGAAAATAGTCCTCCGGAATCTTTTACCATTTGTCCAGCATAAACTTGACCCCCTTCAATTTGCATATCGCCCCGGCCGAGGTGTCGAAGATGCCATTGCCACACTCTTGCACAAAATATTGAAACATTTGGAGACTCCAGGCAACTACGCACGAATCCTCTTCGCCGATTTCTCCTCAGCATTTAACACGATGCAGCGTCACATCCTGGTTGGGAAGCTCCAGCAGCTGAATGTCCCCTCTTCCATTGTCCGTTGGGTGTTGAACTTCTTGTCCAACAGGCGTCAGCGGGTCAGAGTAGCAGACGCAGTCTCTCCAGAACTAGTAACAAATACTGGAGCGCCCCAAGGCTGTGTACTGAGCCCTCTTTTGTACATAACTTATACGAATGACTGCAGGTGCAGTGAGGAAAACTGTTCTTGCGTAAAATTTGCAGATGACTCTGCGGTTCTGGGCTTGATTTCTGACGCAGAGTCAGAACACAGGTATAAGGAAGAAGTGAACAGGTTTGCTGAGTGGTGTACGGAGCACCATCTGGAACTCAATGTTACCAAAACCAAAGAGCTGGTTGTGGATCCTCGGAGAGATGCAGCGCCTGTTGCCCCCCTGACCATAAGCCAAGAGTCGGTAGAGGTGGTGCAGTCGATGCGGTACCTTGGCCTCACCCTGGACTCCCAGCTCTCATTCAAGGAGCATGTGGCTGACACGCAAAAGAGGAGTCAGCAGAGGTTGTATGTGCTGAGGAGACTGCGGTCCTTTGATGTTGCCCCCAAACTTCTGTTGAATCTCTATCTTAGCATTGTTGAGCCCCTTCTCACATATTGCGGTATGATCTTTTTTCCATCCTTGTGTGTCTCTGAGAAAAACAAGCTTCTCAAAGTCTCTAAAACCGCGTCTAAGATTATCAATTTCCCCGTACCTTCCATAACAGAGATCACAGAGAAGGCAATACTCCGAAAGGCACATGCGATCTCTGCAGATCCATCTCATCCACTTCATGGGGAGTTTAAGCCGCTTCCGTCAGGCAGGAGGTTCAGAGTACCCCTTTGCCGCAAGGTAAAATACAAACTCTCATTTGTTCCAAATGCCATTAACAGACTGAATCAAAGGTCTGGGAGCTCTGCATCATCATCATCGTCATCATCCTCTCGAGGATGCACTCAATAGAGAGATGAGGATGGCCCGCCCTACACCCCAGAATGTATGGTGATGGATGAAGCAATCCAGTGTGCGTTGAGGCCGATGTAATATTATATTACACATCAGAGAAAAAAAACACAAAACAACAACAATACTAGTAACATAGATAAATCACTAAAGAAATAACTAAATAAATGGATAATAGGAGTGTGTGGTGGGTGTGCAGTGAAGGGAGGTATGAAGGGTTCTTGTTGTCCTATCCTATCCTATCCTGTCCCGTAACCCGAAGGTCGTAGGGGCACCACAGATGATCGTTTAACCAGCATACTCCATCTTTCTCTGTCCTCAGCAGCCCTGATGGCTTCGCTCAACCAGTCCATTCTCGAATGTTGTCCTCCCACCTCTTTTTCGGTCTCCCTCTTCTTCTACCTCCTTGCACTGTGCCTTGCAGAATAGTCTTTGCAAGGCCTGATGATCTGGTGACGTGGCCATACCACCGAAGTTTCCGTTTCTTCACCACTGTTAGCAGGTCATCGTGTTGTCCAATGGCTTGTGTGATGGTCTGTCGGACTTCGTCGTTGGTGATGTGTTGGGTATAGGAAATGCCCAAAAGTCTTCTGTAGCACCTCATCTCCATGCTTTGTATTCTTCGTTGGAGATCTGCTGTGAGGGTCCATGCTTCGCAAGCATATAGGAAGATGGAGATGACAAGGGAGCGCAGCAGTCTTACTTTGGAATGTAGACTGATGGTCCTGTCTTTCCAAATGGGCTTCAACCTTGTCAGGGCAGCAGTTGTTTGTGCGATCCTGGAGAGGACTTCCTGTCGGGACCCATTGTCTGATACAATGGCTCCTAAATATTTGAAGCTATGCACTGTGTCGAGGGATTGGCCTTGTTCTTGTTGTATTAACAATGTATACACTCCCACAATATATGTATATGCGTATATGTATGGATATGCATGTATGTGTGAATATGTATGTATGTATATGTATGTATATGTGTATGTATGTGTGTATGTATATGTGTATGTGTGTATATGTATACATGTATGTGTTTATGTATGTGTGTATATATGTATATATGTGTATGTGTATACGAATAATATAATATAATATAATAATATAATATATATAATATAATATATAATAATATAATATATAATATATAATAATATAATATATATAATAATATAATATATAATATATAATATATGAGTGTGTACATGCATGCGTGTGTATATATGTGTGTGTATATACATGTATATATGTGTGGGTGTATTATGTGTGTGTATATATGTGTGTGTGTGTATGCGTGTGTATATAAGCATACCGTGTGTGTGGGTTTGTGTGTGTGGGGGGGGAGAGGAGACTGTATTCAGTAACGATGGAGGGGTGTTCTAATGTCTTGTTGTATTATTATTCTTTTCTTTTTGTCATGTGTGCACTGTGACATAACAAATTTTCCCATGTTTTTTGTGGAATAAAGATTTCTTGACTTGACTATCTTCATTTGCATGACACGCGACTGCAAGATTATCTTGTGAATAAGTTTGCGTTGTGGTTAGACTTTCGAACCATACCCACCAATGAACTTCATGGATCTGGAAGAAGAATTGAAAACGGAACAGATGGTATAACAATTGAATTGCATAGGGAAGCAAGTGCTAGGTCAGAATCAGTTACAGTATACATGTATATAATTATGGATGCTCAGCTAAACATTGAAAATGGAAGATTAAAAGATTTAGTATATTAAAAATGACCTCTTTGTTACCTCGTGATCCTCATTGCGGAATGATCGTTGGCATGACGTCATGCGGAAAGACCGTCTTTGTTCTGGATTTGTTAGAAAAATATTACGCAGGCCACTTTGATTATATTATATAGTAATTTTTTGCCCGACTGTTCAATATAATAAAACTTACTTAGAACGTTCATTTGTATGGACAGATGAAAATATCTTTGTTGTAAATCCCAATGGCAAGCTCAATGAGCATTTAACGTATTTTTACAATATGTTTCAAAATGAGGGTAATATTCTTTTTCTAATCGATGATTGCAGTGCAGAAAAAGATATTGTATTAAAACGGAACGTATTGAGCAAGCTAGCTTTCAGTGGGCGTCATGTGGGAATAAATGTGTGGCTAATCACGCAGAAGTATAACTCGATTTTAAAGGATTTTAGAGAACAAGTGAAATTTGTTTGCCTGTTTTATTGTAAAGACCGTGACAGCTTTGATAACTGTTTAAAAGAAAATGACGTAATTGAATCAAAAGAGGAAAGAATTAAATTAAAAGAGCAACTAAAGAAAGGCAGACATTTTAAACTATTATTAAAAACTGACCAACCAACATAAAATACTTATGTAAGTAAGTAAGTTTTTTTTATAATTTAATTATTGTAAGTTATAAGTTCTTTTAAAAGTCGACTTAATTAAGTTAGATGTAAGTCACTAGTTTCCATGTAAACTAATGGTAAGTAAAAAAAAAGGTTGAAGGGAAGTTCTTTTATAATTCAGTTAAAGTTCTTTTATAATTCACTTAAAGTTGAACCTTGCGGATCTTACAAATAAAATTTTCCCACAATCTTTCGAAGTAAAATGTATATGGTAGTAAAAGGGTTTTATTATACATTTTCTTAATTAGAAAATCTTAATGGCTCTGTGTCTGGTGGAACAATCTGAAGTTCTTCTTTTACAAAATTTCTTTGTGGTGTTCTACGATCGCTTCTCGGTCTTAAATAATATACGGGCGGATCAGTAGATAATGCTCTGTCAACTTCATAAACGCTTAATGACCAAATTGGGTCTGTAGCTCGTCTTCTAGTGTCATTAGCAACTTCTCCAGGCTGATAAAGGTATCTAACAGTTTTGTTCATCAAAGTTAGATCCGGCTGACCAGGCTTTGAAGCAGTAACAACAATCTGTTTCTTTTTAATAGCCTCAACTGGTTTTAATCCTGTAACTCTGGTTGGTTCTGAATTCATTTCCCTTAAAACTCGAGGCAGCCTAACAACCCATTCTGTATTAGTGGTTTCAGTAAACAACTCCTTTGAATACTGATAAGTGAATAATCTTTCTGCCAGTTGCCGATTAAAGTTTTCTACAATACCCTGCGATCTGTGTAATCCAACAACTCCTCTTCTAACAGTTACATTATGTTTTAACAAAAGCTGGTTAACAGCTCCTTTGAATTCAGACCCTTCATCGCATTGAATAAGTCTATGGAACCTTAGAGGCCCTCTTGAATAAATCGCATTTAAGGCTTGAGCGACCTCAGCTGAATTTTTTGTCCTAAGAGCATGCGCGTCTTTAAACCTGGTAGCTATATCAATAACAGTAAGGGCATACCTGTATTTCTTTCTATATATTTTGTCATGGGGAAGATATAACAAATCTATTTGGTGTGTGTCATTTGGTCTTGAGTTTTCAAATTTTGGTCTTATTATTTTCTTCGGGGGTGGAAGATAGATTTGCCATACAGCTTGCTTCGATAACCATTGTTTAACTGTGTTTGCTGACAAGCCGGTCTTTTCTACTAGTTTATTAACTGCCATCATCCCTTTCCAATATCCGGATTGAGAATAATATAATCTAGACAAACGTGAAGTCATATTTTATTTAGATTTATATTTTTGTTTAACGAGGTAATAAACTACTGTTATTCCAAACACAATTAAAATTAATTCTCCGGTCTCTGACATTGTAGGTGCAATGTTAGGTGTGTAGTAATCAGATAACATTGGCTGCTTTAATGAAGGTAGTGTTGTGCCGGTGAATAAATAATATTGGTGCAAAGCTTCATCAACGTCTTCGAATGTTTTATCAGCATGACCTTCTTCTTTCAATCTTTTATTAACAAAATCAAGCTGCATTAGTCTGTTTTTCTCGTATTCGGCCTGATCTTGTTGTAATTTTTCCATTGCTAAGTTATGCCGTTTTGATTCTTCTTTACTGTCCAGTTTTGAAAACAAATAATTTGATCCTGAAAAGGCTAAGGCATTTACAGCAGCAGAACCAAGCACCATTGCAGCACCAGCCATTTTTTAATTTAGTTTTTTATTTTATTTGTATTTAAAATGAATTGTGATGACTTGTTAATGCAAGAAGCTATTAATGTTACAGTTACAGGTGTTGACAATGAGAAAAGAGACAGGCTGGTTGCATTAGTAGCTTCCGGAAAGTCAAAGTATTATCTCGGTGTTGACTTAACTACTGAACAAGTGCAAAGACTGAGGCCAGAAGACATCATTATATTACATAATAAATATGATAAAGTTCTCGGCGCTTTAATGGTTAAAAGTTTAGGGCGTTCGATTGTGAAGTTATATACCAAAGCTGTGTCGGCCTTTGTTACTTTAGATTGTGAGAATGATTTATTTGATGATTTGATTAAAGATCCAGTTATTGTTAATGGGATTAGTGAGGCATCAAGAAATTTGTATTATAAGTTTGGAAGCTTGTTGACCCCATTTTCAGCCGGGCTAATTACTTTTCAACACATAAATTTCTCTGCTATTAAAAATGGACTCTTCCAATCAGGAGATGGAAACGGAGATGGAGGTGAAGAATTCGGAGAATCAACAGAACCCAGTGACAGTCACTAAACAAAAGAGTCTGGGAAGAATTGCAGCTGGAAAGAAGTTAGCAGAATTTAACAAGTTACATAGATGGAACAAACAAACAAAAGCAAACATATTAACAAAAAAGGAATCACCAAAAGAAGAAACAATAACGCAACAAACATTAACAACAAACAAAGAACCAATACAACCAATACAACCAGTACAATCTTCAAATAACATATATTATTTATGTATAGCTGGTGTAGTGGGTGCAAGTGGGTACATAATATATAAATACCGCCAAGGAAAAAATAAACAGAAACCCCCAAAACCACTTGTAAAAAAAGAAATTGAATCATCTCCATCATTGAAGCCATCATTAGATGTGTTTTCAATGCAGTAATAATTTATTATTATTTTTTTTATTATATATAAAAATGAGTGTACCATATGAACAAACAATTGTTAATCTTGGATACCATAGTGTTGTCTTAGTGGGCTTAAATACAGCTTACGCTATGATTGCAAAATCTCTTTTAAAAATGAAACCTATTGAATTGGGGAAAATGGATCTTTCAAATGCTGGTAAACTGGTTGGTATCTTTTCATTATCGTTATTTACTCGGGACTATCTTGTTAAACAAAAGATCATTCCAGCAGATATTAATGTGTAATGTTATAACCATAATGTAGTGTATTTTTTAAAAAAGAAGGGTTGTAATTTTTTTTGTTTTAACCAAAGACGCAAGATATACGAATATATATTATATTTAGCAAATGCCGGATTCCCAGAGTGTTTTGGAGCGCTTTTTAAAAAGCTCATAAAAGGCAATAAAAGGGTGTCAGAAAAACATGGGGCGTTTAACTCCCATTATTGCTATCTCTGGAATTGCCTGTAAGTATAGAACTGCTGCCAGTTTTTAAAAAAAAATGTGTGTGCATTTGTTGCACCTAATTGGCTGCAAAATCTGTTTGATGCTATAGCCAATAGTCTTGTTGAAGAAATAGAAAAAGAATAAACAAACTAAATAAAATAATATAAACAAACAAAAAAAACAAACACAAATGAAAAGTAATGATAGCTCAGCTTTAGCATGAGTTTTTTTTTTCGAAATAACTTTTGTGAGTGTGTTTGTGTGTGTGTGTGTGTGCGTGTGTACACGCATTTGTATGTGTGTGTGTGTCGCACGTGTGTGCTTGCAGGCTGCATTCAACATCATCACGTACTCCATCGAGCCTGATTACGACAAGCGGAGTGACTTTTTCTTCAGAATGGATCCTGCCATCTCTGGACGCATGCTGCTCAATGCTAGCTTGACTACCACCCCTACCAGTGTTTTCTTGGTGAGTTTGTTTGATCTTAGGTGCTAACATATTGATTTGTACTGCTGTGGTGAATTGGCCTCGAATAAAACTCCAATGATCTTCAAGTGTCAGTTCCAGTATGACATTTGATATCTTTACAGCTAAAAAGCACACAAATAGTCTACTGTTATATGCCACACTAGAAAAATAATTTGCTATGAGGCAATGATCTAAAGGGATGATTTTAAAAAAAAATATATATATATATAGATATGAGCAAGAAATGAAAATTAGGACATTTAGACATAGCAAACTTTCAGGAACATATCTACCATGTTTGTACATTTCTTTACTTGTATGTGTGGGAGTAAGTGAATGAGTATGGACACTTTGACTAATAGTTGTTAGGAAAGGGCTACATAAATATTATAATTAATTACTTGTTACAAAATCTCGATGACTCTTACAGGTGGTCACACCCTTAAAAGACCCTCACCATTATCATCCTTTCAAATGTCAACGCGATTGTTAAATTTCTGTGTTATCTTTGCAGGTCAGAGTGCTGGCTGAGGACAACGGCCTGCCTCGGCGACAGGGCTATGCATTGGTGTACGTTTATGTCATTCGCAACTTCCAGATCCCAGTCTGGGACTTAGGGACCTTCAATCAAACCATCCCTGAGACGCAGAGTATTGGCCAAGTCTTTTACACTGTCACTATCCGTGACGCTGACCTGCAGGTAAATTTGTTAAAGTGATCATTCTCTTCTCTTTTTTTACTGTTGTCTTTCCATTTAGTAAAAATTGGGGTCCTGTGTGAGAAACAATCTGCAACTCTTTACACAAGTTTGGCGTGAAGTCCGGAATGACATCATTTCTGTGAGTGAGAAAGGAAAAACACTTTGCAAAGGCATTGGAAGTTTCTGACTGATAGTCTTTGTTTGCTATTATCCATATCCCAGGTTTGCCTTTCATTGTTGAAGGAACCCCTGGCAGTTATTAGCAAGGAGCTCCAACTAGAATGCCAAGATTGGCCAAGATGCGCGCCACAACTGGGGAACACATGTGGACCCCACTGCAACAACGAGACAAATGACAGGAGTTTGCCAAATACAACAATTCTATACTGGCAAACACGCTTGGTCTCCACAAAAAGTCCAGACGATGAACATGGCACAGTCCCAGCTGGGAGGATCACAACCAGATTGACTATATCATGGTCAAGACATGCTTCAGATCAATTATCAACATTGGCAGGACATGTACTTTTCCAGGAGCAGACATCTGAAGTGACCATGATCCAGGGTTGCCAACCACTACGGAATTTCCGGAGTTTACTCCGGAAATGAATACGCGGCTACGGAGCTACGGAAATCGAAAATTTACTACGGAAAGTCAATTTTCGACGATAATATAACAGTTTTAACGAGTTTTATTGAGCGCCTGTGCCTCCCGTTAGCACTTCAAGGTCACGGTCATTCGGTTTACGTGCACGGTGTAATAGATCACGCTCCCAGTGCATGTTAGGAAATTCGACCAATCACCGTGAAGTGGTTTTGCAAACGGCCAATCGGTGCACAAAACCTCGACCTTTTTGTGACACTTTCGTTTCCGGGTCACGTTCTACAGCGCGAGAAAAAAAGTTTGTGTGCGGCGTATTTTGAATCCATGATGCCAAAAAGAAAGAAAACTAGCGATGAAAGCCCAGAAAAAAAGAAGAGGACAGCAAATCAAGAGTACAGGAAAGAATATTCTGAAAAATGTCCGTGCATCACTGCGTCATCGAGATCAAAACACAGCGTGTATTATACAGGTGCTTGTCAAATTTTAGCATTCAACATGGCGGCTTCCACGATGTGACGCGACAAGTCAATGAATGTCACAAAAGTCGTTGCCCTGAAAAAAAAGTTAGTCGCTGTTCAGTCGGTAGCCACCTTCTTCAAGCCTCAATAATCGTGCTCACGACCTTCTGCGGTCACTCGTTAACGACCTTTGTTGCAGACTGTGCATGTCTTCGTTAAAAAAAAATGCTACTGAAATTTAATGTGATACTGAAATGAATTTTCTACTGAAAACTTTTGGGTTGGCAACTCTGAATGATGATGTTTTTCTGGCTCCACTTAAAGAAAGTAAACACAGCAAAGTGGATGAAATTCGACCTGGACAAACTGCAAGACATGGAGGTGGCAGAAATAATATTGCACCACTGCTCATTTTGGGAAGTAGATGGAGACCTCCTTCAACTCAGCTGGGAGATCCTTGTGTGGAATGAACTTTTGGAGTATCACAATGAACTTTTGGACCTGTGTAATAAAGAAAGAGGAAATGATGTGAAGACAAATGTTAAGGTCTCCATGAAGCAAATCTGGCATATGCCACAGAAAAGAATTGATGGAGATAGTGTATTTTAGAGAGTTCTAGCATGTCCACTAAGAGAGAAGAAGATTATCCCAATTGCAAGAAGAAGTTGAGGCAGCAGTGCAAAGAAGAGGAAGATAGAGTGGACAACATACCCGCGGGAATTGCTTCAAGCAGGAGGAGAAGCAATGATTGACGCCCTCACCATTATTTGTAATCTGGCAGAGTGGGGAGTGGCCTACATGGACTCAGTCACTTTTCATCATCTTCAAAAAAGGAAGTATTGTGTGATCAGATCATCATCAGCAAGGGTCCTTGAAAAGATAATTGATTTAGCTGAAGATAGGATTATAAGTGATGAAGATTTTTCAGAATAATCTGCGAGAAATGGTTGCATATTTTTTGTTATCTGTGTGTTTGGTTGGTTGGTGATTTTTTTGGTTCTTTTGAGGTTGAGAGGTGGTGTTGCAGTGTGTTTTTTTGTTTTGAATTTTGGTGTTTGATTTGTTTTTTTGTTTTGTCTGGATTTCATTTAGGCTTGGGAATCTTTTTTTGGTTTTGTTGGGTTTGGCTGGAGAGGAACAAGAACAATTGCTGTGGTGGTTGGGTTGATTGATCTGGAGGCTTTGGAATGGAAATACGTGAATGATGAGAAAAACACAATCAAGGACAAAATCCAAGGCAATCCCTCAAACAGTGAAGCTTCAATATTAGGATGTATCGACAATGGGTCCCGACAGGAAATTCACCAGGATCGCACAAATGTAAAGGGATGATGATGATGTTGTTGTGATTGAAATATTTGTAAGGGATATTTAGGGCGCAGAGAGGGGTTGAAGGTTTGGATGACAATCAATCTACTTTCCGGTAAGGCTGCTGCTGTTTGTCATCTCCATCTTGCTTGTGAATGGAAACAGATCTACAAAGAAACGAAGAGAATAAGATTTCTGAGATTTACATACTCAGCATTTCCTATAACAAAGACATCACATTTAATCAGACCATATTGACATTGGACAATATGATATTGAGGTGACATAAAGAGAAACTGAAAACATTAAATGACATCAGGCATGCAAATGACAGAGAACAGGAGGTTGGGAGGAAGACAGAAGGAGAGGATGAGGAAGAAGAGAGATGATAGACAACATTAAAGATGAGACGTGTTTGATACAAGTGGTGGATTGGTTAAGATAGAATGATCGAGTTAAGGATAGAAATGCATGGTTGGTACAGGAGAAACTCGGTATGTGGATGAATGTGATGAATTTGACGGATTCACTTAATGATTATGGTATGCGACAACTCGTATGCGACCGACCGTGTCTTAAGCCCTTTATACTCTTAGGGCAATTTAAAAGAGATCAGTTAATTTGCTGTCTGTTCTTCTGTTTTTTATTTCCGGTTCGCAAATAATGGACATTACTCGCCTACACTGGCTGTCAAAATTGCGTCGCGCAAGCAACGTTTTGAGTTTGGCAGAGAGAATGATTGAAAGTTTAGTCTATTGGTTTTTTGATTGGAAGTTTAGCTTTCATAAAGGATAAGGAATCTGTGAAACAGATGGGAGAGTGGGGGAGAAAAGGGAAAAACTGAGATCTTCTGCACTGACAGACTTGGATGGGTCTGGCAGTGGTTCGACTGTTTTCTATTTTTGAAGTTGTGAATAAAAGACAAAGCTAAAAATGAAACATGTTTTACAGTTTCCTTTGTCAGAATACATGCTGGTGAGTGTGAAAAAATACTTGGGGTATAAGAACCTCTATTATAAGACGTTTTTTCTCAGATTTTGGACGGTCGTATACCGGAGGTTCCACTGTATTGAAATACAGTTTTTGCTACTTTTTTGTTGTAGTATTTTTGTTTAGTAGTTTTGTTTAAATAAATTGTTAACAGTTTTTTGTTTTACCCCCCACCATTGAATGGGTGGACTTATCTCTCACTGCTCGTGTTAATTTATATTTTCTAAATGTCCACTGGTAAAACTTCCTTATATTTTAACATAAATTGACTGCACAGGAAAAGTGCATTTGCAGCAATTTAGTTGCTGTTGTGTTATAATATCATGTGATGTATGTTTTATTTTTTTCAGCCACCAAACAACTACGTGGACTGCTTGCTGATAGGCAGTACAGAGGCACTGAGCTACTTTGAGGTCAGCAACACTGGCAGCACTAATGGGGTCAACACCTGTGGGATCAAAGTTCGCTACCCTCTGACATCTGACCCAAATAAACCTGCATTTTACACTGTGAGTTTCAGATTGTGCCGTTTCATTATTTTATTTTATTTTATTTTTATAGAAACCCTCTGTTGAAAAGAGAGATGTTAATGGTCTGCCAGAATGTCTCTCTGTCTCAGTCTCTGTCTGTCTCTATCTGTCTGTCTCTATCTGTCTGTCTCTCTCTCTGTCTCTGTCTCTCTCTGTCTCTCTGTCTCTCTGTGCAAGCTAAACATCTCCACCAGCGACCCGTCTTTAGCCGACATTATGGTCAAGTTGAACGACATGGACACCTCGGTGAACGGAAAACTGGACGACGTGAAGGCGGACATGCAAGCGATTAGAGACAACGTTGGCAAATTACAAGAAGAAATGAGCGAGCTAAAAGAACAGGTCAGTGATTTGCAGACAGAAAATGTTTCGCTTAGAGAACATGTTGAGAAATTGATGAATTGTGTCAGTACCCTGGAAAAACAATCAGACGATCAAGAAAACAGGTCCAGAAGAAATAATTTGTTGATTTATGGGCTGAACAAAGAGAATGGTGAAACAAACAAAGACTGTGAAGAGAGATTGAGAGAATTGTGTACTGATAAATTGGAATTGGCTGAGGATATTGTTTTTGATAGAGTGCATCGTGTGGGCTCCCACCCCAACTCCCCCATCATTGCAAAGTTTGCTTTCTACAAACAAAAGATTGCTATTTTAAAAGCTAAACAGAAACTGAAAGGGACAACTATATTCATTGGGGAGGATTTTTCCAAAGGAGTCAGAGAAATCAGGAAGAAACTGGCCAGCATTATGAAGGAGAAGAAAGCGACTGGGCAAAATGTGTCAATGATTTTTGATCACTTGATGATTGATGGAAAGAGATATTTTCTGGCGACTGATGGTATGAGTGTGGTTGAGGGAGAGGTGGGGCAGAAATAGGGTTGTGGCCGCCCCGCACATTGTCAAAAACTGCATGTACTGTGTAATTGTGTAAACTGTTACGATAAAGGAAATTGCCATGATTTTTTAAACTCCAGTGTTGATTTACCTGTCGCTGCCAAGTGTTTGGGGTACAACCGTACTAGTAATGAGGACAATTGCACTGTCAGTTTAGAATATAGGCCTAACATGAGTACTGTTTGTCCTCGCCAAGCCTTTTGCTGCTGCATGCTCCACGAATCTCTCTTTGGTGCGGCTGGGTCAGAGGTCAATGACAGTGAGTCTATAGCCACACCCCCTAGTACTGGCAGTTTAGATGATGCTTCTGATGTTTGTGCAAATAGTGTAAATAAAGAAAATGTCGGCAAAAGGTTTTCTTTTTTGACGTGGAATGTTGATGGTTTGTGGTCGAAGTTATTCGATCCTGACTTTGTTACTTTTGTTTCTACTTTTGACTTTGTTTGTTTGGTGGAAACTTTTCTTTATAATGTAAATCTTGACGTTTTTGTAAAGCGTGGCTTTACTGTCTTTTCTCTACCCGCAGTGAAGCTTTCAGATGGTGGAAGACCGTCAGGAGGTGTTGTCTGTTTAATTAAAAATGAATTTGTGACTTTTGTTAAAAAATTGGATGTAAATATTGGACATACGCTCATATTTATTGTGGATAAAAGTCTTTTTGGATTATCTAAAGATGTTTTGTATGTTTGTTCTTATACGCCACCTGAAGGTTCACGTTTTTATTCTTATTTAGGGGTAGATGGAGATGGTGTTGTCTCTTTAGAAAATTGTATATCTGATATTTTTCTTGATAATGATCTATTTACAATTGTTTGTGGTGATCTCAATGCAAGAACAAGTAATATTTCTCAACGTATTAATCAAGATCAAGATTTGTTTAAGTTATCACATAAGAGTGAGTCGGTTTTGGGTAAAAGGTGTTCGCAGGATAAAACACTAAATAGTTTTGGGAAATCGCTATTAAATATGTGTACTTCTTTGAATCTGTCTATATTAAATGGTATGTGTCATGGTGACCTTGAAGGTTACTACACGTACATTTGTGACTTTGGTAGCAGTGTTATTGATTATTTTCTAATTTCTTGTGATCTTTTCGCTATTTTGTGTAATGCTTGTTCTTTGAATGTATTGGATAGATCAGAATCGAAGCATATGCCTGTGTCTTTGTCTGTTCTTTTTCCAAATGAAAATCATTGTGCGAAAGCGCTCTCTAATAAGTCAATTTTTATTGAGAAATTTTGTTGGAATTTAAATAACGCCGCTCAGTTTAGTGATGCTGCTCTTAGTAAAAATGCTAGCTTGATGTTAAATGAGGCTTTAGAATTAGTTGATGTGGATGTAAATTTAGCACTTAATAAATTTAATGAATGTATTACAGAAATATCAGCCTGTATGAAGAAACGTGTGTGCGTAAATGGGAGAGGGAAACAGCAGGACTGGTTTGATGCGCAGTGTAGCATTACGAGGAGAAGTGTGCGCGCTTTACTGAAAAAATATCGCCGCACGTTAAAGGATTATGATCGGGCAGCCTATTGTAAAACAAGAAGAGAATATAAAAACTTGCTTTTTTGCAAGAAGAAGAATTTTAATATGATGATGATAGGAAAACTGGTAGAGTCTGTAAATAATCAAAAAGAGTTTTGGGACACTGTTCATAATATTATTCCAAAAAAGAGAAGAATTGATAACCAGATTTCTGTTGAAGAATGGTTTAACCATTTTAAAATGTTACTTGAAAAAGATAATTTTCTGTTTGAGTCAGAGGAATTAAACACTAGTGGTAGTGGTGGTGATGATGATGATGAAGCTAGTTTAAATAGGCCTATAACGGAGGAAGAGATACTGTTAGCGCTTCAGAAGTTAAAACCTAAAAAAGCTGCAGGGCCAGACGGGTTAATAGGTGAATTGTTAAAATACGCAACCAGACTTGCTGTCCCCTTTTTCCATAAATTTATAAATAAATTATTTGATAACGGTATTTATCCTGATAGTTGGTGCGAGTCTATCATATTACCTTTGTTTAAAAAAGGAGATGTAAATAAACCAGGGAATTACCGTGGAATTAGTCTATGTAATATAAGTAGTAAAGTGTATGGTTTTATTATTAATAAACGCTTGCAGTCATGGGTTGAGGAAAATGATATCACCGGGGAATTTCAGGCAGGCTTTAAAAAAGGTTATTCTACAGTTGATCATCTCTACACCCTTCTTGCATGTGTTCAAAAACAGTTTTGTTTAAATAGAAAACTTTATGTGGCTTTTATTGATTTTGAAAAATGTTTTGACAATATTAACAGAAATTTACTGTGGCCTATATTACTGAAGAATGGTATTAAAGGGAAAATATTTCGTTGCATAAAAAGCATGTACTTAAGAGTTAAGGCGAGAGTGATGTGTGGTGGTAGTGAATTTACTCAGTGTGTTAATTGTAATTTTGGAGTGAAACAAGGAGATATATGTAGCCCAATTTTGTTTTCGATATTTATCAATGAGTTAACCTTAGAAGTTATTAGTAATGGCCGGCATGGTGTAACGGTTTCACTAGAAGCTTTTGAATTGTTTATTCTCTTGTTAGCTGATGACGTTGTACTCTTGTCTGAATCTATTGTAGGTCTACAAACACAGTTAAACAGTTTGCAAAGAGCAGCTTGTGCACTTAATTTAAAAGTTAATTTGGAGAAAAGTAATATTGTAGTCTTCAGAAAAGGAGGATATTTGGCTGCCAGGGAAAGATGGGTTTATAATAGTGAAATAATGCCAATTGTAAATGTATATAAATATTTAGGAATTTATTTTTCAACCCGTCTTAGTTTTGTTTCTGCATGTCGTGATTTAGCTAGTAAAGGCAAAAGAGCATTGTTATCTATCATGTCCAGACTAAGGGTTTTTAATAATCATTCTGTTGATGTTTTTCTTAAATTGTTTGATGCACAAATACAACCTATCATGCTTTATGGGTCTGAAATCTGGGGATTAGATAAAGCTGCTAATTATTGTGAAAAAACACATTTATACGGTTTGAAAAAGTTTTTGTGGGTTGATTTGCGTACTCCCAATGACTGTATTTATAGAGAGCTGAACAGATACCCAATAACTATTAATTCATGTGTTAATTGCATTCGTTATTGGTTTAAGTTATTACAGATGGACAATAGTAGACTTCCTAATAAAGCCTATTTGATGTTATATAATCTAGATAGTAAAGGAAAAATAAATTGGGTATCAAATGTGCGTTTATTTTTGCTACAGAACGGTTTTGGTGATGTATGGTATAATCAAGGTGTTGGAAACGTGAATGTTTTTATACGTGTGTTGAGAGAACGACTGATTGATTGTAGATGGCAAAATTGGAATGAACATGTAAATGAAAGTGATCGCTTTAGTATGTACACTAGATTTTGTGCTTCCACATATTGTATTCCTAGATATTTGCAACTTGGTTTAGATAAATATTTAACATTTATTATGACAAAATTTAGGTTTGGTATATCTGATTTATTCGTGCACTTTTATAGGTACAGGCCTCATACACCAAATAATCTTCTATGTCCTTTGTGTAAAACAGCGGAAGATAATGAATTACACTTTGTATTTTGTTGCCC
Source organism: Oncomelania hupensis (assembly GCA_036898135.1). Taxonomy (NCBI): domain Eukaryota; kingdom Metazoa; phylum Mollusca; class Gastropoda; order Littorinimorpha; family Pomatiopsidae; genus Oncomelania; species Oncomelania hupensis. The sequence goes on along the minus strand of CM072520.1, from coordinate 9,621,343 downwards.
AAATCTGGATGATTTAAGAAAAGAATTTATTCCAGCTAAATACTATAGAGCACCAAGCGCTTTTCATCTATCTTTATTGTTCACTACTACTAATGACGTTGTTGTACGAAAATTATGCTTTTTTATATACAAAGCCTTTAAATTACGTGAAATTGTCAGGTCTTGATATTTTGATGCCTTCTTTCCGCTCATTAATTTGTTGATTTGTTTGTATTTGTTTACACACCCCTTCCAAGAGGGGCTATGGCCTTTTATGGAATAAACTCGTTCGTTCGTTCGTTCTGTCTCTCTGTCTCTCTGTCTCTCTCTCTCTCTCTCTCTCTCTCTCTCTCTCTCTCTCTCTCTCTCTCCTCTTTGTCTCTCTGCCTCTCACTTTTGCTCTTTCCCTCTGTCTTTCACCCACTTTACCTCTGTTTCTCATACTTTCTTTTAGTAAGATTTGATTCTGCAGTCTATGTTCAATATTCTGTTTTTATTTGCAGCTGGTTCTGAGGGGTCGAGATGGTGGTTTCCCAACACTGCAATCTGTGAACCTGACTGGCACCATCTATGTCACCCACAACAACAACCCACCCAACTTTGTAAATGATACATACGAAAGCATCGTTTATCCCAATGCCACCGAGAACAACATTCTTCAAAGAGTGTTGGCCACTGATACTGACCCTGCTGTGAGTCCAGTGGTCTTTTGTGTGTGCTTTTCTTGACTTCTTCTGTTTAATGTATAAAGTCTTGTCTCAAGCAACAGTCCATATTGTTTTCATTTATTGATCATTATTATCAAGCATGCTGCAATAAAAGTCTGTTGACTAATTTTGTATCCCCTGTTGGGATGCCGGGGGTTTCAGTATAAATAGTATCCCCACTTTCTGGAAATTTAGTGCTTTAAATTCCCACTGTCGCTGTCTTTCTCTGTTGCTCTTTCTCATTCCTGCTCTGTTCTATCAATCTGCTATACTATCATCTTCTTCGCTAGACCAGTCTCCTACCTTTTTTCTTGAAAACTCTTCCGGGACAAGACTCCTTATTTGTGTGTGAGGTCTGTTGGATCAGCTTGGGAATATTGGACGCTTTCTGCCAGGTGGTCACTAGGGCTTCCTATGATGTTATTATTTAGCAATATAGGCATTTTATATGTATGTTTTTTGTTGAAAATTTATAATGATGTTTGTATTCTATTTTGTTTTTGTAAACGAGGGTTCGATAAATTAGAGTATAGCCTCAGCGTCCCCTGCGTGTGATGTCTTTATTGTAAAGTGACTGGCTAGTGGAGAGCTTTCAGTTTTACCACTAGGGTTGTTTCAGCAGATCTTTTATGCGGATTTGGGGTTGTCCGGTACTGATTTGGCTCGGAAGAGTTCGCTGGACCTAAATCAATAGTCATGTAATGTAATGTAATGACTAATTTTGTATGTCATTTGAAGTGTCTGTGCTACCAATGCATGTGGTAACTTGTTTAATTTCTTTAATATCAAACGGCTGTTCAAAACTGTAATTTATGTTGATTGATTGATTAATTGACCTGTGATTGACTGACAGATGTGTGTGTTTGCAACAGCCCTTCAACGCAGTGCGCTACGAGATCTACTATCCCTCCCAAACAAATGCCTCCAACCTGTTCCGCGTGGATGCAAACAGTGGTGAGATCAGGCTTCAGACTGGCGTGACCCTGGCTGGCACTCAGACACTCTACACTGTAAGTATTTTCACTTTTTTTCTACCCCACTTTGATGCGTGGCAGTGTGTGTGTGTGTGTGTGTGTGTCTGTGTATGTGTGTGTATATATTCACATGGGTGTTGTGGGTGTATGCAGGCATGCTACTTTTCCGCGATTTCGTGGATTTCCGCGACAACCACTTTTGGTTTTTCACTGCTTTTTCTTTTCTTATTTTATTAGAAACCAAGTTATGATCATTTTTTTGTTTTTGAAGCATTCCCTTGCCTATCAAGTTGTTTAATGCAATCCTCTGATGTCATGTCAGTTACCACATGAATTTTTTTTTTTAATACTGAAACGTGAATTTTTTTTTTTTTAAATGTGTCCAAATGTCAATTACCATGAAATGGCCCATGTACATTTTTATTTTGTTGCATAAACAGTTTGATTTACTTTAATGATTGCTGACTACTACTGAAATAAACCTACCAAGAACAAAAACAACTAAATGTTTATTGGTTTCATTTTTTTTCCTGAGGCTTGTCTCACACAAATATGCTTTCAGTTAGAAAAAGTAAACATGCATTTTTCATTCTACCCTTTTGACTATAAAGTAGTAAAGGTACAACTCTGTTTTGGACAATATGTGCATTGGTAAAGCCTTGTCTTGTCATTGTATTTAAACCATTCTTGTCTGCAGTCAATAGGAATGTTTGATTAATACAAGGCTTAACTGATGTTTGAAATAAATTCATTATGTGTTGCGCTGTGGAGAGCTAACAACAGCATTTTAGTACCAAAAAAACAACTGATCTGACCCCATAAAATAAGGCTCAGAATGCACTAGAATGCTTAGATTTTAACCATCTTTTCAAAAATTTTCTGCGCCACTCGACAGAATTTCAGAGAAATCTTAATTTTGCCTGTAGCATGCCTGGTATGTATGGGTGAATTTTGATCTGTGCATGCTTGTGTGGGTGTGTGCGTGCGTGTGTGTGTGTGTGTGTGTGTGTGCATGCTGCGTGCGTGTGCATGTGCATTTGATGTGTACATGTATTTGTGTCCATGTATTCCCCACCCAAAATCAAACAAAAAGGCAACAACAAAATACAAAAGACTGCATGGGAAGGGCATATTCTTTTGGAAACTGAATGTGGCTAAATTAATGAGTAAAGTTTGACGTAAGATATCACACAAACAAACCCTTATGGCTCTTTGCCTTGTTCAGTTGTCAATGGTCTCTCTACACTAAAAAACTAAATTAATAAATTATTAATTGAATTAATAAAATAATATTTATCGATTTCCACCAGTGTCTTATATTTTCATTGGTCGAGTAGAGTGTGCCTAAAACTGATATCATGAGGTACTTGATCAATGACAGATGGCAATGTTTCTAGCAAAGCTTGGAATGTGGAAGTCATAAGAATATTTACATGGACTGCTTACGATTGTTGTCAACCTATAGGGGAAAAGTCAATCCTTTTCGGATTGAAGACGAGCTTATAGATTTTATAATACCAGCCTGATGAAACCATTGATGAAGACGCATTTTTAATGCCTGACAAGGATTACTAGAAGGAGCTAATAATGGCACATCAAAATGTAACATAATTATCTGTTTCGTTGTCGAACGAAAGCAAAAGTACACGACTACATTGTTCGAACCGCATGTCATGAACCTGCCACCTTTGATTCAGTTCATAAATCTATGGTTAGTGCAGAGGACAAAACTGTCTTGCTGATATTTATTTTAGATACTGTGAACATAACAATAAAGCCAACAGAATGTCAGAATTCTTATTTCTGTCACATTCTCCATAAGTGCCGCCATTTTTTTAATAGCGATGTAGTCAATGTCATCAATTTCCAATTAGTATGACACTCTAGGCCTACTGTCAATTTGACGTGTAATGCTGCTTTTTGTCAAAATGATTGCATCTGCCAAGATTATTTCAGTGTTAATATAATGTGAAGACGCGAAATTTGAAAGTTTGTTGAGAATTAAAATGTGCTGCAAGCTTATCCAATGTGTGAAATACTTTGTTATGCTGCATTATTCGGAATGTGTTGTGTGAAGGGGTCTTTGACGTAGGCCTATGAACAGCTTTGATGTATTTATTGTTTTGTCAAATTTCTCATTGTATATTTTGAAGTCCGCTGGACCTAAAGCAATAATCTTGTATTGTATATTTTGATTCGATGAAATCTATAGATAAATGTTATCAGCATGTGGAAAATATGAAATATATTCATCATGTTATCAGCATGTGGAAAATATGAAATATATCCATCTCGATCGATTCAATGTTTCATTAGACTTTGGCTTGTGGAAACATTGAATAGATCTCGTTGGACATATCTCATATTCCAAGCCAACATGCCGATAACATATAATATTTGGTGTTTGATTGATTGATCAAATGAATACCTGGTTGTATCCAGCTGTACGTCAGAGCCCTGGACAGTGGCAATCCTCCACTGACTGACGTTGCTGTGGTTCGGTTCATCGTCGACTACAACAGAAACGCACCTGTGTTCAATGTGAACACTAGAACTTACACCATTACTGAAGATGCTGAAATAGGTGGTGTGATAGGTGACTGTCCCGCCACTGACGAAGACCGCAATAGTGCTCCGAACACAGCGGTAAGTAGTTGTTTTAAAAAAAAACAACTAATTCTAATTATTATACTGTTTCTTTCGTAATGTAGAAGAATCAGTTATGTTTGTTTCCTTATATGAGTGTATTTTTGTAGATGTTTGTGTGTTTGCAATTGTGTGCGTGTGTGTGAAAACAAGTACTTGAGAAAGATAAAGTGGGAATTTGTGGGGAAGAGTTTGAATGGTCGACTGTTGCAACTTATGCTAGAAAATGTGTATAAACTCAGTCTCTTTGAACGTCTGTTTTAATTGATTGATTTTTTTTCCCTTCTTTCTTATTGCTTTTTTATAGTTCGTTATACATTGATTATCAGATTGTTTATTTATGTATGGTTGAGTTATTTTAATCTGTTCGAATCAAATTTATTTAGATACATTGATGTGGTATTTTGGATTTATTTCTTAAAGTTGGTTCAGTCTTAGTAAAAAATGTAGATATTGTTTATTCATTTGTTTGTTTGATTGATTGATTGATTCGTAACTGCTTGACTGAGTACTTAAATGGTTTTGTTATGCAGGCTGACAACTACCGTATCACTTACTCAGCAACTGGAAGCCTGGCTTTCTTCAGCTTTAATCCAGACACTAGCCAGATCTTCCCTAGCAGAGATCTGTCTCTGGACACCTCTACTTCCAATGGCCAATATCAGGTACAGTCTCTTTATGCTTCAGTGGTATGTCTTTCTGTCTGTCTGTCTGTCTGAATATCTATTGTGCCTGCCCATTCATCTACATTGCTAGATTTTAGTCATGTTGGTCGTGAACATCTTTCAGAAGTGGAGAAAAAACAAACAAAAGTCTCCTAAATATTTTCAGTCTTGATGTTTTCGTTGTTGTTGTTGTTTTCTTATCAATAATTGTATTTGGCAGAGAACAAAATTTTATTGGGGAGCAAGTTTTTATGGGGGAAGAAAAACCAACATGCAAGAACACTTTTATCTTTCTGTTCATTGGTCAATACTATCAGATGACATAGACAACAGTTTTTATTTAGGTTCAAGGTTTAACAAAGAAAGAAAGGGAAATCACCACCATGCAGGAACTCTCTGCTTTGTGTTTTGTTTCTCCAAATGTTGTTAGTTGTAGTTGTTTGGAAAAGTTTTGTTTGTTTTGGAAAACGATTTCTAGTCATGTGGAATTGTTTTTGATTGTCTGAGAATTACTCTGCTTTCAGATCATCCTGACTGCTCGAGACAATGGGGTATTTCCCAAGAATGCCATCAATCAGTGTACCGTCACCATCTTCGTGGCTCGCAACAAAGAACGCCCCATATTCCAGAACCTTCCTTACGACTTCACCATCGATCGTACTGCTACTTCCGGCTCTCTGGTCACAAACAGGACTATAGCCACTGACGCTGACTTCGTAAGTATAATGCTGCTGTGAGGTTTGGAGAGGTGTTTGTGTGGTATAGGAAGGGAGAGTGAGTGTGTGTATTAGAAGAAATGGTCCTTGTGTGTGTGTGTGGGTGTAGGTGTGTGTGTGTGTGCATGTGTGTGTGTGTGTGTGTGTGGAGGGAGAAGAGTGGTCTTGTGAACATGTTTAATATGTGTGTGTCTATGTATTTTTGTGGGAGTTGGAGATGTATGTATGAGTGAGTTGAAATAATATCCTTAGCTCATGTATTGTAATGTCAACCTTTTTTGGTGAAGTATTATCTAATATTTTGAAGTTTCATTTAATGAATATAGGATGCTTTTCTTCTACATGTACTTGTTTAGGATATATATTGCTTGCAACACATTATTTTAGGTTGATAGTTTGTTGATAGCTTATTGACAGTTACTGATATCATGTTTGTACATAGCGCACCAGCCTCAGTTCCTATGTGAGCAGCACTTTTCAGTGCCTCTGTGTTTCTTATGCTGCGGGCTATTTATAGCTTGCCTGCACCCCTCCTGCCAGTGAAAGGAAGTATTAGCGAAGCTATTTATAGCTAGCCTGGCTGACCTAACTTCAAAATCTGAAAAGCTTTGGTTGAGCCACTGTGATAGAAAGATGTTGATTTTTGTTAATTGTTTTGTATTGTGTCTGTTTTACAGCCCAACTATGCAAGCAATGTGAGCTATCAAATTGTGAGTGAAAGTGCCACTGGCCTGTTTATTATGAACGCTGCGACTGGTGCGATCACCCTCAACAGGACCATTAGCACTGAAACTGCTACCATTTTCTACGTAAGTACCCAGTGTGTTTTGTTTTCTTTTTATCTCCTTTCCCAGCTTAGCTCTCTCTCTTATGTTTATCTGTTATTGGTTCTTACCCCCCCCCCCTCCCCTCCTCCTTGTTTAAACTCTCTCTTCCTCTCTTGCTTGCTCTTTGAGTCTTATTTTTATGGTCTACCTGTGCAGGTTTACAGTAAGTTGTATCTAACATTGTTTTCTCTTTTGTTTGAACAGTTGGTCGTGAGGGCCTACGATGAGGGAGGGAAAGGAGACATCCAGAGGGTGATTATTCGTGTGAACTACAACATGTTCACCCCTCAGTTCACCAACCCTGGAGCAGGGACCAACTACAGTGCCACTGTGGAGATTCTCGAGACTTTTCCTGTCAACCAAGAGATCTTCTCGCTCAGTGCCATTGACAATGACATTGCTGTGAGTTTGATGGTCAGATAAATGATGATGAAACGGCACAAATAAGAAGATAACAAGACAATAGAGAGGATAACGAAATAAAATTATTTAATAATAATAACCATTATTATTTATTTTTTATAGTGCAAAACCAAACTTAAAGCTTGCTCTAAGGCGTCTAAGCGATTGCACGCATACACACACACATACGCGCACAATGATAAATATCTAAACAATGTGGTAAAACATTATGAGGCAAAACAGTTAAGCAATGTAAGAAATAATACAAACATCACATCTAACAAGGATAAATATTTGATCAATACGGTACAACATTATGAGATAAAACTCGTTAAACATCGTAAGAAATAATAACAAACATCACATCTTAGTATTAAAAGGCATGTTTAAAGAGAGAGACACACACTCACACATGCACACGCAAACAAAGCAGACATTGGCATTAAGAATAAAGCAATGATAAAAATAGTTCAAAGTAAAAAGTACAACTTAGTGACAGGGGGAAAAGAAATAATATAACAGTAATAAAAAAAAGTATTCAAAAACCCTACCTAACTCGTAAGAATTTATTTTATAAACCAAGGTAACATATAACTAAACCTAATTAAAAACCATACAGAGCCAAACCCCTGTAAACAATAAAAGGACGTGTACAGGCAGTAAAGCATTTAAACCAAGAACAATACAGAAACGACATTGATGGAACACACACACACATACACATACACCCACATTCACGCATGCACACACACGCATTCCACTATTCAGTCACACACACTGATTATTCTGGATCTAAAAGTATTTGGTAAAGAGGTAGGTTTTGAGGTTCTTTCTAAACAAGGTAAGAGATTGGGAGTGGCAGAGGTTTGAGGGCAGAGAGTTCCAAAGAGTTAGAGCAAACACAGAGAAAGAGCTCCTGCCAAAGGACTCTAGCGAATACCTAATAATTGAGAGGAGAGCTGCATCTTGTGAACGGACTGATCGAGCAGTTTGGTAGGGGCAGAGAAGTTGTGAAAGATAGAAAGGACAGGAAACAGTGTGCAGGCAGTGAAAGCAAAGAGAAGCAACTTTGTAATCGATGTGAGCCTTTACACACAGCGACTCAACCAAAGCTTTTTAGATTTTGAGGTTAGGTCAGCCAGGCTAGCTATAAATAGCTTCGCCGATGCTTCCTTTCACTGGAAGGGAGGGTGCGGGCAAGCTATAAATAGCCTGCAGCAAGCAAAATGTGGAGGCACTAAACGGTGCTGCTCACATAGGAATTGAGCTGGTGTGTATACAGGCAACCAGTGTAAGGTTTTCAGTATGGAAGTTGCACTAGAATGACGAGGTTGACGAAGGACAAGGCCGTGCAGCATTGTTCTGTTAGCACTGAAGTTTGGAAAGTTTATTATCAGAAAGGCAAGCCAAAAGTGAAATACTGTAATCAAATCGAGAAAGAATGAACGAGACAACAAGCTTGTTGGTGGCATCAGTAGTAAGATACTGGCGTATTTTGCCCAGTCTTCGGAGATGGAAGTTCAGAGCTTTGCACAGACTATTTATTTGTGTCTCCATTGACAGCTCTGACCCAGATGCACACCTAGATTCCAGACATACATGGAAAATTCAATTTGATGATCTGAGACACACATTGAGTGAATTTAGGTCTGCTGCAATCTGCTCTGTGAACCAATCAAGATGAGCTCTGTCTTTTGGTCGTTCATGTTCAGTTTGTTCGTGCTCATCCAGCTGGCCACGGAACTGATGTACTCAGACATGTCCTGGGCAAGAGCAGGAACTCCTAAAGGAGGAGCAGAATTATGCAACTGAGAATCATCAGCAAAGAAATTATAAAATGTTGGAAAGCATTGATCACAGAACTGAGTGGTTGAGTGTACATTGTAACCAGGACATGGCCAAGAACTGTATTTAAAACAAAACATCAATAGAACAAACTAAAACACCCTCCCAACACTCTTTGTTTATTTTATATGTATGAGGCAGAAGGTACTCTGTATTATACGGATATATTCCATACTGAACTCTGTGGAAGTATTTATAAAGTTGATGCAAATATTTGATTTGCTATGAATGCATTAAGTTCATACAGATGCTTGTTGTCCAGAGAATGGATTACTTAAGTACTAGTATAGTTGTTGGTGGCTGCTGAATGCATGACTGTCACACTTTTTGTCAAAAGTCTCCCTACAATGCCAGGGTCTTCTACCTAGCCCCCAACCAACTGGGCACCGTTGAGACCCACTTCCAAGTCTCCACTGTCAACAACATCGGCAGTTTATCTTTGAGTTCTTCTGTCCTTGAGGAGAAGAGTGTGTTGCAGTACATTGTACGTATCTGTACATTTTTTGTTCTTTGTTGTTAGAAATATAAATGACGTGGTTTTAGCCAGTGCATTTATTGTGCGCCTTTTTCTCCTGTTTCACTGCCTTACTAGCCGCCATACTTTTTGTAATGTTCTGGTAGTTTTGATATGCAAATATATGATCAGTCATGTGCTCCTGCCCACTAGCTCACTTTGTGATGCAGGGATATAATTTATTTCTTACTATTCAAATGATCATTGTGATTCTGTACTTTCATCCATTCCAACTGTGTTTCGTCACTGTCAATGTCTACTGTGGCACTGAGCTTGCTGTAGTAGCATAAATATTGCCAGCACATAATCCCCACAATCAGTCACTCAGTTCATATAAGATACATTGTAAACCGGTCCCTTAACAAATAATGGGGGTGCACGATTCCTAGTATTTGTTTGTTTTTTGTTTTTTGGTTTAGCTAAAACTGGAAAAAAATTGTCAGATGTTTATTTTGTGGCATTTTAAACTTACGTCTACCCACTCTCTTGCATCCAGTTATAGATTCTGTTTCTTATTTCTGTATTTCCCTTATGCTACAGGTGCGTATTCTTGTCCGAGACGGAGGCTCGCCACCAAATGTAGGTGCGCAAACAGCTACTGTCACTGTCAACATCTACCGTGACACCTACTCCCCACAATGGCTCAACGTGGACCAGTACCCCAAGAACATCAGTCAAAACACCCCTGTCGGCCAAGTAATCACCACTGTGACTGCCACTGACAATGACAGAGTCGTACGTGAAGATTTCTCTCTTTTTAATTTTTATTCTTTTACTGGGTCTGTGTGTGTTAGGTTTGACTAGTGGCTTGAAACTATTTTCTTTATGTATTTTCGGTTTCTTTAGGTTTGTATCATTTAGCTTTGGACTTACAGGCATGCAGTAATGTAAGTTTGTACACCCACTCCCCCAAATATTACTTTTAAAAATTTTGGTATTGTTTTGCTTTGGCGGGTTTAGTTTTATTTGATTTGTGATTGCTGAAAAACAACAGGGTGAGCTTGTTCATTTCTGCAAAGACTCCACTGTAGGTAAACCAAATAAATGAAGTTATTTGAATAAACTGTGCACACACAAGTGCGCCCATACACACAGTCATACAAGTAAAGTAAAATAAATTTTTGCAATAACAAAGTAAAATAAACCTATGTCTTATTTTGCAGAATACCTACGAGAAAGTGACGTACAGTTTGGAAGGCGACAGCCCAAGTCCTAACTACTTTGCCCTAAACGCTGGCCAGATCACTCTAAGCAGAAGCCTGGCTGGTTTCCAAGGAAACTACTTTGTGGTAAATAGCTGATAAAGACATTGTTGACCTATGGTCCTTGTAGAATTCTAAATATGGAGTGACATTTTTAGATAAAACTCAACCATCGCTGACACAAATTCAAGATCTCGAGCCAAGGTTAATGAAATTTATAAAGTTACCCTTGCATAGGTTTTAGAATAAACTGAATTTCCAGTATTTTAACTATACTGGGCTGGTCTGAGTGAAGCCATGAGGACTGCTGAGGACAGAGAAAGATGGAGTACATTGGTTAAACAATCATCTGTGTTGCCCCAACAACTTTAAAGTTACAGGATAGGATAGGATAGGATAGGGGCTGGTCTTGCGTTTTTATTCATCACTTCTTTAACAAGTGTATACATTTCCGTTTAAGGTGACATTTTCCATTCCAGATTCGCGTGCGAGCAACGGACAATGGAAAACCTGGGTTTTTCAATGAAACTGTGTTCAGGATCATGGTGGACGCAAACCTCAACACACCATCCTGGATTTCAGCAAACTATCTTGTCACCATCATGTCCACGTACCCACTTGGCGTTTCCATTCCTGAACTGAGGCTGCAAGCCATAGACCAGGACACTACAGTAAGTCACTGCACTCTGGGCTGTGTGACTTTTTTTTTTCCCCTTTCATTTTGCATTTGCTGTACATAGAATAACAATATTTCGATTTTTGTTAAGTGTATTGTGAAGCATGATTTTCAAGGCTTTTTGATGTGTCCATTAAACTCATTTCGCCCAAGATTTGTTTCAGGCAATTATTACATTCTTTACGAGTTGCCACACATTTTGAAAATTGCTTATTTGTTAAAAGATATCTATGCAATGTTATTTTGGCAGTTTTGTGGATGGGACATGCAGTTAAGGCTTGAAACAAAATTCATATTAACTTTTGAATTCAGTTTAGACAATGCTAACTACCAGTGCTAATCTAGATTTAGATGTTGGCAATATAAGTGAATGATTGAAGCACATTTAACAAAACATATTTGTTTCGCCGCAGTATCCCTTCAACGTGACAGAGTTCTTTGCCATCGACCCTTTGAACTCAGCATTCAACTGGTTCCAGTTCAACAAGGACTCTGGCAACATTTCTGTCCGTGTTCCACTCTACACTGACCCCGCCAGGACCAGGCAGTATCAGGTAGATAGCTAGATGCTTTTTTTGTAACATGTATTTATGTAGTATTTAGTTTAATCAGGACATTTATTTATTTATTTGTTTTAGTCAGAAATATGGAATTGTTCTTATATTAAGGTCTTTCCAGCTCCAAGATGCTTGGCCACAGACAGTACGATGCAGAAATAAAGCAACTAAGGCATGATTCAAATGGAATCAAATATACCTTCAGCATGATTGCGCACTTTTTTTTTTCCACACTCAGCCACAGTGTTTGAAAGTGAACGTTTATGTTGACATTAATTTGTACTGTCTTAGACTTTATTATTATTTTAAATGGCTGTGTCATAAAGTCGTGTATGTGCTTTACAATACAAAAACAAACACCATTTGGCATCCATACTTTACTTCAGATGAACAAGTTAAAGTCTACAAGAAAAAAGCAGAAATGCGTTCTCTCCCTTTAGCTGCAATAGACTCCGTAAAGGCATTAATTATCCACTCATAACGCATAACATCAGTGACTGACATAACGTAACAAACATAGCATTATGAGCAAGGATAGCAGAAAACTGCTACAAGTAATTTAACAATTAAGTGTAAGAAGTTATCCACACTGAGATCCAAATATTTGACCAAAGCCTTAGGCTTTAATGTTATTTTAAATGTATTTAACCAGTCTTTGAGCTTAGCATTGCTGTGGTTAGTCATTAGGCATAAATAAGCATTACTGCCTCTGTATTTGTCCGTTAATCAAATTAAGTGAAAAGATTTCATCATATTTGAAACTGAATCCAGCATGCTAACCTTGACCTTTTGACCTATGCTTACAGTGGCAGATGGGCCTTCGTGACCTTGGCTGTAAGGAACAACCAATAAGGGCCACTGTGACCGTGAACATCATTTATAATGACGCCACTCCGCAGATCACCAATTGCCCCACAAATTCCATTTCCCTGAATGAGAATCGCACCGTTGGTGATCCTGTCTACACCTTCACTTTCTCCGATGCAGATCAAAATGTATGTGCAGTTTATATAAAAAAAATTTAAAAGAATTTATTCTAGTTTTGTGCATTTGTTTCTTCCCCCCTCCCCCTCCCTCTACCCCACTTCATCTGAAAGCACTCCATTTATTAACAGGCTTCAAATAAATAATATAGAATTTATTTAAACCATGTAAAACCATATGAATCGACTACTTCCAAAACTAATTGAACTTTATTTAAGGTGAGTTTTTTTAAAGTTGTTGACCACAGTTGATTTTTCTTCTCAGAAATGTATTGAATACCTATTTTGTTAATATATGATAGTGTTGCAGAGAATCAGGAAGCCCCATTTCAAGAGTTGTTTACTGGAATTTGCTATACGCTTTAAAACGAAACATCTGGACATTTTATTTGAAGCCATTATTTAACAAGAAATTCTTGTGAATGGAGCCCACTATGCTGCGCCTCTGATGTGAAGTGGGAAATCAACAAGAGAGATGATAGAGTATGTTCTAGTGGGTTCATTCTTCCATTATCTGGTTACAGGCTCCATTCAACACTGTCAGTCTGCGTTTGATTGGCGATGACCAGGCTCCCTACATCTTCCGCCTGGAATCCACCAATGTCAACGCCAACCAGCGTGTTTTGTACCTCAACCAAAGTCTAGCTGCAGATAGCCGGTCATCGTATAGTGTGAGTCATTGACTTGATGTGTGAGGCCAAGATGATGATGATGTTGATGATGATCAGGGGAGGAAAGTGGGGGGGGGGGGGAGGAAGGGGAGGGAAAAAAGGGGGTGGGGTAAGGGAAAGGAGGGGTGTGAAATCAGCTATTTGTATACACAAGAAAGGGTGATGTTTGTGAGGATGGTCAAGACTATGATGTCTATGACAAGAAAAATAATGGAGGCAATGACAGTTGCTCTTATCAGCCTCAAGGTTATTATGTTAGTTTTCAGATTTTAATTCAGTATTTTAATATAACATCTTTTCACAACAATGTGATTTTAGACGACCATAACAAACAAAGAAACAAACAAATAGAAATTGTTAATTATAGTAACTGAAATAAATCTGTTCCGACAATGATACGCTCGATGTCCTGTAACATTGAACTATATAAGATGGCTCTAATATCGTCTTGTGCACATACAATAATTCCACTTTCTCTGTACAGTGCTGTTAAAACAGTACAATCAAATAATATATGTTGTAAGGAAATAGTTCCAGCACATATACAAGTAACATTTTTTAAATATTTTGTACACATGAATTCAAGCATAGCTTATATACTAATCTAGCAATAGTTCTGGAACAACTAACAATATTTACTTTGGGTATTATATTAGTAAAGTGTTGTTCTAATAACGAATAATATTCAAATTAAGCTAATTTCACATTAAAATTAAAGACTGTATGCTCACTCTTTACTGCACCTTTTTTGGCCAATTTATCTCAAATTTCATTACCATAAATCTCTAAATGTGATGGGACCCAACAAAAGGTAATTCTAATACCTCTAATTCTAATACTATGAATAAGATATCTTCCTTCAAACATTATATCTGTTCTCTTTCTACATTTCCAATTTTTTAAAGCATAAAGCATTGATTTAGAGTCAACACAAATTAATATATTAAATATTTTAGAAGGAATGCTGAGTATATATTCTAGTACCATCATTATCGCATATAACTCACACGTAAATATTGAAAACCCCTTACCAAGATAGTAAGACTTTTAAATATTTAAATACGTTATGAAAAATCCTGCGCCACAGTTTGGTGAATCCAAAACACTACCATCAGTGAAATGCTTTTAAATGATTAGAATAATTATTATTTAAGTGTTCTGTAACTTCACATTTTAAAATTTGACAATACTCATTTTTCGTTAAATCAGTATAATCTATGTCAAAACGTAGTTTTCAGATCAACCTGAACAGATGTTCATGATTGTTGAAACTGTTTTGATAAAATTTACTTTAAAAAATTCTTTCCGGTGTTTATATGTATAAAATGCTTCAGTCCAGGATTTTAAGGCCCAAATCTTTTCTTTGCTTATGTTGGAAAAAAGCCTCAGTAGTTGAGTCAATAGTTAGATATATAAAAATCTGAGGAAATTTTATTCAAACTGTCTTGCACTTATTTTAGACTACTAAAGTATTTTAGACTACTAAAGTAAAATTAATTTCCTGTGGTGGTTCCAGGCGCATCAGATGGAGGAGCTCCTTCCCTCACTTCCACATGTGTTGTGACCTTCCCTGTCAATCACAACCTTGGCAGGCCACGCTTCACGCAGCCCACATACACAGCTGAGGTCTCTGAATGTGTTGCCTTTGATACTTCTATCACCAGTGTGTCAGCCACGGATACCGATCTCTTTGTGAGTAGATTTTAATTTTTCTTTTGTGTTCATTGTTGGTTATCATTATTTGATAATTGTGGTGGTGGTGGTGGTGGTGGTGGTGGTGGGGATGATGATGATGAGATGATGATGATGATGATGATGATGATGATGATGATGATGATGATGATGATGATGATGTTGATGATGATGGTGTGATGATGATGATGATGATGATGATGATCTAAATTGTATCCCATTTATTGTTCAGATTATTCTGATTATTGTTGTTATTATTATTGCTGTTATAGTTTTAACAATATGTGTCTCTATTATTATTATTATTATTATTATTGTAATGTTTGTCCTTTTATGCAACAGCATAAAACTCAAAGAGACGTTGATGATGTTCACAAATACTACTTTATTAGATCTAGTAAGTTGTAACAGCCATTTGGATCTAGGTCTTCGTTCAACCGCCCAAATCCCCGGATGTCCATTCAACTGAGTAACTTCCCTTTAGTTACAAGTCTTCCAAGACTATTCGCACGTTACATTATATCAAGACTATTCGCACGTTACATTACATCCCCCTTTGTTTATAAGATAACTTCCTTCTCAAGTTCAGAGGAAAACACATTTGATTAAAATTAATTAAACTGACTTCGACGATGAATATGTTAAACTGTTTACACACAAAACATTCTCTCGCACAACGGAGTCTTCCATCCGTGTCTCTGTTTAAATGTTATAATAGATTTATGGGAGCGGGGTCTTTCACCCGAGTCCACTTCAAACACAAAATTAATTTAGTGGGAGCGGGGTCTTTCACCCGAGTCCACATTAAACACAACATATGGTCTCGATGATCAGACCACATAGTCTTTGAAACGAACTGGTGTTCGAACATGTCGTCCACTGCGAGTTGTCGCCCCTGATGCTTCAGTGGTCTGTTGCCCTGACTGAGGCACTACAGGTGTGGATTTAGACGAGTCACCTGCATCATCTCCTGCGTCCGTTGGCTGTGGATGTGCTGCAGGTTGTTGTATTGCTGTCGGCCGTTGATCTGCAGGTGCGTCAACACTGCTGGCTGCTTTTGACGCCATCAGATGTCGCCGATTTCGTCGAAGTAGTGCACCACTCTCTGTCTGCACTGTATAAGAGCGGGATGCACACTGACCTGTCACAGTGGCTGGCAATTTCCAGCCTTTCTCGCCATCTTTCTTGACGAGCACGCTGTCGCCTGGCTGAAGAGTCTGCAATGGTTTGGCTCCATGTCGCCTGTTGTAGTACAGCTTTTGCTGCTGCTTGACGAAGTGATCATTGTCCTTCACTGCCATGGCTTCTGGAGTGTTTGGAATAAGTCTTTCCGGCAGAGTAGGCATAGTGGTACGTAGTTTTCTGCCAAATGCCAACTCGGCAGGACTATAGCCAAGAGAAGGGATGGGTGTCGCTCTGTAGGTCAGTAGAGCGAGATCATAGTCTTTCTGACGTAGGAACTTCTTGGCTTCCTGGACAGCTCTTTCAGCTGCCCCATTGGACTGGGCATAGTGGGGGCTACTGGTCACGTGGGAGAAACCCCACTGGGTGGCAAAGGATTGGAATTCGGAGGAGGAAAACTGCCTACCATTATCTGAAATCACTATTTCTGGTATCCCATACCTCCCGAACATCCCCTTCAACTGCCTTATAATCACTTCTGATGTGATTTTGCCCACTTTTGCCACGTCTATGAACCTTGAGTAGTAGTCCACTAGAACAATATAGTTCTGACCCTCTAGTTCACACAAATCCACCCCAACTTTCTGAAATGGATAATCTGGTAATTGTGATGTAATCAGCGGTTCACTTGACTGAGTAGGTCGCTTTTCTATGCAATGTTTGCATTTCCCTACCACGTCTTTGATATCCTGACTCATCCCGGGCCACCATACGCTCTGATTGGCGCGCTCTCTGCATTTTATGATACCCTGGTGCCCATCATGGATTCTGTCGAGCACGTAACTACGCGCTGACCATGGGATCACTATTCTGTTACCCCTGGTAACCAACCCTTCGTACTCACTGAGTTCATCTTTTAGTGGGTAATATTCCCGTGCTGCTAGAATGACATCTGCTTTATACTCGGGCCAGCCCTCCCTGACGTATCGAAGTACTGCACTAAGCTGTATGTCCTTTTCTGTGGCATGCTTTAACTCGACGAGCTTTTTATCTGTGACGTTCCACGAGACGCGGACTGAGTCAACGTGCACATGCACATCTGTTTCAAGGTTATTTACCTTATGGCCGGTGTCAGTGTCTGCAATCGGGCTGCGTGAAAGTGCGTCTGCGACAATGAGATTTTTGCCTGGCACATATTCCGCCACAATGTTGTAACGCATTAAACGCATTAACATTCTTTGACAGCGAAGTGGTGTGTCGTGCAGGTCTTTCTTGTTTATCATCGGGATCAACGGTCTGTGATCCGTCAGAACACGAAAACTTGGTAACCCTATGAGATACCGTTCAAATTTTTCGCATGCAAACACTACCCCTAGACACTCTTTCTCTACCTGTGCGTAACGCTTTTCAGCTTCTGAGAGTGTACGTGAAGCAAACGCAACAGGCTTGAGGCCTTCCTCATGCATCTGATACAGAACACCACCTAAGCCATAGGATGAGGCATCCGAACAGACAACTGTTTCCCTGTCTGACTCAAAATACACTAACGTAGGCGATTCTGTTAACAGAGTTTTGATTTGTGTAAATGCTTGATGTTGTGCAGGACCCCATACCCATGTGTTCTCTTTATGTAAAAGTGAATTGAGTGGATGCAGAATAGTTGCCAGATTCGGGATAAAACGTCCTAAATAGTTGACCATCCCTTAGGAATCTGCGCAATTCTGGAACATTCTTGGGTTCTGCCATGTCAGCTATGGCTTTGACTTTTGCCGCATCTGGCTGAATACCACTCGAACTGATTGTGTGCCCAAGAAAGTTCATGCTGTGCTTTTTAAACTCGCATTTTTCTTTGTTTAGCCTTAGCCCTGCTGCCGCTACTTTTTGAAACACTTGTTCTAATCTGCGGTCATGTTCCTCGTCTGAATCAGCACAAACGACTACATCGTCCATGTAGCAAACTACTCCAGGGACGCCCGCGAGTATGTTTTCCATTGTTCTTTGAAAAACTTCTGGTGCGAGATTGATCCCAAACGGCAACCGTTTGAAAAAGTATCGCCCAAATGGTGTCATGAACGTTGTGAGTTTTGCCGACTCATGATCTAATGGTACTTG
Source organism: Oncomelania hupensis (assembly GCA_036898135.1). Classification (NCBI taxonomy): domain Eukaryota; kingdom Metazoa; phylum Mollusca; class Gastropoda; order Littorinimorpha; family Pomatiopsidae; genus Oncomelania; species Oncomelania hupensis. The sequence continues at coordinate 9,603,053 of CM072520.1, read as the reverse complement.
CCAAAAACCTGAGGTTGCATCGAGCTTGGAAAACACTTTTGATCCGGCTAATTTGTGTGTCACATCATCAACAGTAGGTAATGTGTACTTCTCACGTTTCACTGATTTATTAAGGTGTTTCAGATCTACGCAAATTCTGACGTCTCCATTTTTTTTCAGAACTGGTACCATTCCCGCGCACCAGTCAGTGGGCTCTGTGACCTTTTCAATGACGCCATTTTCTTCCATGCGCTTTAGCTCTTTTTCCACTTTTGGCAACAATGGAATGGGTATGCGTCTAGGAACAGAAATGCTATATGGTTCAGCATCTTGTGCCAAAACAATCTTGACTGGGTCACACCGAATTGGTGGTCCAATGTCACCAAATGCTAGATCTTTCGCTTCGGTCGCGTCTAATCTACGCACTAGACCCAACCGGATCGCCGCGTCACGGCTGAGTAAACAGTCTGTACTACCTTTCAACACGAAAATGCGAAGGGAAACTTTGTTTCCGCGGTGTTCGGTCTGTGTCACGAATTGACCTAGATATTCGACTTTGCCTCCAGGGCTCTGCAACACTGTATCACTGTGTTTCAATTTCGGTCTCGGGCGTATCGATTTGTACACGGACTCTGAAATAGCTGAAACGTCAGCCCCAGTGTCAATTTTGAACGAGACTGCTTTGCCACTGATAGGAATTGTTATCCTCCACGGCTCATCAACTGTGCTTAACGAACCTAGAAACAACGGATTTCTACTAGCAGTCAGATTATGCAAACTTTTTGATTTGCATTCTCTAGCAAAGTGATTTAATTTATGACACTTGTGACATTCTTTCCCTTTAGCTGGACATGTAGCACTGCGCCCATGTTTTCCACCACATTTCTGACATTTAAATGTGCCTGACCCCTGCGGTTGACCTTTGTTCCATTTATGACCTGTTCCCGACCTCTGACCTTTGTTATTTTTGTTTTGAACATCTTCTACTGTTCTCTTATCTTTATGTACTGCATCTAAAGTGTTGGATTGTACCTACCTACGAAATTTTCCCACCGGCGGTGAGTGACGGTTTTGCCGGGTCTGTGGCGCCATGTTTGTATACGTTAGCATAAGCCTATTCGTATGGCGTCTGTAGTTCGCTACACTAGGACTCAGCTTCTTAGCTTTAACAAGCCTACATCGCGCTCTGACTCATTTGATCTCTCCTTCCTTCGCAACCCGGACTTTCGTTCTCTCCGTTGTAGAAAAAGAGGGAAGCGTGGTGGGGTAACAACTCGTATGAGAAAACGTCATCTGCGTCTCCCCCTCCCCTCCATTGTGTTAGGAAATGCCCAGTCACTCAACAACAAGTGCGACGAACTAGCAGCATGCTGCAGGTTTATGAACGAATTCCGTGAGGCGAATCAAGTCTGCCTGACAGAAACGTGGCTTAAAGATTCAATGCCCGACCCGGACATCCCTGGGTTCACAGTGTATAGGTGTGACAGGGTGCAAGAAATTACCAACAAAAGTAAAGGCGGTGGTGTGTGTGTAATAGTCAACAGTGCTTGGTGCAGTAACGTCACAGTAAAAGAAAGTCTGTGCACTCCGGATTACGAACTTCTCAGTATTGCCACGCCCCTACTACTTGCCTCGAGAATTCGGACAAATCTTTGTAAGTGCAGTTTACATCCACCCAAACGCTAACTGTAAGAATGCTGCGGACAAACTTTACCAGCTTTACCATCGACTTGCGACCGAATCACCCGATGCCCCCTGCCTCTTCATGGGGGATTTCAACAGCTGCAGCCTGAAAAAAGTGCTGCCCACTCTGAGGCAGTATGTCAGTTGTGTTACATGCAACAACAAAACAATCGACTTGTGCTACGGCAATATTCCGGGCGCTTACAAGTCCAAGCCCCTTCCCAATCTGGGCCGCTCGATTCACCAAATGGTTCATCTGGCCCCTATCTACCGCAGGGTGGAGAACTCTCCGCGAATCCGCGGATTTCCGCGGAAAGCATTTGCATTTCCGAGAAAAAAAAATTTAGTTCCGAGTGTGAGAAGCTGAGGGGCTACCCTTTACTGGGCATAACGGCCAAAAGCGGCCGAAGGTCTAAACAGGCAAAACGTCCAAAAGCGTTCGTATCAACCATGGGGTTATATTCTCGCGTTGTTTGAAAGATTGCGAGACTTCCGGCAATTGACTTCCGGTTTATTATGTTGTGAAAACATTCGACTGCATTTCCACAAGTTTTCTCTGTGATGCGTTCGTTTTTTCGATTTTTTTTCAAATTTTCTTGTGTGTGTGCCTAAAAGGGATGGTTTGGATTCTTCGACTGATGATGGGGAGTTTACAGGCTTCCATTTATCAGACATTAAAGTGAGAGAAATGGACTTGGAGTCGGAGGAAGAGATCGGTACTGACATTAGACAATTAGTGTCAGTAGTGTGCATGCATACGATCTTTCAGACTGGCATGAAAGTGAAGAAGAGGGGTCTTTTTTGGACTTTTTTTTTTGTATACACATGGAGTAATAAAAAACAAGACATGATAAGAGAAGTATAAAAAGGTAGATAATCAAAATAGAATTTATTTCTGTTCATTTTGCATTTTATTTCATTTAAATCTATACACTAGTCACTAATACCTAAGATGTGGTGTTTTTACTAACGTACCCCTAAATATCTCTAAAATTATAAAAATTCTTGCCTGTTTACAGCTAAAAAATAGACAAACGTGTGCCCAGTAAAATTGGAAATGTGGAGTTTGTGTGTAACAGTGGTGGACCTCAAACTTTGTTAGGCCTACAAATCAAGATTCTTAACGTTTTTGAAAGACATGTGCATAAAACATTCTTTTTTTGTTGTTTTTTGTTTCTATTCATGTTTACTTTTTGCTTTTTGCTTTCAGGAGAGGCCCTAAATTACTTTCAAAATTGCATAAATTCATTTTCTTCCACTTGTTCCAGGGGGCGAATACCGGGGCTTGGCCCCTGGGCCCCGGCCGGATTTCAGAGATTTCTTGATTCAGTTGTTCTCCACCCTGCTACCGTCAGAGAGTAAAGCAGCAAAAGCCCACCACAAGAACAACCAAGGTGTGGACCACAGAGGCAGCGGAGACACTCAACGGCTGCTTCGAGTGCACGGACTGGAGCGTCCTCCATGAGGGCGTCTCTCTGGACGAGGCAACCGAGGTCGTCAGTGACTACATCCGCTTCTGCGAAGACCTAGTAATGCCAACCAAGCAGGTGAAGAGCTACGCCAACTCCAAACCCTGGGTGACGACAGAGCTAAAACAACTGCTGCGCGAGCGGCATGCCGCACTCAAGGCTGACGACATCCCCACCATGAAGGTACTACAGCGGCGGCTTAACAATAAGATTAGACAAGCCAAGCGGAAGTACACCGCCAAGCTAGAGGACAACCTCAGGCAGAGCAACGCACGTCAGGTCTGGCAGAACATCACCACTATCACCGGCTACAAGTCGAAGAGCAGTGGGCTACCTACCAACAACGGGGACCAACTGGCCAATGACCTCAACAGATTTTACGCCCGCTTCGATGGCCACGACTTCCACGCTGAGCAGCAACAGGCGCTACACAGGACCCAGGAGCGTGAGGCCATCCCTATCACTGTCAAAGAAGAAGAGGTCCGGGGTCTCTTCAAGAGGCTGAACGCCCGTAGCGCCCCGGGGCCTGACCACATCAGCAGCAATCTCCTCAAAAAGTGCCACGACTCTCTCCCCCGTCTTCACCACTCTCTTCCAACGCTCCTTCGATGAGGGCCACGTTCCACTCCTGTGGCGCACATCGACCCTCGTCCCAGTGCCAAAGAAGAAATCCCCGAAGGAGATGAACGATTACCGGCCTGTGGCACTCACATCTGTGCCCATGAAGTGCTTAGAGCGAGTGGCACTTCAGCAGCTAAGAGTCGAGACTGCAATTCATCAAGACTCGCTGCAGTTCGCCTACTGCCATGGCCGCAGCACAGAAGACGCCGTGCTGACGCTGCTTTATCACCTCCAGCAGCACCTCGACAAGCTCGGCACGTACGCGCGGGTTTTGTTTGTGGATTTTTCCAGCGCCTTTAACACCCTGCAGCCCCACCTCCTCACAGACAAGCTCTTGACCATGGACGTCAACCCCACCCTCATCACATGGATCCAGTCCTTTATGACCGAGCGTCCGCAAAGGGTGAGGGTTGGCAGCTCTCTCTCCTCTGTCTTGGTGACCAACACCGGTGCTCCGCAGGGCTGCGTGTTGTCACCAGTTCTCTTCACTACCTACACCGCCGACTGCCGCTCCACTGACCCACGCCGCAACATCCAGGTGAAATTCGCCGATGATACGTCCCTCTCTGGGCTGGTGAACCCCGACGGCGACGAGCAGTGCTACAGGAGCGCGGTCGGCGAGCTGGTGGACTGGTGCGACCGCAACTTCCTGCACCTCAACGTCACTAAAACAGAGGAAATGATCATCGACTTCCGCCGACAACTACGTGACCACGAGCCACTTACCATCAAGGGCGAACCTGTGCGACGTGTCCACAGTTACAAGTACCTGGGGACCGTCATCGACGACAAGCTGGACTGGTCACCCAACGTCGACATCATCTGCAAGAAGGCCAGCCAGCGACTATTCTTCCTCCGGAAGCTGAGGCAGTTCAGAGTGAACAACACCATCATGTTCCTCTTCTACCAGTCAGTCATCGAGAGTGTCGCCCTCTATAACCAGCTGTCCTATTTCAGCTCCGCCAATGAGGGCGACACGGATCGTCTTGAAAAAATCGCCATCCATGCCTCCCGGCTGATGGGGAGGGATGTGCAGTCACTGGCTGGCGTCCACGAACGCGCTTCCATCACCAAGCTGCGTCGCATCTGCAACAACGAGGCGCATCCCCTGCATGACGCAGTCGCTGCCTGTGTCTCCCGGCGCAGCGAGGGGCGCTTCCTCTCTATGAAGTGTCGCCCGACGCGCTTCAAGAATTCATACCTTCCAACAGCCATCCGACTGGCAAACAACACGCTCCAGCGATAAGAATGCTAACCCGTGTAATAAAGGAGGCAATTTGCTTTCGTGCAATATATCTGCTGCAAACAATTATATGAGAATATGGTGCTCTTTTCTTATTCAATTTTGACTAGAGATTTTATCAGTTAGTTAATTTGGTTGTTGTTCTTGTTATTATTATTATTTTTATTTTTATTAATTTTGTTCCCCGAGATTATCATGTAGCTTCGTTTTGTATTTTTTTAGTTGGTATTATTATTAGTTGTAGTAGTATTGTTATTATTATTATTATCATTATTATCATATATTAATTATTAGTTGTCTGTTGGTGCTACTGTATTATTATTATTATTATTATTATTATTATTATTAGTTGTAGTTGCATTGTTATTATTATTATTTTTATAATTATTCTAATGATTATGATTATTATTAATATTATGATGCTTATTTTGTATTATTATTCTTATTATTATAATGATGATGATGATGATGATGATGATGATGATGATGATGATGATGATGATGATGATGATGATGATGATGATGATTATTATTATTAATATTATGATCTAGGATGGATCTAAGGCATGGAAGAATGGGTGAGTGTTGTAGTTGTGTATACATATACTGTGGAATAATTATCTGTGTGTTAAATGTGTACGCATGGGTATGTGGCTGGTTATCTGTTTATGCATGTGTGTTAGTGTTTATAGATTTGTATTTTGGTATGGAAGTTGTTTTTGATAGTATATCAAATGTATCAATATTGTATGTCTATGTTTGTAATAATTTTGATGTTGTTATCTCCTTCCTTATTGCACTGCTAAACAAATATTCATGCCTTGTGTTTGGACAATAAAGAATCTTGAATCTTGAATCTTGAATCTTGAATCTAAAGAACCTGATCCTTCCCTCTGTGTTACAAGCTGTGATTTAACTTGCTCGAACTGTCTGGCCATTTCTGTGGCACTTTGTAAGGTTAGATCTGACTGAAGCTGCAACTTTTCGCTCAGCTCTCTGTCTCTAACTCCCAGGACTAACCTGTCTCTGATAGCTTCTTCTCTATTCTGAAACTCTGTATTTTCTGATAGCTCATACAAACTGCGAACATATGATTCAATGTTCAGGGTGGAGAATTTTCCGCGAATCCGCTGATTTCCGCGGAATGCATTTGCATTTCCGAGAAAAAAATATTGAATTCCGAGTGTGAAAAGCTGAGGGCTACCCTTTACTGGGCATAGCGGCCAAAAGCGGCCGAAGGTATAAACAGGCAAAACGTCCAAATGCGTCCGTATCAACCATGTGGTTATATTCTCGCGTTGTTTGAAAGATTGCGAGACTTCCGGCAATTGACTTCCGGTTTATTCTGTTGTGAAAACATTCGACTGCATTTCCACAAGTTTTCTCTGTGATGCGTTCGTTTTTTCGATTTTTTTTTCTCCAATTTTCTTGTGTGTGTGTCTAAAATGGATGGGTTAAATTCTTCGACTGATGAAGGGGAGTTTACAGGCTTCCATTTATCAGACATTAAAGTGATAGAAATGGACTTGGAGTCGGAGGAAGAGATCGGTACTGACATTAGACAATTAGTGTCAGTAGTGTGCATGCATACGATCTTTCAGACTGGCATGAAAGTGAAGAAGAGGAGGGGGCTTGTTTGGACTTTTTAAAACTTTTTTTTTTTGTATACACATGGAGTAATAAAAAACAAGACATGACAAGAGAAGTATAAAAAGGTAGATAATCAAAAGAGAATTTAATTCTGTTCATTTTGCATTTTATTTCATTTAAATCTATACACTAGTCACTAATACCTAAGATGTAGTGTTTTTACTAACGTACCCCTAAATATCTCTAAAATTATAAAAATTCTTGCCTGTTTACAGCTAAAAAATAGACAAACGTGTGCCCAGTAAAATTGGAAATGTGGAGTTTGTGTGTAACAGTGGTGGACCTCAAACTTTGTTAGGCCTACAAATCAAGATTCTTAACTTGTTTTAAAGACATGTGCATAAAACATGCTTTTTTTGTTGTTGTTGGTGTTTCTATTCATGTTTACTTTGTGCTTTTTGCTTTCAGGAGAGGCCCTAAATTACTTTCAAAATTGCATAAATTCATTTTCTTCCAGGGGGCGAATACCGGGCCTTGGCCCTTGGGCCCCGGCCGGATTTCAGAGATTTCTTGATTCAGTTGTTCTCCACCCTGAATGTTTTCCCCCTCCTTTTAAGAACGCATGTTAAAAAGGGCTCTTTCATGCATAAGGTTACGTTTGGGAACGAAGTGGGAGTCAAACTTTTCGATCACAATATCGAAATTGTTCTGTTGATCTGCCGTAAGTCTGAATGACGACAGTAGACGCTCACCTTCGACACCCATGCAGTAGATAAGAGTAGATACTTGGATTGTGCCATCTTCTCTGTCCAATTTTGACGCTGTCCTGTAGCGACGAAAGCGCTGAATCCAGTCCGGCCAGGTGTTGGGTTTGGAGAAATCAAACTCCGACGGTGCTTTGAAAGCAGGCATGACGACGAGATTCACTGATCACCGCTAGCCACCATGTAATGTTTGTCCTTTTATGCAACAGCATCAAAGAGACGTTGATGATGTTCACAAATACTACTTTATTAGATCTAGTAAGTTGTAACAGCCATTTGGATCTAGGTCTTCGTTCAACCGCCCAAATCCCCGGATGTCCATTCAACTGAGTAACTTCCCTTTAGTTACAAGTCTTCCAAGACTATTCGCACGTTACATTATATCAAGACTATTCGCACGTTACATTACAATTATTATTATTATTATTATTATTATTATTATTATCTCAATATTTCTTTAAACTATTGAATATTGTTATCTCAATGCTATTCTCTTTCATTATTATATCTTCAGTGTTCCTGTTTTATTTTCAGGTTCCTTACAACCAAATGAACTTTGAGCTGATTCACACGTACTTCTATGTCGAAACACAACCCAATGGCGTTGGTGTGATCAGAGTGAGGAGAGACCTGCGTACAGACACCAGTGGCACAGGTGTCTATTCGGTGAGTAGCCGGCATACTTTACAGTACAGTACAATGCAATACAGTGCGATGCAATGCAGTATGGTACAGTGTAATACAATACAGCACAACTCTTCATGTGTCAGCTGTCAGACCCGCCGATTGCTAATAATCCATGTAATGCAACCGGCGGGTCAACCTGCCTTGCTACGCGCTCTACACAGTGGCTCACTGTTGCTATTTTTAGAGCATTAGCTCATATCCTTTTAGATGCCCGGACATGCAGAGTTGGTCACAGGAAGCTGGTCAATCTACCACATGTTTTGTTTACTCTTTTTACCAAGGAAAACTTTATTTTTTCACAATGAGTGATGACACTGAGTTTTGGAGAGAGTTGCTAGATAATGGTGCCAGTGATGACAATGCTTTTGAGGGGTTTACTGTCGAAGAGGTGTCAGACTAAGTAGGATAAAAAAATGACAGCAAATGCATCAGGCTATCAGTGACTTACAAAATAAAGTTGGACTAACTGCATAAATATTACAGTTGCAATGTTTTCTGTTCATTCGTTTTGTCTGTTGTAACTGCATGCATGTTTTGTCAATGTGTTTTTATGTCTTTTTATTTTTATTTTTATTTATTTTATTTTAACAACTTTATTATTACCAAGGTGAAATTCGGGCACTTTCATTTTCGAAAGTACAGCAGCCCCAAGTGAAGCGTTTTACCCAAGGTACATGCTGGGTGTGTTCTTGCCACCGGCACTCACCCGTCTAGGACATGAGCGTAAGGATCTTTAAAGTCCGTTATGATGGAATGAATGCGAACACAGACTAGACCTCGTTTATACTCTCATTCGAAGGATTAGGAAACGGGAGTAAAGTGTCTGTCCCAAGGACACAACACAATGACCCAGCCTGGGCTCTCGTGACCTTCAGATCTGCAAATCAACACTCTAACCACTCGGCAACCGCGCCTGTCCGCATGCCTGCATGCTTATACAAGATTTCTTTCTTTTTTTTTTGTAATTTTCTTTAACTCTGATTTTCTTTTTATTGATATTATGCTTTAAAAAAAATACCATCAACATCTGCTGCAACAGCCACAACATCAAGGAGGAGAAAGAAGAGGAGGACAAGGAGGAGAAAGAAGAGGACGAGGAGGAGAAAGAAGAGGAGGACGAGGGGGAGAAAGAAGAGGTGGAAGAGGAGGAGAAAGAAGAGGAGGACAAGGAGGAGGAGAGAAGGAAGCCTGAGGAGAGGAAGACGAGGAGGAGCGGAGAAAAAGAGGGGAGACAGAGAAGGCGAGAGGAGAAGGAGAGTGAGATTGAAAAGCAGAGAAAAAAATAAGGCATAGGCAGAGACAAGACTAGACAATCAAACATAACTACAATGTGACTATTTATAACTTTTGTTTCCTCTCTCTCTGGCGATGGTGGACTGGGAAGTGTGTATTATTTGTGAGTGGTGTATAGTTATTCTTTCAACGGATTTATTCTGCGAAAAGATGTGAGTAGAAGCAATTGTATTTATTCCATTTGATTCTTGTTGACTCTGTGTTTTGTGCTATTAAATTGATTTATGTTTATGGTTAAACAGAGGGTGTGACACATAGTCTATTGTTACGAGTTAGAGAAGTTGTGAGACGGGAGAACACGCAGATTCACGCATACACGCACGCCAATTCTGAATTACCCCTTTTCGTTACACTCAGCACAACACTGTTTCAAGCTGCTGGATAAAGATGCCTCAACCATAAATCCACTGAACACGATTTGCTTTGTTCTCAGGTGTCGGTGACGGTAAGGGATGGAGGTGGCCAGACGGATGTAGCCACAATGTCGGTGACTGTCAGACGTAACCGCGGCAACCCGGCTTTTACTGATGTGGGTAGCAGTGGCTTCAATGTCACCATCACCAGCAATGTCACTGTGGGAACTCAGGTGTATGATGCCAGTGCCACTGATAATGACTCCACAACCACACCAACAGAGGTAAGCCCAGCCACAATCTGGAATTTCCTTTCTTCTTGTTCATTCTCTTCTTCTTCTTCTTGTTTTCTTCTTCTTCCGCCTTTCCCTTTTTTCTTTCTTTGTCTCCTTTAGCTCATCCTCGTTTTTATAAATATGTGAAATGTTACTAATCTGTTTGGTTTTGTGCACAGTGCAAATAGAAAATGAACATATTGTGATTCAAATCATGCACTCATAAAGATAAACAATGTTTCTTTTATGCTAATGAATCCCTACTCATTTAAATAATTCCTGTTCCCAAAACACAAGATCACACAAACCCAAACAATTGTCGACCTATATCATTATTAAATGTCTTATCTAAGCTCATTGAAAGACACTTGCACAGACACATATTTGCATTTATTAAAAGTCATTTTCTCCTTCATAGGTATCAGTCAGGTTTTTGCACCCATCATTCCTGCCAAACTGCTCTGATCAGGCTGACAAATGGCTCAATGCAATTAATTATATTAATATTACATTAGCCATTTTTATGGATCTAAACATGGCTTTTGATCTAGTCAATCGTTCCATTCTGTTGCAAAATCTTTTTGTTTACCTAAAAAATCCCAATGTCATCAATTTTTTCCAATCGTACCTATCACAGAGAATCCAACGGTGTGTATGTTAATGGAAAATATTCTTCTCCAGGTACTGTTTCCTGTGGTGTACACAAGGCTCAGTTTTAGGTCCTTTACTATTCTGCATTTATATAAATGATCTACCACTCCATATTACTAGCAAAAATACAAGTTGTGACCTATTTTGCAGATGATGGCTCTTGCTAAAATCATTTTCTTCTCGTAATAAAATATTGAATCTGAATCTACTCCTTGGCAGGATTACATGATTATTTGATTATTTGTTAAACTGACAGATTGATAGCTACATATTAACTGAAGGATACATTTTTTTTTAAAGGACCTAACTTGACTGATGGCAGTTTCTTTTTTCTGTTGTTGCGGTTTTTAGCCTTCCTTTTCCACAATCACCTACAGACTGATTGGAGATGACATAGCCACACAGAATTTTGCCATGGCCCCAACAACTGGCATCATCACAGTGTCTAACTCTCAGCTGGGTCAGGCTGCTACCAGCTACTTGGTAAGTGTTACCGGACCGGTTTTGTAATTTGCAGTGTAAAGAGATTTGTGCATACAGTACAGTACTCTTTTTTTTCTCCATTAATTATGATTACAATCAAACCTAGTAGCAGTGTTGGGCACCAATTCTCCATGAACTTCATTGTCAATGGCAATGTACATTGTAATTAAAGCAGTCTTTAGTGAGTAATACTGTATAGATTATATTTCAAATAATATACAACAGGTCATTCCTAGTTATACAGCATTTTAATCTGTGTATAAGGTCATTGTTGCCATCTTCTGTTATTTGTGTTATGATGGTAAGCTTTTATGATCAAGTCACTACGCTTTTTGACTCGCAGGTATAGCAGTGTGAGTCTGTCTACTCACCAACAACAACAAAAATCTAGATTTTGGCAATTCTGTGCGAAATGAGTCGTCCACCATTCGCCGTAGGTCTGTGCAAAACTTGCAAAGTGGATTAATATCTCAGAGCCTATATCAACTATCAAAACGAAATGTGGTGAGATGGTGTGGTGTATACCCATGAGACCTCATTAATGATCAGTGAATGAATGACTTTACTTCAAAGTCAAGGTCACAGGTATAGAAAATGCCCAGAGTCTGCTCTAGCACCTCATCTCCATGCTTTGTATTCTTTTTTGTATGGCTGCTGTGAGGGTCCATGTTTCGCAAGTGTATAGTAAGATGGAGATGACAAGGGAATGCAGCAACCTTACCTTGGAATGTAGACTTATAGTTCTATCTTTCCAAATGGGCTTCAACCTTTTCAGGGCCGCTGTTTGTGCGATCCTGGAGAGGACTTCCTGTCGGGACCCATTGTCTGATACAATGGCTCTTAAATATTTTAAGCTGTGCACCATGTTGAGGAATTGGCCTTGGACTTTGATGTCCATGTTGATGCCATTGGTGCTGTTGGTCATCATTTTGGTCTTCTCTGCACTTATTTCCATTCCAGAGGCTCTGAAGGTGGTGTCAAGCCTCTGTACCAGCTGTTCAAGTTCTTGTTTTTCTCCAGCCAATCCATACATGTCATCCGCAAAACGAAGATTGGAGATTGCACTACCCCCTATGCTGACTGTGCCTTCGTGATTTGCAAGGGCATCTGACATGATGCGCTATAGGAAGAGTTTTGGAGAGAGTAGGCATCCTTGACGCACACCAATTGTTGTTCTGAACCAGTTCCCGATGGCGCTGTTGTTGGGGACTGCACTGTTAGCCTTGTCATACAGACTTTTGATGACATCAATATTTTAGGGCTGATGTTTTACACTCTCATTGTTGCTTACATAGCTGAATGTCAAACTCGGTCAAACACTTTCTTGAAGTCTATGAACACATGATATAGATGTTGTTGGTGCTGTAGGTATTTTTCGCAGATTATTCTGAGGTTGAAAATCTTTTTAGTGGTACTTCGCCCTGCCCTGAATCCTGTTTGTTCTTCAGCTATGATTTGTTCAGCTTGGGGTTTCAAATTGTTGAGTATTATTTTCAGGAGGACCTTGCTGGGATGGCTGATGAGGCTGATGTTGTGGTAATTTTCACACTCCTGATGGTTATCCTTTTTGGGAAGCGTGATGACAAGCATCTGGGTCCATGGTGTAGGCCACTCTCCACTCTGCCAGATCTTGTTACAGATAGTTGTGATGCATGATAGATATCAATGAGACATACATACTATACATATTTGATCAACCTCACTCCAAGGTCAAGGTCTGAAGTTGGTTAGTATAGGTACTTTGAAGTGACCTTGACCATAAACTTTGAAAGATATAAAGTTTAAACTTGTTTTTATATATGATAGATTGATGTTTCATATATGTTCAGTTTTTGTATTGATCTTGAAGGTCAAGGTCATTTCAGGCCTTGCGAAAATATGCAAAAAAAATAGGGGATCGTACAGTGGAATGGCATTTAACCCTTAGTATGCAACAACATTTGGTTATTTGATCAGACATGCAATGAAGTTCAAGTTAATCTCAAGGTCAGAGGTTTTCTTTTGGCATAATACAACTGTTGCTGTACTTTATTTGACAGTTCATGAGTGTATTTAGAGCCAGAGGTCAAGGTCATCTCAAGGACAAGAACATAGAAAGATGAAAATTGGTATTTTCCTTTATAATGCCAACGTTTCATTTAGTTTTTTCTGGGCACTCATTTTAATGTTAAATATTGCGAGTTCCACAAGGAGCAAGTTAGTCATATGGGCTTTGCCCTTCTAGTTTCTTGAAAATCATCACATTTGTATTTTATGTGTGATTTACAGTTGAGGATGGAAGCATGCGACAACGGGTGTCCTGCTCGTTGCACCACCCAGGTACTGCGAGTGAACGTGGACCGCAACCTGCACTATCCTTTCTTCAACCCTGTCACATACACCGAGACCATCTCTGAAGACAGGCAGTTTGGCAGCTCCATCATGCAGCTCTCCGCTTTTGACCTGGACTTTGCTGTAAGTGTGCTCACTGAAAATACATAATACATCCTTTCACGCAACTGAAATTAACACAAGTAGTTATGTCACAGTCACATTTTTCACTATAACAGTGATGCCAAAATGTAATATATTACATTCATGTTGTGTATACGTGCTTCTTTGTTACTTGTAGTATGCTTATTATTGTTATGTCCTTAAGTGTTTTTGATTGTTTTTGTATTGTTGTGTTGATAATATATTCGCTGCACACATATTTTGCTGTGTTTTTTTACGAGGACAATAAAGTCTCTGATTTTGATTTTGGCAAGGTACAAAACTGAACGTTGCAGAGAGGTCCTTCATGGATTGTATTTTTGACCAAATCTAAGAGTAGTAACGTCTCCACGACAAAGTGTGTTATAGTGCTATATTATTAATGATGTTATTAATAGACATGTTATTATTAGAGAACAAATCTCTCTTGTGGTTGGTTTCATTATGGTTGTGCTTTTGCGTTTGGTATTTATTGTTTTTCCTCTGCTGTAGTCATTGGCTATTTTCTACTTTATACCTCCATTTGTCATTTTAATTAAGTGCATTATTTGTGTATGGGTTTTGCAGAGCCCCTACAAGGATGTGTATTATGAGCTGACTGCAACCAACGATCGCTTCAGCGTGGACAGAACCAGTGGTTACATTGTGCTGAAGGCCGATCTGACGCTCCGGGACAGTGTTGACACGTTCACTGTGAGTTGCCACCTTTGATGATTCATTGATTGTGATGATGATGGCTATGCATTGATGAAAATAGTGTGAGGATGGCCCTTGTTGTTTTGATGATGAAAGTGTGTAAAGATGATGATTATGGTGATGGTGATGTTAATATATGATTATGTGATTATGGTTCTGTTGATGGTAGTAGTGGTGAAGATGATAATGACTACGGCGATTTTGCTTTTCTTTTGTTCTGATGACAGTTGTTGCCCAATGTTGATAGCACAGTTGATAATAGTGTTTATGATGCTCATATTTTTTAGGTAACCTTTCCATCACTTTGTGCTAATTTAGCAGGATGTCAATTATTTGTGGAGATTTTTTTCCACACCATTTGTCAAATAACAGCATTGTTTTACTATGTTGTTATTATAACATTAATAATGTTAATTAGTTTAAAGAATTTTTTTAATTTATTTTACTTATCTTTTTTTTTGTTTTAACGATATGTTCATTAGTTTGATGATGATTGTTGTTTTCTTGATTTCATTCACACCCTCTCTGTTTTCCTTTACAGTTCCAAGTGCGCGCTGTCGATGGCATTGGGCTTCCAAGCACCAACACAGCTCAGGTGACCATATACATCGTCCGCAACCAGCAGAGACCTGACTTTGGCAATTCAAACTGCGCATCCAATCTTACTGCCAATGCAGCCATTGGCACAGAGGTGCTGATCCGAACAGCCTCTGATGCTGATCCAAATTTCCTGCCCAATGGTGTGGCTGTAAGAAACTTTTTTTTCGTTTTGTTACCTTTCTGGTCTTCTGTTTCTCATCATCTCCAGTTTTGGCATAAGTTTTTTATCATGGCATTGTGATTGTCATCTTCTTTAGATGCTGACGACAATGATTGTGAAATTGTTTATTATTCTAGGTCTTCTTTCTTGTTGTTCTAGTTGTTGTCATCAATTCCTTTGCCGCCTTCTAAATTCATTTTTCAACGTTACCACTAAATTATAATAATAACAAGAGTATTTTGTTGCTGCCACCTTTCTCACACCCATCCCATTCTCAGTTTTCTCTCTGTTTCCAACCTTCCATCCCTTTTTTACTGACAATGAACAATATTCGCTTTGCATAATGCATTGTTTACCTATTGTCTTGCAGAGCAACTTTGGTAACAACAGCTTGAAGTACAGCCTCATCGGTGATGATGGTCTACAAAGCTTTTATGCCATCAACAGCTCGGGCAGAGTGACGCTGGCACAGTCCATTTTGTCAGACATCAACAAGGTGTACAGAGTGAGTATGCATTGCTTGTTTGTGACTGTGGGTCAGGAGTGGCATACACTGTTTGTTTTGACTCCAGGCTAACAATTGCTATGATTGACTGTACTTTCACTCATGACAAGGTG